>JAOYFF010000081.1:14382414-14395696 GCA_025773925.1 Cryptomyrus ogoouensis
AAAGGAATGTGGTCGTTTTATACGAGAATCTTCGGCCCTACCCTATTCTTTTTTGAGGGGCTGGGGGTGGTGGTGTTGTGTTTGTGGTGGGTGTTGGGGGGGGGGGGGGGGGGGGGGGGGGATGCACTCTGCCTGTGGTGACCATGTGCATCGCCACTCGATAAGTGGCAGCAAAACATCCCATGCAGAGAACTTGTGTTTTCTGGATGCATTCTGTAATACTAAGACATCTGGGGGTTTAATGACCATATCTTAATGGAAAACCATGGTCATCAGATTTCAGATAAATTTTTACCAAACTGGAATACAATCTTCATGTAACAAGCATTTTGCTAAAACAAAGGACCATAGTGTTGCCTCTGTAACCTACAAACAAACTAATTCATCAACATGTTAATGTTTGATCAGATCAAGAAATGTACCATGGATAATGTGCATACAGGCATATTAAATCATGACCAAGTAAGATAATGCATCCATCCATCCATCCATATTCCATCTGCTATTTTAATACAGGATAGCAGGTGAGCTTGGATCCTATCCCAAGAAGCTGAGGGATACCCTGCATGGCAGAAGCAAATGGCTCATGGAAGTTTTACTTCCACAAAAATGTTCTGAGGGCAGAACAAAAAAAATGACTGGCTATCTCTCTGAACGAATCAGATTGTAGAGGAGGTGGATCCAAACAAGTAGAGGAAATGGGGCCAACCAATCTGATGTCTTGTTACCACCTCCTCTACTTGCTTTGACCCACCTCCTCTACAATCTGATTGGTTATATTTCAGAACCAATCTTTTTCATTCTGCCCTTAGAACATTTTTAAAATTTGTAAAATTACCATGAGTAAACAAACATATGCACTCATTCATATCAGAATGACACACTATAGGCAATTTCAGTTCTACCTATTTCAATTGAATTGGACTTGCTTGTGATACCAGAGGACTATTAGAAAAAAAAAACAGAGTTAATAAAGACCTGCCTCTGAAGAATTAAGAAGAAGAAGAATTGATTTCACATATAAGACGAGGCAAAGGTCTTACTGGTACAGATGACATACTATCCTGGCCAAAAATGCATTTGGCAAACATCAGTTCTTATTTTAAAAAAATCATTCTGTGGAAGGCAATGAAATTTAATGTAGTTTGTTGGATATAAAAAGAAGTCGGAGATATGTGGTTAATCTGAGCTACAGTTTCAGCCAGACTGCATGGAGAATCTCTGTTCACTGGATCCCCCTCTATCAAGTGTCATTATTGTTGTCTTCCTCTGTTATAAACAAAAGGGAAATGGTACCCAAACACCAATGACTCCCATGCTGATGGACAATTAAGCGCCTGATAAACCGATTCACTTGTAATACAACCATTTACAACTAGGGACAATATTGACTGAGACTGGAGATGAGTGGGACGTTATGTTGACTAAATGATCCATTGCACTGCTTTGACCATCTATAGTTGATAAATTATTCAGTCATTAAAGCTTCTTAGTGTAAATGTATCTATGTTGTAAAGAGGTTCATAACCGAGGTGTATAATTAAGTGTTTGGAGATAAATATTTACATATAACTTGCATGCTTTTAATTTAACTTCATAAATTCAGCCAATGTTACTGCCAGCTTCCTGTTCATCCTCATGACGGTCACATTTGTACGTCTCTTCGTCCCTTGAGGCAGCTGTAATCTGCCAATAATAACCCCAGCCATGCTTATTTTTAATTTGACTGGATTGCTGTGGCTGACCTTTGTACTGGACAGTTACAGTGGTCCTCAAACAAGTGTGAAGACCTCCAGAGAATGTCTGCCTGTTTCATCTCTGAGATATTCTTTTCCTTAACTACCCCCCCCCCCCCCACTTCCCTCCATTGGCTGTTATTTGCAGTCCACGTGCATTTCACGTCTCATGTCCTGACATACCAATCATCTGAGGGCACAGCTCCCATTTTGAACTTTAATACACTCACATCCATTTCAGCCTACCGCAGCTAATTTTCCGAACATTACCGAGCGGATCTGCATGCTGATTTTATCTCTGCATCCTATGTATCGATTTACTCAATAGTGATTTCTGAGAGTGGGATTCATCTATTGATAACTTCCTCGTTGAACAGATGATCGAAAAATGAAAATTGCTGCAACTATTTGACTTGATTATCAGGGCTGCCAACTCTCACGCATCCGGAGTGACACTCTTTCAGACTCTCACATTCGTGTAAGAAATCTTACGGCAAATCTATATAATTCCATTATAAACCTAAAATTAGCTACGCCAAAAGCGTTAGGGCAGTTTGCAAAACCTACAAACTATTAACCAGGTAATAGAACTGTTAAATACATGAAAATGTGTGTGCAGACTTGTCTCGAACTGAAAATGTCACGCCAGCCAGCTGACCAAAGTTGGCAACCCAGGATTATAGGCCTAGATCTTTGAGGAAGATGAAAATTGTCTGATCAATATATTTTGGTAGTGTCATATATTTATGTAAGTACATTAACTTAATAACTTGACTAAATAGCTATTCATATATGTTATGCATCTGCAAAATGCCATCATTAAAATGTTGGATTCTGTTTATATCAACTAAACAGCTGTAAACTGAATATCGTTTTCGTTATTCCGACCTTCATGGCCTTCAACGCATTAAATTACATATTAAAGCCACATGCACTTTTAAAATAAACATAGAAATTGAAATATTAAGAGTCGCATAAACCCAAAAATCTGAAAGTACTATTTTGCTGTGTAATTTATGGAGTGATACGTTGGTACACGCATATTTTGGATTAATATAGCATAATACAACTATCGCATGGGCAAACATTTAATCTGTCTTTTAATACTGTATTTTGTTCAATCTTGCGTTGGTAAATTTCCGTGCGTTAGAAATTCGTCTCTCCGTTTCTGCACATTGGCGCACTTGACCGACCAGCGGCTCGTTTTCGGAAAGGGCTGCACTAAAAAGGAAGTCGGGGTGGTCGCAAAAAGCTAAGGCGTCAATAACACTGCGCTGTGACACACGGAGCCGGCCTTTATTTTCAATGGGAGGGGACGGCGCGCGGGGAGGGGGAGCCGGGGGTTCCTAGAAACCGCCTCCGCCGCTGCCGCCGATCCGTTTGTGGATTCAAACGGTCGCCGCCTCCATGTTGGACGGAGCGCAGGGAAACAGTCTCCGTTTCAGTGAAAGGTCTATCGAAGACCCGGGATTAAGCAGCCCTCCGCCGTGACTGAGACGTTAACTCGGCAAGCCGACATATACAGACGGAGGCAGCTATTTATTTATTTTTTTTAAATCTCCTTACACTAAGCTATAACCCGATGCGGAATCGAGCCCTCGCTTTATATAGACGCGAAACTTCTTTATTTTCTTTTTGTCCTTTTAAATGTGGTTTTTGACGTTCGCGTGTGTATAAAGGAGCCCGGTGATTGGGGACCGGGGCTGTTTCGTGGTCGGTCACCGTTAGCTAGCTGGACTTGTGAAGAAGGCTAGCTAGTTACTGTAAAATCAAAGCGGCTACGCCAGTTTGGAAAAGGGGGGTAAACATCCAGTTTCCATGGACAACACGTCCATAATAACCCAGGTTTCCAACCCCAAGGAGGAGGAGATAATTTCTTCAAGTCAAGAAAAAGGTAAGGTCGCTTTTTGTTGGAGCCCACCAGCTAGTCAGCATTACTGGGTAACGCTCGTCTGGTACTTGGCTAGTTGAGTTGCACTACCAGCTATTTGACTGGTTATGTCGCTGTCTAACTATTGGCCGGGTTGGCAGAGAGAAGCAAGGTGATTTCACTGAGTTCACCAGAGAATGCAAAGAAAAAGAGGAAAAATCAAAGACGATCAGGAAACTTTGCTCGTCCGGTGGTGCCATTTCGCTAACTGATCGGCCCGCATGTTTACATGTAAAAGAATAATAAATAAACACTGAAATGTGTGGCGCTTTACTGGCCACTCTCCGCGTTTTAATTTCCTGTCTTCCAGCTTGGATCGCGCTCGCGCAGGGCTAGCCAGCTAGCCCGTGTCATCTAAACATACGGGGGAGTTAGCCGCGCAGCTAACCCCGACCCTCGGCGCTCTGCTGGTAAATACGGGATTTGTTAGTAAATACTGGGTCTGTTAGTAAATATGGCCATTTCGGGGTCTAAATGTACTGTTATCCACAGTGCAGAGGAGGTAGACTTGTTGTGCTTAGCTCCCTGCCTAGGAGATGTCATTTTAAAAATCACTGAGCGTATAAAGCGGCGGAAGGGTGCGCAAAGCGACTGACGGCGTAACTGCTGTCGGCTTGCAACATTGGCCTGATTGGGGGAATCAAGCACGTCTGCTTCGGACTACAGCCTGTCGCGTCTGGTCTTGCTCTCAGACATTACGAAGCGCATCGAGCTGGACAGCGAAGCGTGCATGGCTCAATGGCTATTAGGCAATATGGCGCTTCGCCGTGCTGTCACCCCGCTTGGTTTTAGTTTCCAGAGTGTGCCCTCTCGGTTCGGTGGCATTTCCTCCTCTAATGACACCCTCAGTTCGGGGAAAGTTATTAACCCGCGTGAGGCTTCGATAGAGCTGAGGTTTGAAAGAGGAATTACACGGATGTAATTAAGGGGCTGATTTCTAATAGTAGTCTTCATCTAAATGAATAATTTGTCTTCCCAAATTGGCAGTGAACTTAATGTACAGTTATGGTTTAGCTGTAGTAGATGTTGCGTGACCATATATTTGTGTTGATAAATAATCTAGCTATGGGTGGTAAACTGAATATGGTAGAAGTATGAAGTATGGTAGAATGTGCTTACTAGATAATGATTTTTTTGATCCTTTGAGAACACTCCTGTTAAGTCTCTCCCTGGGAGAAGTTGACTGCTTCTTCTTGGTACTGTATTGCAAAACCCAGAGAAATAAACTAGGAGATATGCTGTGATCAATTCACTTTTATTGGGGGTGTCTCTCCCGGTGTTCATGTAACCTGAAGTCTTGCAATGGAGTCTCTCTATAAGTTGTTATTCAGTATTTACTCACATGTGATGTGTATGCTTTTGGTTTCGCTTGCTTCCTCTAAACTGCTGTATTTTCAAATGTGAGCAATACTCTTTTAAATCTAAATTTAAAACCATCAATTCACAGTTCCTTCTGCCTGATTTAATTAGCAGTTTGTTTTAAATGGGTAAAAATGGAAGTGAAATGTGTATGTAAACTGTAAGACCTCTCAAAATAAAAGTAGTTTTAAATACTCACTTTACACAAATAGTTGTTTTTAGGTCTTCACCGATATAATGGATGGGTGATAAAACTGGTAAATATTAAGGTACCGCAAAATTACCGGCATCATTGGACACACACTGGTAATATTTCTAAACATTTGTCATAAGAAAGTTCACTGCAGAAAATCCTGAAAACTTGTCCTTCCTCTTATAACTTTCCATGCAGCCTGAAACTGTTTATTTTGATTCCAGAGTTGTTAGGGATTGACTGAGAATGGAAATATTGTATTATGTCGCCCCAAGCATTAGCATACAGTTATTTTTTTAACACAGTTCATTTTTCAGGTCTTTTAAAGTAAAACAGACCGTTTAAAATGGCTCTTGTTTGAGATTTCAACATTCTGAGAGTTTCTTCTTTTAAGATTAAGTTGTAAAGCTGCTGAAGTGGCTTGTTAGACATTTATACTATATAAACTTTTCATATGGCTTGTGTTTTAACTTATGTCAAGTATAAAACTGCTGTCTGGAAATAATTTGGTTTGGTATAAGGTTTGCATAGTTTTTGAAGGTTCTGTGAAGTGTAGTTTAACCTCATGCAAATTTAATACCAGTGGTTCAGTACCTGAACCTATTACTTAATTGTCCAGGATGTTTTTTCTGTGTGTGTGCATTTCAAGATTCAAGATTCAAGATCTTTATTTGTCACATGCGTAGTCATACAAGTACAACACACAGTGAAATGTAACCTGAGCCGCTCCTTGACTGTGCAAAGGTATTTTTTTAAGGTATTGTAGCTGTTCACCAAGGAAACATTTTCTCCACAGTTCTCACCAAGGTTTTACCTTGTGTATGAAAATTTTCGGCGGCAAGGTCACTGATGTTGACTTTATGCACGAAGTACCAAGCTATGAAAAAATGTATGTATTGCGCACCTGGACATTCTGCTATCCATTGTAACCGAGACTTCTAAACTTTAAAATTTTCAGTTTTATCTGCACTCCACTAGACTGGTGGCTTGTATTTCTGTACATTTAGCTGTTTGACTCGAATGAGGGAATGAAACTGCACACAAGCTTAATAAAAACTTTATGACCTTCTATTGCTTTATACAGGAGACTAAAGTATGTCATTTTTCCTCACTCTTAAGAAACGTGACTGAAACGGCTGATATATTCTAACACTTAGAGCTGCAAAGGAAAAATGTAAACGGGCACACGCTAATGCAGCAGATGTGTTGGCTGGGTAGATAACTTGCGTTTATCAAAATAACCTGTATAAAATTAAATGACAAAAATGAGTACCACATATTTGTCTTATTTTAATCTGGTATAAAATACTAGTCCAGCTTAGCCACATAGTGCATGTGGCAGGGACTCTTGTTTGTCTGATTTCACTATACAGACTTGGTCCTTATTTTGCACATTCACTGAGTTTGTGGATTGGAAAACGTATTTAAACACCAAAGAGTTCTGTGTACCTGCGTTGTCTTCTCCATGTTAGGCACCTAATGTCATGATACTCGTATGACTGTGCTCATGGAGTGCTCCGTTCCATGGCATCCCCTCTCTTGTGGGGTATCCCTTTTCCATTTCAGAAAGAGCTGTACAGGACAGAAATACCTCTACTGCAGCTGCCCTGTCACTCCTCCGACTAAACCAGGCATTGTGAAAATTATCTGGTGCATTGATTATGGCCATTTGTATGAGCAAGGACTGGTCACAGCGGTGCCAAGGACAAATGTTGTGGTCATTTTTGCAGTGCCCTCTGTATTCATGCCTGTCCTTAAATCATCTGCTTATTTTCTCTAAGTAAAATGTTATTTTTGGCGAAGGGCAAAAGATAACATGTACTTATCAGAGGTTTTGACTGTAATCCAATTTTGCTCTGGTTGCATGTGAACTTGAGGATTTATGCTTTTAGAACAGGGGTCTCCAACTATCCTGAGACACTTTCATACTGAAGTTAAGGAACTTGGTCCCTGGTTACAAGTTCCTGGGCTGTCATGACTGGGGACTTCTGAAGTTCCTAGCCACTTTCGTGTGTTGCTTTCACACCACACAACATAACTGGGACCTTATGCTAAATTAGCATTGGAGAGGCAAAAAGCTTGTATATTAAAATTTACACACAATTCGAAACTATTCAGCCGCCTCAAAGTAGCGGAGGATACACAAGTTGTTCTGTTCGTTGTTTGTGATCACTCCCCCCAATAACTATCAAAATGGGACACAGCCTTATAGCAGAGAAGTAGAATCAGGTGTGTTAAATGAGAGGAAACCAAAAAGGTGCAGGACTGGGGTTCTGCAGGACTGAAGTTGGAGACCCCTGTTTTAAAATCTACCCACAGTTTATTAAGTTGCTTAAAAAGGAAGCTTGACGACATTATTCTTTGAAGTGGTAATATTTGTTCTGGTCATTTTTTTTGTTTTGCTTTGATAAACTGTTGATGTTCTCTCATCCTCTTTCAGTTATCCTGTAGTTAATGTGGGCCAAAACCTAATTTTTGAAAGCGGTTGGTTCAGTGCCCAAGGAGCTTCCTGTGGTGGACATTAATGGATGGCAATATGTTGTTTTTGTTACGAGACTTTGTTGTATATCCAGCCTTCCATAGTATCCCATTGGTGTACTGAAGTGGAGTTTGACTGCATTCTATACAAAGTCATTTTATAGGAACTGAAATACAGTTTGTGTAATATTCATAAAAACTGTTATGATGAAATAATGCACACAAGAACAGATCTTTCAAGAAATAGCATTTAAGCAATTATTTAGAGGTGACTTCCCAGCTTGTGTATTGAAATCTTAGGAGCTGTTCTTTTTGGCACACGTACCATTTTACCAGCATCACTTTTTAGTGTCTTTTTCTGTAATCCTTTGGAAAGAAAACAATCCAACATTTTTGTGAGTGTTAATAGCAGTCACATTTCCATTAGATTTAAGTATGCGTCATGATTGTTTGAATGGGTCTGAAGTAGGGGTGGGCGATATGGCTGTAATATCACAATATTTTTGGTTACAATCACAATCCACAGTATACATCATGTTTTTTTGTTTGCAAACCAACGCAGTTGCAATGTATATAGCAATGTTAATTAACCATAACCACTTAACCAGCTATTCTATCCTTACAACAAACACTGCTTGTTATATTCAACTTAATTAAGGTATGTAAATACAAAAGTTTTGAGTACAATAAATATTTATCAGTTTATGTTATTATAATAGTGTTAAGTATTGCTGTATCGTGATTCTTGTGATGACTCTGAAACACTTATTGTGGATGCAATTACAGCTGGTCACCATAACTTGTCATAACGCCCACCAGTAGTCTCAAGTGTCTAGTTAAAGCAGGAAGTAAGTTGAGAGGTGACCTCATTCTGTATTACCGTCCGGCCCATTTCTTGTTGTAGGCTTGAGCATTGTTTTGCTGTGAGAAGTGAAACAGAGTAAATGTACATTGCTTCCTCCTGCGTCACTCATGTTTAGAGAACATCTCAACAGTATCCTTCTTGTAGAGCTACCAGCCTTGTACATTCCATGTATCTCAGGGAAGACTGAATACTTCATATTTCCTTACTCTTTTCAGTCCCAAAATGAGAGTTACATCATATAATGTGAGCTTTAACAACATAAGTAATTGCAGGAGATGTAGATGGCTGTTAGTTAACCACAGTGATCTTGTGTGAAAATTTGTTGATTTCATCAGCAAGAATAAATCAAGGTGCAGTACTTCTGGCAATTTTTCTCAAGGTTTTTAAAAATTCCTCCACTCATTAGTATTTCAATCTGTTTCATTCACTACATGCCATGTATTTGTGTTAATCTACACAGAAAAACTTTTCAGAGCTGTTACAGGCCAGTTGGACTCTGACTGCAGTATTGACACCTTTTTGTAGAGGTTTTTTAAGGTGTCCCATACCCATCTGTTTGTGGGGGCGCCGATTAATGATGGATTACTTGTATAATACCTACGAATCATGATCGCTATACCATGACAGAGCTTTTCACATGAAGGGCGTGTAGCATTGTGAACAATAAACCCCACAATTTATTCCTGAGTTTCAATTCTTAGGGTACCTACGTGCCATCGTAATGTTCTCAGGTTAAGTGCAGCCTAAGCGAAGATTCTGTTTTTTTTGGCCAGGTATGATGAAGTTAATGAGCCCTGCAGGTGCCTTAAATAGACTGAGTGTCATATGGGGGGGATGGTAAGGGTGTTTGGCCAGGTTGAACGCAGGTAGTGGATGGTACCAGCTGAAAGCCAGTCCGGCGGTACTGCACGGCCGCCAGTGACCGTAAGCTTAATGTTTGGTTCAGCGGTCCTCTGAGCTGCCCCCTGCCTGTCAGGAGCCGTGGCACGACTGACCCTCTGGATGGAACATCATGAAATGCACGCCTGAATGAACGGAGCAGTTCTGGCAGTCTAATAAGCTTACTGGTGACTCCCTCAGCCTCTCTCCAGTGCTTTGCTTTTTCTAGTGCAGATGGATCTCAGCAGTTACCGACAGCATTATCCCCAGGTAACAGGATGCTCAGAGGATGATGGGCACACAGATTCCTAGTTGATGCCGCTGTCTCATTTTAAAAATGTTCTTTTGTGTACTGAGGAAAAGAGAGACTTTGCATCATGTCTGCCATAGTTTGGCTTTTTAGTTCTTTTTTTAAGTGCTGGTCTTTTGACATATTTTTTAAATGTTGCTTATGGCTATGGCAGCCATCCATCTTTAGGGAAGAGCTAACAGACTGCCTCATAACCACCGGCACTGGATGATGCAGCAGTAGTGCAGGTTCCCTGAAACACAGATAAGTAGGGCAAACACCAGGTTCTGTAAGAATTACCATTGTACCCATGTGGTTTTTGAGAATAAGTATGAAATACTGAATTTGACGTCTTCTATGAAGCTAAGTAATATTATTTTAAAAAGGACTTTTTTTTCGTGTGCTGTATTTGGCAGGTTAATCAGAGACCATTTCCAACACGTGGGAAGCATAAACTGAGTTGTCAGGGGAAGCCAGCGGAAGAAAGGAAACTGCTGAGAGAGGAGGGGGGCAGAGTGGCAGCGCTAGCGTGTGGAGCGAGCTCACAGGGTGCCTGTGTGAAGGATGTCCTGGTCACTTACAAGGCCATCACGTTAAAGCACCCCTCCCCCCACCCTGACTCCCCTTTGACAGTGTGTGAAAATACCACAACAGCTGGCGTTCAGATGACAGAGGCTGCATGAATGCATGGCATGGTTCGTCGTTTCTTTCTTTAGCCTGGTTCACAAGACTGACCTGCCCTCCCCCAAGTCGGCATCACTCCCCAACAGTGTTGTGCTCGGGGGGTCACACGGGGCAGTGGGGTTGGTGTCATGGCTGCTCTAACTGAATGTACAATTAACCACTAAATGAGTGGCCCTTTGCGCAGAGTTTATTAGGATTGCTTTGTTGTTCTTTCAGAAATTGCTCAGATTTTTCTGTTCCACCATAAATATTGGTCAATTTCACCTAAAATAGGTACCAAAATACAAAATAAAGCTTGAAAAACATTCCGTCAGGAGTTTCTTAGCAAAATTCCACAATCAGTGGCAGGAACTCATAATGGAAATTAAAGTGAGTAACCCCCCTCATCAGGTTAGTTTGTTCCCCAATACCCGTGTCTCAAAAACTGCTAAAGATAATGATAAATCTACCTGTCTGGCATCTAGTGATATATGAAGTTTGTGGTGAGTGGTTCCCTGGGCTAAGTCTCTACCCATAATCAGAAGCTCGACGGTTTAAGTCCTGGCTTCAGCAGAACAGTCACATGTCCATTGGTTCTTGAGCAAGGCCCTTAACCCCACAGCACTAGGGGTGCTGCACGTTGACTGACCCAGTGCTGTGACCCCCAAGTTATGGAAAGCAAGACTGGGTAGGTGAAGAGAAGAATTTCGATGTACCTATAGTCGTACTTGTGCAAATGGCAAATAAAGGATTTAGTATTAGGTTGATGTACATGTTTTAGATACAACAACACAAAGACATATTTTGGGGTCCATGCAGCATAGCTGCTGAATCCCTGTTGTTTTTATTGTTTGTTATACAGGCGTTTCCCCATGTATGTGTAGGCAGTTTTTAGACTCTTACGCTGTGCTACATTAAAATGTGAGATCTTCGGATTTTCTTCTTGGGTGGAGTGGGAATCGGAAAACCCTGACATCGTTGATCGTGGACTGACATTTCCTTTGCTATTATAAATGAAGGATGAGTTTCTTGTTATCCCTGGGTTCTGCAGCTCATTGATGTCAGGTGACAGGTGCATCTCCCAAGTGCTGCATAAGCAGCTCTCAGAATCCTCTGGAGTAGTGTAGTAGAAGCAGCTGTCTTTCCATCTTACAACCACTTATCCAGTGTAGGCTCATGTGGTATTCCTATATACATTTAATTTAGGCTTTCAGTTATCTTCACAATTTATCGAGTAATCTGATGTAAGTATTTTGTTGAAGTGTGAGAATCCTTGCATCTGTACCTGCTGCTAAGGTAAACATTTACTGAATAGTTCAAAATATAAAACGTAAATATATAATTGACACAATGTTCAACATGCTGTTAGATAGGGCTGGGTAATATGACCTCAAATCAATATCATGATTGATTGAACATTTTACCTTACCATTAATGAACAATTATTATTATTTTTTTTTGTCCTTTATAGTTCATTGACAAGGTTTGTACTGTAAATTTTTTCTAGCGAAAGACTATCTTTGAGTTTAAAATAATTGAAGGAAACACAGATGAACCAATTATGGTTATTCATTGAATATTTCGAACAACTGATATCAAAGCACAAAACACTTGAAATGAAAATGCCTTAAGAAAAAGGTCATTTTAGTTTTCATTTAAAAAGCGCATTCCCTAAAGATGTATAAAATAAACAGGTTGATCACTATAACTGTGATTACTATAATCCACTGTATTTTAAGTATTGCTTGTGTTGAAACGGATTGGTGGTATTAACTTTGGTAGCGGAAACAGTTTTTTCGCAGTGTTTACATTTGACCTTTTTTTGTTCAGTGTGGTCTCCACTAAAGCCACAATGTGTCCAAACGACAGACATGGCATTGGTACATGCTGTTGGAGTTGCTCAGTCGGCTCGGTATTTGAGTTCTCTATGCTGCTTCCATGTCACAGACTGGACAGGGCAGTGTCACGTGACAACACACGCGGTAGTAGAGCTGGGCGATATGGCCTAAAAATAAAATCTCCGATTTTTTTCACAATAAATCCGATTTTCGATTTTAATCGATTTCCCCATCCTCTACTCAAAATCAAACTACAGATGACAAATAAATGGTTCAAAACAAGTTTTAACTTTATTTTGTTTTTTTCTTTAGAGTTAAAGTGCAATCTGACAAGCCAAAAAAGATGCTTGTGAGATGGCAGACCATGCCATTGTAAACACTTTTAGAAACTTGTAAAAACTTTTAGTCTTTTTAAATTCAAGTTCCACTAAACTCAGCTTATGTTTCACTGTATTGAAAATATTAGTCGTATTACTGAATCAAACCATATTGTAGTAACATTCCTTATCAGCAGATGTTGAATTACTGCCTTGCAAAATCAAAATCAAAATTGTATCATGACAAAGCTTATGATTTACACCCCTACTAGCAGTTAGGTCCCCTCAGTTTATAGAGAGACTGTATTCAGTGATACTTTAAAAGATTCATGTTGTGGACAGAGTGAGAGGCTTGCTGAAAGAGCAGTTTGGAACTTTTCAATGAATGCTCTAAGCAAATTTTAAAATGAAACCTGGCAGTTTACAGCAGCATTGTAACAACACAGCATTTTTCTGTAATGGATATAATTAGCAGTACTATCTTCACCCAGCCACCTTTCTAAGCGAGGTTAATATCTCGATTAGGGCTGCAACGATTTATCGAGTAACTCGATTACAAAAAAATCCTCGATGCAAATTCTTTGCTTCGATGCTTCGTGTAATCCGCAACACTATGTACTGCTTAGTGATCAGCGTGTTTCACTCGGAGGATTATTAGTGTCGCACAGTGTGTTTACGCTGCATTACGTGTAGCAGGTTTGATTTGATGGCGCAATGGAGGAAGACAGGGAAAAT
>JAOYFF010000081.1:14444440-14472530 GCA_025773925.1 Cryptomyrus ogoouensis
TAAGGCAGTTCTGAAGGCGAAAGGGGGTCAAACACCGTATTAGTATGGTGTTCCTAATAATCCTTTAGGTGAGTGTAAATGCAAGTATGTTGCTATTCCCTGGATGGGGTATACGTATGGTTTGGGACTGCTTTGCAGCCACCACAGACCCTTTCTGGTTAGTACAAGAAAGTGATAGGTATGACATAAATAATGTTAACAGCATAATCTAATGGCAGACTCTATAGCAGCGGCAAATGATTTACATTAAATCTTTGCCACTTGTGTGATCTGCTGCTCATTTTCCTGAACAAATGATGTTATCAAACCTAATTTGTATACGGAGTCCCTCTCGTGACATATACGCCTACCAATAAAAATGATATATTTCATGACCACATTTAAATATATTGTGGGAACGAATTAGTAAAACGTGTCCACAATTAAACAAAAATGAGGGTACGAATTAATAAAACATGGCCGCGATTTAACTAAAACGAGGGAATTTGGTAAAGCGCCCTATCTCTCGATGTTCTGCAGATGCGCCGCTCACTGATAATTCCTTGCATTGCAAAATTTTAAGAATGTGTTTGTAGTTCCTTCCAACCTATGCTTGCCACTTGCAATCTGGTGAAATACTGGGTCTTCCCTCACGATAAAATCTGAATTATGTAGGCGGCGTGGAGGAGTGTCAAACATAAAATACGGGACAGATAGCACTGCATATTGGTTCAAGACGGGACACCGCATTTGGTTTTTCAATTTGGGGCGATTCCATAAAATACGGGATGGGCGGCAGCTATATTCCAATATTAAAATTAGTTTAACTGGCCATCCAGCAGATGTTTAGTGGCCTAAGTGAAACTCATGCATTAGGTTATATAGTGAAATGTGACCACGACTTAACTAAAACGTTTTCCGCAAGTAACTTGTCGCTTCCGAGGGTAACGCCTCTTGTGTCGCATGAACAAAACCAAAATAAAATGTTACCCGTTTTTTCCTTTTTTAGATTTGAGCACAAAATCGGGAATGACATAGTTCGAATCCGTTTTCGCATATTGGTTTTGGAAACTAATATTGAAAAAACAAGTGTTTTTGACTTTCGGTTTTATTTAGAAAAATGAATGAATGAAACACGGATTCTTTTTTCTAGATATTTTTAACAATGCAGGAAAACTCTGGCACATTCGCAAATGATTGCGATCGCATTTTACTCGAAAATCAATGTTCCACAGCTTTGGCGAAAGGCTTATCCGGTATATTCATGGAGGAAACCCGTGTATTTGAGGAATGTCAGTGATTCAGCAGTTTTATTCTTACAAAATCAGTTTATTTCAGAAAACAATACATATACTGTTTATAGGAGAGGGTGCACACAGTAGAAAGAACGTGAAATGGGTGACCAAGGTGACTGCTGAATTGGACATCTGGGATTCATTCTGCAGAGCCCTTGATTATAGATGAGCTGGATTTTTCAATTCTTGATTTCCCAATTAAGTAGCTGGACTTGTTCAACGGGGATCTGGTCCTGTTTTATCCCAGGTTAACCGCACCACAGAAATGCATGAGGCTTTGAAGTTCGCTCCCAGCATAACTCGGGTAAGACCAGTGATTATGTAATTCATTTAATGGGTCTATACATTATTGCTGTAAATAAGCTGTAGATCATGTACATCAATACAGATAAATACATTTATGCAGGCTACATAAATTGACTCATGAATAGGCAATATTCAAAAGTAGGACAGATCAATCCATACCCTTTGAATGTAGACTGCCTCAGTCCTGGACTGAAGGAGTTTAGGCCCCTTTAACACACAGCCCACTAAAATATTAGTATTAGTAGAAATAGTGCATATCGGAAGTTAAGCATCATTTAAATATCCTTTTTTAAAAACACTGATAATACACAGAAGATTTGTGAACATTAAGAAATTTTCCAACAGGAAATGGGATATAATGCATCGGAATAACTGATCAACTGTAATGTGATTGTCCAGTAAAATGTGTACTTCCTGTGTGCATCCATAAATGGTAATGCATAGTGTTAATTTGCTAACATGTCAGATGCTGTAGTTTCTTTTTTGCCTTTTTCCTTTTTTTGGGGGGGCTTTATCTGCTTCCTGTAACTTTTATTCTCATTGATCAAAGAGGGTATTGGATATTCTTTCATACCCCCAGTTTAGAAACATAAAAATGATAGACAGGATTTTCTACAGAAATTATTATGCTGCCTTTTACTTCTGGAAAACGACAGAGAGAACGTGTCCAGTATAACTAAAGCTTAATGGCCTGCTGCTTCAGACACCGCGCAGACTAGGGACTCTGTGGACGGGCCCTAGTCGCCGTCCACGGCCATGATGTGCACAAAGAGTCTGGCTGAGGGAATGAAGTCGCCGCAGTTGTTGAGCAGGGGCACGTGTCTGTATCCTGCGGGTAAAGGAGAAAGCTTTGTTAATGTGCTTGCCATCTGGACTTTGGCCGGCCGTGAAAGACGCCAGCAGGTCGACGTTAAGTTTCAGGACAGGCCTCACTGCAACAATGCAGAGAGAAGCGTGACCTCACCGGATAGTGTGAGCAGTCTCACTACTACTTCTTTACGATTCCTTTCATTCAATTGGATAATTCTGGCTAATGTACAATGTTTGCTACTGGGTATTCTCTTACGTAATCCTCATGCGATACCTGCTAATGGCTAAAAAAATGTGCTGCCTTCAAATACACAGCAAGTCTAAGATCATCACTGATAGTCCTGCAGCTGGCAGGCCTGCTGATCTTTCTGCGACCACATGGAAGGGAAATTCAAGAGCCCGGCACAGATATCCCTAAGGGCTCCTTTTTTCTTTGAAGGTCTCATACTTTGAGTTTCCCCAAACGTGACACCATTTTCACCCTAAGGAAAGTAACATTGCCCTGAACTTATTATTTTTTTTAAAAGTGTCTTCAATGTCCATGTTGACACAGAAGACAAAGGCTGGTCTGATTGGTGGAGCTATTTTTAAGTCAGAATTCTGTGGAAGAAAACACTTGGATTCTGCCTTGTTGGACATCTGGGTGTAGCCCCTGCTGAAAGGCTGGGAGGAGAGTAAGGAGTGCCATCATAAGTGAGCAAAACATACTTAAAAAAAAAAAAAAAAACGCATAAGATGGATTTTTTTTTGGAGCCTGAACCATGAGTACAATGTTGTCAGACTGATAAATTCTCAAATATCCAAAACATTCCTCTTCGTTTTTTGCTGTCTTTTCCCTATTAAGCAAAAGACAATGTTTACAAATTTCCAAATATGGTTCTGGCCAACTGAAATCATGTATTCTGTGTTGACAGACTGCGGGCAAAGAGATCACATGTCAGGTGGAGGTAGGGCAGATCTGCAAGCCCAGAGGACGACTCACCATTCTGTAAACTGGAGAAGGGCACGGTGTACTGTCCAATGAGGTCGTTCTGAGTGACAGCATCATAGTCCTCTACCACAAAGCGCACCAGGGCCAGTTCAGGCACAGAAATCTCAAACTGGAAGTTCTCGTTCCACATGGGGCAGAAACCTGATATGGGATGGGGGAGACAAAGCAACAGTCACTGTCTATGGGTGTTTAGCACGATTCTGGCATGATTCATTCTGGGCTTTTCCTAACAACCCCGTATGTTCACACAGGCCAGAACACACAGGCTCCTAGTTGGGGAACAGAAAGGAGGAAGAAGATGACTACCATTGTTGACGATGTAGTGCGTCTGTTTGCTGGCCAAATCCTGCTGCACACCATAGATCTCCACCTTCACAAGGGGGTCGACGATGGATGACTCCTTCTTGCTGAGCTTGGGCAACTGCTGAGCTGAGATGATCTGATGAGACATACATATCCATGACTTCACCACTAGCACAGACTTTAGAATTGATAAACAACTGGGGGAGCAGCCATATGATTAGGGGTCCACCCTTTTGTGGTAAAATGGTGGTTTTATGTTTGGGGAGGGTGTTAATACGTGGAACCCTGTTTGCCTGTGAGAAAGTCAACACTAACTTGAGGGCCTGAAGGTACTGGCTTGACCAAACAAGCATTAGGGGAGCCTGACGTGGTCACCCACCATGACATGGAGGGTCTTGTGCTGCAGCCAGGGTCCCCTTGTGAGCGTGATGGGGTCGAACTCTGTTGCTTCGTCCTGCAGGAAGGCTGGTTTAAGGATGTAGCCAGTCTTTCCATTGGGCAAGAACAACCCTTGGTTAAGGTCCATCTCAGTAGAGGGTGTCTGGAAGTTCAAGGCCACTGCAGACCAAGAGAAAAGGTGAGGCAACTTAATGAGTATCATGGATAAATAAGCAATGAATCAAGGTCTTTTGCTCAGTAGAAGTGCCTGAAAGAGGGTGGAAATCAGTTTTAAGGAGAGTTTGAGGCCAGGTACCTATCTGGCAGCCAGCGGTCCACAGAGGGACGGGGTTATAGTTGGAGGAGTCAGTTCTTGAGCCTGCTGGATAGACTCTGCTGAGCTTGTTCACATTGTGGTGAATGAATTCATTTGCTGGAATGATATGGAGAACATCTCAAACAAACCGTTAGGAGACCGAGGAATTATCATTAAATGCCATGTGCTGTCGGTGATACCATCAAGTTCCTCTGGCACACCCTGGTGTTGCCAAGCGTCCTTTTGGATGCACTACCTGAATCTCCAGCCAGCTTCTCAGCTTTGCTCTCCTTGAAGGAACACATCTCATAAAAAGCCTGGTTGTCCCTTGCATGGTCGAACCCGTGGAAATGCACGCTCTTGCAATAGATGACTAGATCTGAGAGTTCCTTTGCCAGCTTCAGCTTAGATTCCTGCAAATTGAATGAACGTGGCATGTTGGGTGTTTTGGAACCTCGACCCTAACCCTACCCTTCGATCCTTCCTGCTCAGACCTTGAGGTATCAGCTCACCTTCTCTTTCTTCTCTTCGTCTGTCAGTATGTCTGCGGCTTCGTCATCCTCAGACACTGTTTCCTCGCCTGCTGCATTACCAGCAAAAGCGTCCTCCAAGCTGTTCAGCTTCTTCCCCTTTATCAGGAAGCGGCCCTTCAGCTCCTAGTGGGTCACATGGTTGCTCACACAGTACCTCTTAAAGGGGAGGGTCGTTATCTCTCAGCAACCTGTATGCTACGATGGAGCCAATTCAGTTTATTTTAACAGGCCCCCATTTCATGCCCTACTAATACCTGAATATGTATCAGCTGCAACATGAATGAAAATATATAACATCCTTGCTTCTAAATGTTTAGTCCATTCACGCTGTGTCTTGTAAAATGTCTCCGAAAGCACAAACTTTTCATGATATGATGCCTGTTACAGGCCTTAACGCCATGCGAGTCTGACAGAATGCCACAGCTCTTGTTCAAGAGGGCCGGTAGCCCCTAGATCACATACAACCCTTCCCCTTCTCCACCCGTGGCTTTAGCAGGGGTAAGTTTTTTTTTATCTGTTAGGCCAGGTCACAGCCATTTAACCTGTGTCTGTCATGTCTGACTTTTGCAACAAATTGGAAAAATACGCAGTATAGTCTGCTCATGAAGAGCCAGGCCATGTTAGATAATAAATAGCCTCTCAGTGGAAACAAGTAAAGTCCTGAGCTCCGCAAAGTGAATGCGAGGTATGTAAACAGGGTCCAAGCAAAGTGGGCGTGAGTTTATTGCGTAGGACACAGATAAACAAAACTACACTCGGCCGGCAGCCAGCTGGAGGTGGGTAGACTATTATGCAATGTATAATTACAAATTCTTTGCAGTCAAAACATGATCATAGTTATTATGAGTTATATTTGGATAAACAGTCAAAAGTAGCTCCCAACGCATCTTTGATGTGACACTGCACACCTTACTATTCTCTCCTAGCTGACAACATTCTGCCCTAGTTGGTCCATTTCCTTTAAGGTGGGGGTCACCTGACAAGCTTCCTGGCACTGATGTTGTTCCAGAAACTTCTCCCTGATGTCAGCAGATACCATGCTGCCAGAACGTGGTGCTGCGATATCCCTGGGATTATATTATATATGTCCGAAATCATGTCTAGACACAACGTGCATTTCAACTCGAGGGGGAATTTGCCACTTGCCCAGCGGAGATGGAACAAATTTCAGCACTAAGTGGCGGAAAAGAAAACAAGTTGTATGAATTCCACAAATTCCTTCTGGGTGATTCCAGAAAACCCCCTCCTATCCAAACAGTGTGGGCACCCTGCCCTAAACTCACTGCCCTCTCTGTCCACCCTCTAGGTTGCTTTCAGTAAATACCACAAATAGACGCCTGGTGTAAAATTTCCACCGTGCACCTGGGCGGAGACTCAGCTGTACGCGCGGCGCCTTCCAGCGAGGCCAACAGACCCTTTTTGAGACTTTGTGGTGATGGTGAAAAAGGATGTTTGGTCTGAGACATTAACCTGCAAAGCGGGGTGAAGAAAATTCTGCCTGGTATTATTCAGTGAAATAGGCATTTCATTCATCGTCTGTAATTGTTTCTTGTTTAAACCTACATCTCTCTAGTTACACCAACCCCCCCCCCAAAAAAAAAACAAAAACCCACGTCTGTCATGGATTTATCAGGGAAGGTGCCTTAAAGGCGGGTCTGGATAGCTGATGGCAATGTTAGGGAATGGTACCTTGATTGAAGAGCAAGTGGCAGGTTTTAACTGAAGTTACACCAGTAGACCTAAAGGTGGCAGTATTTAACGGGAGCAAAAAATCAACCATCTATACATTCCCATGGTGACTTTTCGCCTATCCCATCTTAACTCCCAAATGCACCCTGCAGGTCCTTGCTCAAGGGCCCAATGGCAGCATCATTCTGCCGGTCCTGTGATTTGAACCGGTGACCTTCCAATCTCAGGCATGGTGTCCCATCCTGCTAAGCTACACACCTATCCTATCCTATCCAAATCCTATCCAAAGCCATTTGTTAAGAATGTAACAGGTAAATTATGTGAATCAAGACTTTTTATGACTTAAAGGCGAGGCTCGCCTCCATGGTCTCGGTCACTAAACTACTCACCTCTAGTGCTGGGAAGGTGGTGGGAACCTGGTCTCCCAGAGGTTTGGTGAGCAGAGCGTCACCTAGAATGGAAGTCAAGTGTTCAGCCATGATCTTCTGTTGTTCCATGCTGCAGTGGTTCTCCAGGGACAGGATTACCGGATACTCGGAAGTCTGTAAGTAGAGGGGATTCATGCACCGGATGCACTCTTGCATATTACTGTTGCAAATGTTTTCCCCCTTATAAATCATGTCATGTCAGGAAGTTTTTCCTATTATCAAAGCTTCCATGTTTTGACAGGGTACCTTGAATGCATATTCTTTAATAGCTTTGATGACATCTTTGAAGAGGATCTTGCTGGTGAGCGTATATCCGTGGTAAATAACAGGCTCGCCTTCGCTGCCATCCCAGCAGTCCAACTCCACGCAACGGCAGCTCTTTGTCAGAGCCCTGAGGACCACGCCGCATGTGAGGCTATTGTTTGGCAGAGATGCACACCGTGCAAGGCAGGATTTCCTAACCAGTTAGGCTTCTACGTGCACATTTAAATTTATATTACTGTATAGATGCTTTTGTCCAAAAAAAAGTGCAAGGGAAGTAAGTGGCACATTACGACGTGCTGTCAAGGAATTGACTATGCATAAATGCAGCTACGGTGAGCTTCAAACGAATGCCCAGGCAGTAGTGTACACAGTATTGGAGCAACAGCTAGAATAGAAAGAACATTAAGAACATTTGAGGTGCATGTAGTTGTATTAGGCTAATAGAAGTAGTAATGTAACAGGTTGACATCACAATGTAATTATAACAACAAAGAAAACCGAAGTCTGCGGGTAGCTTGAGGTTTCTTGGCGATTAGTTTACCGTATGTAGGCCTCTGTGCTGCTGGGACCTTTGAGCTGGTCTTCCATTAGGTAGGTGTTGTGCGAAGAGGAGATGAAGTAATGGTTCAGGGGTCTGGTCATGTCCTGGTAAACATCCTTGTGGGCAGGGTTTAAGATCATACCCTCCGGCTGGTTCAAGTACATCAAGAATCCATCTTTGGTCATGTGTTGCTTCTCTTTAGCTGAAAGACCCGGAAGAGAAATGTGTCAAATGAACAGGTGTAATTGTAGCAGCCCAGAACCATGTAAATAATGTCAACAAGTATATGCAAACATTTTAACTACATTGTCGGCTGATTGATATTTTCCTTTATGCAGAAAGCTCAATTTAACTACTAAATGAAGTTAACCCATCAGTCCTCACCTATGTCGTCAACCTCATACTTCTCTATGAGTTTCTGGGCATCTTCTAGAGAGACAGATTCTCGTTGCTCTTGAAGCAGGAAGTGAAGAAGGTCCCTGGCACTCATCTGGCCTCCTATCTGGGCATACTTCCCGTAAATGACATCTATCTCCTCCCGGGAGGTCAGTAGCTTGTAGAAATCTTCGATTTCAGAACCCTCCAGGTATCCCGACTTGGATTTGTCACATTTCTGGACAACAAGACTTCAGATTTAGATTTTAGTGGTGGGTTGTTATTGACATACCTTCATTCTACATTTTTTCCATTGAGACTATTATCATTTAGTGTTGTAAATCTATTCTGGTTTGGGGCTTTTTGTTGCATGACACTTCATGATAGAGGGGCTGCAGATCGCCCCACAAGTCAGTTGAAAGCAAAAGGAAAACCAAAAAAGCGTGGCTTCTCTAAGTAGCTTTTGAAGGTCACTGTCATCCGTACCTCGAAAAGCATTTCTGCGTAGGCGTCATCAACCTCAATGTTGATTTCAAGCAAGAAACGCTTCAGCTCCTTCAGGCTCATCTTGTTGTCAGAGTTCTGGTCTGCCTTGCGCATGCAATTGAAGATCCAGCTGAAATTCTGATGTAAGGACAATGCACGTGGTATGGATGTGAAACCTCAGCTATTTGTTGATCAAATGGCACCCTTTAAGTACGTGGAGCTGATCATCTGGTTCATCTTTAGTTCACATTTTTTTATACTTTCACCTGCCTTTTTAGGGAACAGCTTGAGACCAGTAAACTCCACGGTACCTGGAGTTCTCTCCCTGGTATCAGCTCTTCCATTCAACTCGCCTTCCACTTTGAATACCAAAGGATACTGCTCAGACTGCTGCTGCGAGTTGAGGTTGCGCACGTTGTTGATGACCTTCTCCAGACTGTTCACCCACTTGGTAGCCTCCTCCTCAGTGCCCGCCACGAGGTCCAGGTTCTTTCGACGACCCTTGAAGATGATCGAGAAGCAGCGGCCCTCCGCAACCTCCTCCGTGTACTTCTGGAGCTCCTCGGTACGCCGCCCAGGCCGCACCTCTGCGATATCGTCGATAGAGACTGTGAAGTGGAAGAGGGCGTGATCCAGCAGTGAGTACCAACGAGGAGGACAGCAAGACCTTTATATACCTCAGAAACTCATAACCAAGTGTGACCTTCCTCAAAAATTTAAATCTCTTCCCAAAAATACCACGGTCTGAGTTCAGAGAGCACAGCTGAGGTTTTCTGGTTCTCTAAACTCCCTGCACTCCCAGAAAGCCCTTCCTAATGGCGATTCTCAGAGCTCCAAGCCTTTATCAACAACAACACAGTATTGTGTAAGCAATGCATAATTCTACAGAGGAATTACTAGCTTGCTGTTCCATTCTAACACAGCTGTGTGTGATTAAACACTGAGGGCACTTCCTTAACTCTTTAATGTGTACATGGCTTTCCTTTTATGCTTAGAAAAAGGCCCTGTTCATAGTACTTTAGAATGAAGTTTCTGCTAAGAAGATTGGATTCCTGTTTGGAGAACAGGAATCAGTGGGAAAGGCATTGTAGGAACATAAGGATGTAGGGCAGGTCAGAACATGATTAAATGCAATTCATAGCTGAAGTCAAACACGCCATTCACACAATCTGACAGTACAATCATCTTGCTATAAATCAAAAAAACAAAAAAAAAATCATAAAAACAAATATACATGCATATTCTGACAGCTTAACCGAGTAAAGTTGGGGGGGGGGGGTGGTTTCCCAAAGCAGAACAGGGAACGAGACTGGGGTACATGCTGGATGGCCTCGTCAAACAATTATGTATCATGCATATTCAAAAAATGTGCATTTTTGGCATCTTGGCACAGTAACATCACCAGTATGCGCTCATACGAATATGAATTATGTTTTAAAATATTTATTAGTAACTTTTAAAGGGCATATGAAGAGGTATGATTGCCATTTTATATGCTATATATTTTTACTCATCCATGAAAAGCGTGCCCCAACAAAAGCCGCGCAAGACGTATTCCAGATTTATACAGTATTACCAAAATCTCCTGTAAACATTAACGTTGATCAATTATTGATTAATAAAAATAGGTATTGCACAGCTATGTGTAATAAATAAAAAAAGATCACCTAGCCGGTTCTTTCAGCACAAAAGACAAACACACATGTTTACTTAAGCTACTTATTAGCCAATTAAATACAGCCAAACCTTCCAGCCCTATGCAGGGAGAGCAGACAATGCCCATGCACCAGGGTGGAGTACAACACCCTCTCACTCAGAGGGCTCCTTGATTTACTGAGTTGAAAAGTCCTCAGAGGCCAGAAAGCCCCACTGTCAGTCACGACCAGTCACACAGACCTGCTCAACTATCTTGATCATACGGTCCCCATCAAGCTACAGTGGGACTGACAGGTATTTTATACTCATTTTGGTACCAGTCCAAAGAAATCCACATGAGCACGGGGCAAGGAACACACCAGTAATAAAAATCAGCAACAAGGAAAGCAAATCTGAGTGATGATAGCCTCAATAAAGAGATAAAAACATGGTTGATCTTGGTCGATTCCCACAGAGTATCGAATAGATGAGGCCAAACCGCAGCCCAGCACCTGTCTGCTTTGAAGCGTGCATGCCAGAATGATGCTGGAAGGCTGAACGCAGTGGGTGGGTGGGTGGGGAGCATGCAGGGTCTGCGATTCAAAGACATCTGCTACGTGCAGTCAGGCAGCTGGGTCGCCCTCATTTTTATCGCTCCTCATATTTCACAACTTTCAGTGCCGTCAACAGACATCGGTAGGGAAACTCAGGCAAACGGAACAAGAATTGTTCTCTCTGCGTCCTGAAACGCCTAAAACAGCAGCGAGAAGTGACTGGACGATGCGCTTGTGATATCACTTCCTTGGTCATGTGCTTCACGGATCCCAAGGAGCTTGAAATCAGAAATTCTACTGCAAGCCGAGTGACAAAGGTAACTGATAAGCCACAATAAAATAATGACATAAAGGTCACTGGCTCTTCCTGGAAGTCCATTCAAATATATGAAAAAATATTTCAATCTCTGCTTACTATAGGTTAATCACATTGCCTATAGAGGCGTTTGAGGTTAATACCCCACCTGCCCCCATGATATCCCCCATGAAGTCCTAAGATGGCTAAATCTCACAGGCCGGCTTGAAATGTCCAGCTGGGGCATCTTCACGAAGCTGTGTAGTGTGGTTCTCATTACTGCGATAGCCTTATCTTGTGGCTTATCACTCTGCACAAAGGGAGGTAGCCGTGCTGTCTGTGATTCAGGCCAGCCCCATGTTGGAGCGGCTCCGTTATGGCAGGCGAGACCGCACACCCCACTCATGACGGGGAGCCGGGGTGGATGAGGCGCAAGTCCTTTACCCAGTTTCAAAAAACCGTCTGTAGTTTCTCACTCCTGTTTTTATTCCCTGACTGCACAGCTCTGCTGTCCAATCCCTGCATCGGCCACAGTAAACAATGTCCCTGCCAAGACCTCTGAATGAGCTGTCCCTTCCTGACATCTGCATTCCTGGGACGAGGGACCAGGACCGGGACCTGGCTTTAGAATGGGGGGAGGGGTTCGCGAGAGACGACCATAGGGCTTGGGTTCTCTTGGTTCACAAGATGCTGCACACACACACACCACACAACGCGGGGTCTGGTAAGTAGGCTCGGAGCCTTGGGGAAACGCCTGGGAGGAAGCCGGTGGTGGGCGGAGCCTGGGAGAGGGCAACCGGGTCAGGTTGGTTCGATGAGATAAAGGCAGGCATATTTGTTTTCCCTTGGCGAAGCCCCATTGTTTCCACTCCACCCAGAATCTGATCCAATGGCTGGGTGGGACACTGAACAGAGCCATCCAATCAAAGGTGGCCTGTGTGGCCGAGTGGAGGAAGTGGCTGTCAGTGAGCTCCTGGCCACGTTAAATGTGTGCATATCTGTGAGCGAAGCCTGTCACTAATACATGCCTTTCTCCATATCACACATATCATTTTACATTCACTGTTTACTTTATAGTCATGATCCAACTTTCAAGGTCATAAGTATTTAGTTACTTAGCGAATGCATTAGTGACTTTAATAAGCTTGGAACCTATCAGGATATGGTTAAGTACCTGTCTGAGCAGTTCATCAGCATAGGCCTCCCTATATCTGGAACCGGCCCAGCTAAAGTCCGGTTTATAAACCCCAAATCTACCTGCCGCTCCCATATAAAGTCTGTTTGCTCAAAGTTGCTGTTTACCCTCACAATGGCCTCAAGTCTATAACGTCCATTTACTGCTACACCTGAATTGCTTTTAATAACTTATATAGGGAACAATATTGTAGAGTGAGATTGATTCGTTCAGTTACAAAATTACTGAAATACAGTAAGACCTTGGACATTCGCGAGGTAACGTTCCAGAACCCGTCGCGAATGAGCAGGATTCGCAGGTGTTTGGTAGAGTCACTAAATATGGTAATATGTGCTTATTTATATTGTTAAAATATAGTCCCAAAACACTTTAATTTCATTTAAAAGCTAGCTTAATACATTACCTTTAAAAACCAACCCTTTCAGTGTTTATAGTAAATGCGTCTCAAGAGGGAAACCCAGGACGCATTTGCTATGTACGTAAACATTAGCACCTTTCAAGTAATTTTTCATTTTTGTGCACTGAATTTACGTTAACGTGTACTTACTATTACAAAATAGTAAATTGACTATTTTCTAATACTTATGTAACCATTAGCATTCCTGTCACATATTGCCGGGGCACGGACCGGTGAAGCAGGGACGGGACACAAGAAATTGGAGAACACGGGGTTTAATCAAAAGGTAAAGACAACGGAACAGGTAGCAAACTCAAAATGACGTTAATGACCAGACTCGGGAAACATACTTAAACGCAGACTTAAATACACAGGACTAATGACAGCAACTCGAAACAGCTGATCACGCGGGGATTCCACACGAGGTAGATGTGGGGGCGTGGCCCACGGGACGATTGGATGAGCAGGTCATGACAGTTCCAAAGGGAATAAACTTTGCGAATGGGATTCGCATCTTGTAAAGGTACAGTACAGTATGTACATAAAAAGGAATGTTTCCATAAGAAAGCCACGTTTTTAAGGGATTTTTTTAATGATATATATTGTACGTCTTGAACTTTCCCCAAAAACACGGCAGAATCTTCATTAACTAATTTTTTCTTAACAATTTTATACTTAAAAGCATGAAAACTATGAAACATAAACACTTCTGTAGGGTTTTTCGAGGATTTCGCAGATGTGTGAAAAAATCACGGATGCAAGTAAGTTGGAGTCATGGAGTCCAATGAAATTTTTGCGGATCTATGAATTCGTGAATCACAAAGCGCGAATGCACGAGGGCTTACTGTATTGATTAGTGGTACTATCAATGTGGCCAGCTGAGTACTTTGACTCTTTTTACTTGGTTGGCTGAGTCAAAATCTTGGTCTGGATTTTTACTTTCTGGACCTGAACTATCCACCTCTGAATGTGGCATTGGTACCGAATGTAAAGTGTCTGCACTATCTGCTTTTATTGATATCTGATTTTGTTAGAGATTAATTAAAAGCTGCTATTGCATATAAAAAAAAGATCAGTGATTATCCATCCACCAATGCCAGATCACGATATGTTTTCAGCAGCCCGGTGTCTCACTTCTGCAGACTCTGAAAGACTCCGTGTGCTGCTCTGGTTTCAATTCCTGATTGTTCTGTGTCTCTAATCCTAACTTCTCCCACGTTAAAGCAGCAGCTGCATTGTGCTGAGCCTGCCCGAAAAATGCCTCTGCTTTCCAGCTCCTGCCACGTCAAGGTCACAGTTGCATTGCTCAGATAACCTGCTGTATACCTAAGGACTCAGCAAGAACACACACCACTGGCACTTTCCCTCCAGAATCACAAGTCACGGCCACTCACACGTCTGATCGTTCCTCCTGCTCTTGCGTGACTCATGCCACACGGTCTTGCAGTCCTCCTGCAGCTTGAAGAAACGGCTCTTCTTCCAGGAGTTGGATCGCACCTTCAGTAGCTCTCCCCCCGTCAGTAGGAAGCTGAGATCCTCATCCCCCTCCATGCCTGCTCGCAAAGAAAAAGTAAGTTGCAGTGCTTCATTCCAATTATTTCACTCTTACCTTAATAATATCGCAGTGTGGTCAATGAAGCTCACTATATTGAGACAGAGCACTAAAAGCATGATATAGTATGGGAACAAACATCTTGTTGAAGGCTAAACGTGCCTGTTTTTGTGATATCCCACTAAATATGAAAGTTGCAGTTCTTTGTCCTCCCTTTTGGCTACTAGAAGGCACAACAAGCATTACAAAATGACTACAGAGACACCCCTATGACCCAGGGTAGGAGGAGATGCTCAAATAGCCTATTAGTGGCCTGGCAATCTGTTCGGATGCCCTGACGTAAAATTGATGTCAGCACTCTGTGGGCCAATGCGAAATGCACTTGGGGGACGATTTAGTCTATAAACAAAAACAGGGAAGCGGACACTCTCAACGGAAGTGGTAACCTTTGCTTGTGCTGCTGGGAATTCTGGGAGCAGTGGCAGCAGCAGAAGTAAATAAATGAGCTTAGAGATTAAAGGAAGACAAGGGACTTGGAGGGTTAGCAGTGCAAAGCTCTGTCACCCCTCATCTCTGTGACAAAAACGGCACCTCAGGAGGTCCGTGGTGACCAGCATTTGGCATTGCCGTGCGAGGGCGCCCCACCCAAAAGGAGGCAGACATTTTACAAGGCTCTGCCATGACTTTTGTATTATTGATTTTTGTGTCCTTGGAAGCCCTTTTGTTTGGGCGGGCTTCAAAAATCTTACGAGAAAGTACTCAAGAGCAATGTTCGCTTGATACTGTGCTCTGGGGCATGTCGTCTTGGAAAAAAACATGCAAACCAGGCGTCCTATTCAAATTTATGGTGGGTCTACGGGGAATGCTTGTAATTGACTGCTGGTCATCCAGAGGGTTCCTTGCTGTGAAACCGTGCCCCTAGCTAGCCTGCAGTGGTCTTCCCTAGGGAAGAACTCCCTGCCTTACAGTCCCAGGCAAACAACATGCAAATGAAATGCTCTTTGATGCAGTCATGCGGTCATGAAAAATGGCACAGTCCATCCTACACTGCCTATGGATAGATCATCACCACCCCAGACGGTCCAGGTGGAGACTGCCTCTCTCTCCATGTAAAACCACAGCCACAGAGCCTCCTTGTCGCATTACATACCGTCCTCTGCAAGCTGCCGGTGGTCACAAACACCTGCTAAATTATTAATGAAAAAATCAAATCCACTAATACCGTATTTTAAATGCACAAGCTCTGTGGCGCCCTTATCCTTGAAAGAGGAGAAACATAGCCCTTTCTGAAACTGCTTCATCAACTAAGCTTCCTCGCACATAGAAAGTGTGAGGGCACTGACAAGGACCTGCTGCTTTAAGTGGGGGGGATAGAGACATGAAACACCAGGAGGGAGCGCGCAGGCCCGCACGCAAACACACACCCTCCGGTCGTGGACAAATCGAAGCATCGGGCTTCCCCGGGTGTTATCCGCAACACAAAGCGATCGAGACGTGCTGCAGCCACCGTTACTCATAAGAGAGTCACAATAACCCTCAGGCAACAGAAAATAAATGCAGCTGTAAGGTCTCACGACACGGAAACCCCTGCACTAAAGCAGATAGATGGCTTCCCCCCCTTCTCGTTGTGGGCTTAGTCCCGCTGAGGAGTTCATCGGGCGGGGGGAGTTCATAATTTAGGTCACTGAAGCCGTATATTTGTAATGTGTTGAAATACCTTAGCTGTACTGCACCTTTAATATGATGGGGTTCATGCACAGTTTATGATGCTGCAAAATAAGTCCGTTTAGATGCTATTATTTTATTCTGAGAATAATATCCTGACAATCGTAAACATGCCCGATGTATCTGCCTTCGGGGAAGAGGAAACCGAGGTAAACTTTTAGTTCACGAAAGACACAAATGTATATTTACTACGGTTTAAACGTCTTGTTTTGTGACTTCGGTTACCTGTTTTTTAAAACGAGGTATAGCAGAGAAACAAGGAAAACGCCTGAAATCACAGAAAGCTTCCGCAAACATACTGAAAACATTACCATTATATACTATGAGTGGCCCGTATTCATGGTTGTTTCCCCAAAACAAACACTAGGTACGCTTCTCCAGTTTCCCTGTTCAACCAGTTTACATTCAACTGTGTAGTTTGAACAAATATTTATGGAGTAACTATTTAGAGCCACACTTATACGTGCGTCCCCATCTGGGGCATATAGAGGCGCACATGCGGCATTTTATTCGGAGTTTTATTTCCAATTAATTGTTTGTACCCTTATTTTTTAATACGGGGTGTCTGCTCGTTTCCCGGGAAGTTGAAGATGTTTCCTCGTAAACATGTAATCGTCAGCAGAAAAGTGCTGCATAAACCCCTGCTTTACGAGTTTTAGGCATTACAGTGTCAACACTGTCACATAAGATAATTGAAAATCCACGCATTTCCTAAGTACCGGACAAGCCGAGAGTTCGACAGAGACCCCCAAGTCTGCTAACAACCCAGAAACTTCACAGTAACTTACCTATAAGTTTCCCATTTACAGTAGCGGCATTTTTGCTCTGCGCTTGATATATTAATTCCTCCGATTTGGTTCTTGTGGGCCGTTTTCGTATGCACTCCATTGCGAGATGAAACGCGAACTTACAGTAAATGGCCGCCTTTTCCTTTCTCAAATGAGTAAAAAGCGGCTACAGCGAGCTTTATTATTTAGGGGCGTGTACCTAACTGGCATTACACAGTGCACACCGTGCGAGGCGTGGGAGCGGCTGGAGCAGGGACTCCCACACACATAATGTGTGTCTGATTGAGTTTGGCCTGACAGAACAACGTAATATTGTCGCAGATCTGCACCCAATCATGTAGGCAGATCTGATAGGGGGGATCTAAGGGATGGTGACCTCCCCTCTCACCAGCCTACATCAAAATAATAAAAACAAAATCCAGATTTCATTTTGTAAGTGGAACCATAGAAGAGACAGAATGCGGCTTGGCCACCCCCAGAAATATATCTGCCCTCTGATGACCACCCCCATCAACATTTTCTTCAGGCACCACCGTCTGATAGAGACTGTCATTGTAGGTTACATCTGCAGACTACCCAAGACCGTTATACTTAGACCGAGGTCTCGTTACTACATATTCCATGAAAGCCAGGTTTGGACAATGAAAATCACTACTTGTGCTCCAAGAAACCGAAGTAGTCATCTAGTTTACCGTCTCTACCCATACTTACCAATTTTTAAAAGTTATAACTTTAAAATCACAATCTTGCTTATAACCTGATCCCCTGAGGGCTTGTTTCTGTGAGGCAGCACACCACCTAATCCAATAAGCCTCGTGAAGGACCCGCCCAGGTAAGCGCTTTGTGATTCTGCCACTGGCTGACTTCACTATAATTTATTCGCTGGCTACTATGTCTTGGCCGCTGCTGCAGTCGGAAATCTAACCTAGTCATATTCATTTACGATTGAAGGGGATGAGGAACCCCTCTACAGGCTGGTACCCTGCGAGGAGGAAGTTCTCCGCGGCAGCTCACCATTGTGCATCGGCGTTCTCCAGTACCTAGTCAAACCTGTCGCCTACCCTGGTCGGATTTCCAAGGAACTTCCCACATTTATGTGCGTGTCTCACGGCAGGTTTCGCTAAGCCAGGGTACAGCTGAATGCTTAACTAGTATAAACCAAGTTGTAACTCTCTCATCAAGGGTGTGGAACTTTTGAGGTTTTACATGTTTTAATTAAACCAATCAAAAATAGCCCTCGTCCCATGTATAGTGCCCACTGTCTTGTGCCTTGTGCATCACAGAATAAAGTCCAGCCCCCCCCCCCATGACCCCTATAGTGGGTAAGTAATTATGGAAGAATGATGAATGGAAAATACTTTATTGCACATTCGTACTTCAGAAACTATTTAATCAAACAAGTATTTCATCGCGTCTTCCCACTTCAGTTCCGACTGATGCTCTTTTGTATACACCATGCATTGCTCTAAACTATTTCTTAAATATTTAATACGAAGACACTTCCAATTTTCAATTTTGTTAATTTCAAGGTGAAGTGCGAGTCCATTTACCACATGGTGTTATCTGCTTGATTAAACTATACTATGCAGTGTTGATCAGTTAATTCATATTGCGGGACAACACCCATAAAACGAAGCTTGTGTTATAGTGCCCTCTGGTGGTTGGAATATTGTATGACACCGGGTTCAAACAGACTAATTGAGCCAAAACAAGTAGCCGAACTCCGTATTTATACTACTCGGATAATCAAAAAAGCATTATGGTTCTTAAACCACTACCTAGTGTTATTTTCTTAGACAAAGCGACTGGGGCTAAATCTTTGTCACCTTTCGTTTAAAACCTTGCTGTTGAATCTCCCTATAATTAATGTGTATAAGTTCGTCTCCACCCTAATGTATTAGCACTGTGCCAAAGGCACTGAGCCAAGCCTTTATTAAGCTTAATAACTTAGCTGTCATGGAGAAATCGACGTTCGGTGGCCAGTTTATTAGGTACACAGGTCTGCTTATTCTTATTTACACTGCATACCTGCTTGCATTACACTGCATACCTGCTTGTATCACACTGCATACCTGCTTACATTACATTGCATACCTGCTTATATTACACTGCATACCTACTTACAGTTTACCTGTTTTACACTTCAGAAATTCAAACGCTGCAATTTGTGCAATACAAATATAATTACTATAATGTGTGTAATACCTGTTTACAATGTGCTACTTTATCTCTTTTTCTTTGTCTTGTACTCTACTTGTAATTTTATTTAGTCTACTTATAAACATAAAGTGTATTTTACATTCTCCATTACTGCTGTCTTCTCTCTGAGAGCTATCAAACAAAGTCTTGCTGTATAACTACATTGACAAAAAAGTCTTATCTTGTCGTATCTCATCTTATCTGATCTTCCAAACACAGAATCGCGTGGCTGCATATGAACGCATGCAGAATCACACCGAGTCCACATCTAGTGGTTCCAGCATCTGAACAACAGCCAGCCTCCTTGGATTATTGCACACTACAGGGTGTGGGGTTTAAAGAAAGTGATGTGATGAGCAAAGGAGTCGGTCAAAGCTAACAGGTAATGTAATGCTAAGTAATACCCTATAGAATAAAGTGGCCAATGGATATGTATAGGCAAAGGTATCTAAATGTTAATTTCCTTATCCCGGAGATGTGGTAATATAGAGAGTAATCTTTTCATTAAAACCGTATTTTTTAAATTCTTGTTGCGTAATTAAATTGTTCTGAAGCAATTAGTGTAATGTACGTTTGGTAAAGGAATCAGACACGGTGTCTAAATAGACTTGTATCCCGACAAGCCGGCCTTAACTTGTAATATAATTCCATATGCAATTAAGGTATGCCATTTCTAAATCTGCTCTGAATAATGGCATTCATCATCTGTTTGCTCTGTAGATAACCTCAGACGAGACCACCTTTTTCTAATCTGCGGTTGGAATTGAGAAACAATGTGCAATGCCAAATTCGATTTATTTCGACACAAACCGATCCTCTACACACAAGTATGGTGGATGTCTGTTGTCGTAGGGAGTCAATTAATTAATGGAAACGATGTAAAACAAATTCTGACATCGGCACGACAATACTTTTGAAAGTGACACCAGATAATCCCGGTTTGCAGCCCCTGGGCGACACAATTAAATGCAGTTTGTAAATAAGTACTGTGCGTGTGTCAATGGCGTAGAAACCGAGGGGGATTGTTGCATTTAAATTACCCCCCCCCCCCCCCAATCTCAAACATTCGTCCATTTTGAAGGAATCTAGATAAATTCAGAGTCCTTGCCAAGAGAACTGAAGATGTACATGAATAAATCAAATTGTGTAAATTGTCTCTGTTTTTAAATTAAAAAACAAGGTTGACGAACAAAAAAGTGACAAATAAAAACGTGGACTACCAAAATCAGTATTAAAAATTAAAAATGTTCCCGTATATTTTAATTGATTAATGGGTAGGAGTGGCGGGACTGCTCGATACCTCCGGAGCTGTCCATGGTGTTTGCGCTTTGATTACTGGCATTTATAATCATCAGCATTTTGACGGGCGTGTGAAATCTGACTGTACAATTAACTCATGCATCGTATCGTCTTTGACAGTTTGATGCTGGTTTCGGCTCACGAGACGCTTTCTTTCCTTTTAAAAGATCAATCTGAGTAGCCCTTAAGGTCGGTATCGTGGCGCCTATTGTATTGATGGATGAGTTTCGGTCAAAGAACTATGCAGAGAAAAAAGGCAAAGTGCTCCACAGTTCACCGCTTTGTTTAACATCCGAAACCCTTATCATAAAACGATTAAACATCGAATATTTGCCTAATACTAAAGGGATAAATCAATACACCAGAAGTTCAGTCTGAAAATACGAATTCAAACTTGTGCGCGGTAATTCACGCCTGTCATACATTTCATTTCTAAGCGATATATTTTACACAAAAAATACCTAATATACGAGTCTTTTAAACTGCACAGAAGAGCAATGAAAGACATACATAAAGTAGATCTCATAGCGTAATAACCTACGTAATTGGCAAAATTAAGTTTTAGGGTTTTCCACAATGGGCAATTAATCGTGCAGACCTAAAATGACAAATAAAATTTCGTCAGCAATATTGCCTCGACAGATATGAAAACCAATATTTAGCAAGCTGACAACTTAAGAAAGGACATTTTTCTTTTTGTTTTTTTTTAAAAAAATCACCGTCACCGTCGTAGTTGTTTTTCCGTAGCAAACTTGGATTTGGGACCGTGTTTTCCGAAGACACAAAGTCCTCTAAAAGTCATCTTACCGTCCTTTACAGCGATGCCATTTATTTCCATCTTTTCGACTTGTATCGGCTGTTCCCGCTGCGTTTCGTGCGCGAAAGTCTTACTCAAAATACTCTCTTGCAAGAAGACAAACTAAACGAAGAGTGTCGGGCCAAGGACATGCGACAGGAGCAAAGCAGAAAGACGCATGTGTGACTACACGAGCTTGTGAGGTATCTGCTCTTATGACGGTTTGCTGGAAAGCGCAAGATATCGTCAGCAGCTTCCACACCCACACTGACAAAGCGCCGCTCATTCAAGCGGCACCGCCTGCAAGTATGTGCACTGTAGAAGTATACATGCTCCTAGAAGTTTTAATTTATAATCACTGAAATGCATACTGCTTGGAATGATTACAGTATAAATAGTGATTTCATTTGATTTTTTTTTAGCATTCTGCTGCACAACAGGAGCAACTTTTGTATACATTATTTAATGCTAGTGCAGTTTACACATGCATGGCTTTTTTAAGTTTATGTGTTAAGTTTACAGTCAAATTACTTTTAGGGTGAAGTGCGTGGGCTATTCCAGTCCTAAGCAATCACAAAGCCGCACCTCAAATTAATCGCAAAAACAAACTTGACAAATAGTATCTTTTGCTAAACACCAGCAAAGATCTGGTTAAGATTTTTAAGTAAGAGTTTTAACCCAATCAAATTAGCCTGAAAAAACGCTCGCGGGAGATAGATGGTGCCAATCACAACATGATTGCAGGTGTAACGCAAGATCAACCAGTAATGCCTTGTAAAATTTAATACTATAAGTAGGCCTACGGCGAATTTCACCTGCGACCCCAATGTGCTGTTTATGCACTTAATCGTCATACAGTTATTCGGTTATTTTAACAGAATAAAGAAATCATAAAAGTATACGAGATCTGCCTCATTCCTGGTGTTTTAAGTACGCATATATGAACAAATTCTCCATCATTTAATTAACAGCACCGATTTAAAACTGAATCCTGGCATTTTATCCGTTCATAGTTTCCTTAGCAAGTTGATGTAAGTGTAAGTGCCATATTATATTATTTAAGAAATGTCGCCCACCAAACCACTAGTGGAAAAACTACAAGAATGCGTTACTGTCAAAACTAGATCGACACCTGCGCTTTAGACGGGTCTTGGGCTATTTATACGGGAAACGGGGTGTTTGTACATTTAGGGCCGACCCAGTGGTTTTAAAGAAAATTAGGTAACGCTTTACATTAACTGCACCTTTATAATGCATTCATAGAACATTCATAAGCAGCATGTTAACATCTTAACATACCTTAACAGCTTTAATATGCATTAATAAACATAATGAAATTATAATGTTTGTTATTATCATATAATGCTTGTTATGAATGTAATTACAACTGTTGAAGCATATTAGGATGTTATTTAATTATTTTTGTCTCGTTGTGATTAAATTTATAATTTATAATGTGTACCTTGTGCTGCCAGCCGTCAACGAGACGCTGACACGGAAGTCCTGGATTATTTTAATCTCCCGGTGTCTCGTAATGTTGAAGCTGCTGTAATTTCTCCATCGAAATGGTCAAACAAGGCTCTGAAAATTCCAGAACGGCTGGCCAGACTCAGGAGGACCTTTCAGGGTCAGAAACGCTGCTGCTTTTAAATATGCTTGGAAGCGCAACATCTCTCCCTGGACTAATCCAATGAAGGGCTAAGCTTTCTCTAATTTGTAGGTAGGTCACAGTAATTTCAGTTATTTTCCAGTTATACTGCAGCAATTTCTAGGACCTAAGTTTTAGTGGCGGCTTCTGTTGTGTGATTGCAAAACGTTATATCTAGTTACAGTTCAGGTGATAGTTTAGGTACTATCAGGAGATAGTCAATAAATGATTTGTCACTGCATGTCTGGTAGATTGTGTATATACAGGGGCATCGGAGAGGCAGATGCAGGGCTGTTTGTCAGAAACTTTCTTGATCTCTTTTGCACGACAATACTAGCTTTCTCTTGTTTTAAAAGTGGTAGGTGCAGAAATCTCAGATATTTTCATAATCGTCTCCTTATTCTTGAGAGACATAATAGTGAATTCATATAAATCATGCTGTTACCAAAAACAATATCAAATATGGCAATAAATAAGTGCTTCAGTCAACAAACAATATCAGGAATGAATAAATAGAAATGGAAAATACATTGCAGACAGTTTAGCCACACCTGTGTTTTTCATTACTTATCCAAGCAATAAATTAATTTACCTACTTGCTAAAATTAAGTTCTGCACTCTTTCATTTCTAGTAGAAAAATCAGGGTATTAGTATATGTGAAGTAAATGAAGATTGACTGACTGTTAATCCTGAGCTCCTGAGATGGCTTGGTGAGATGGTTATCACGCCTGGAAAAGTCAAACTGTTTTGTTAAATGTTTACACTGGCAGCACAAGCAAAGCATGATCAGGAGGTCAGACGTCGACTCACAGGGATCTGGAGAGGCTCTCAGGTTGTTTCCCACCAAACCTGGGATCATGAAAACCTACCACCTTGGTGGTGGACCAGGAGCTGATTTCTGAGAGGACTGTGGTGGGCCTGTGGCAGGAGAGAGTGCAGGTACCTGCATGCTACCAGAAGGTCTCAGTACCTGCTTCGCCCGGAAAGGCTGACCTGCTGCTGCTAGCCAGGTAAACATCAATCCATTAATCCCCCCCCCCCACCCCCGACGTACACATTTCCAGTTATGTCTGTATGCCTGTGGTTACAACAAGTGTTTCTATGGTTACTAGACATCTACCAGAAAAAGCAAGATCGTCATTTATCCTGTTATCATAAATGCCGGATTAGCTCTAACAAATGACAGTCGGTTTTAAGTACCCTAGTCTAATTGTTACTAGAAGACGGGGTCGTCAGCTGCTTTGCTTGCTAGGCTCCGGAGCGGCACTTCACACGGGCATATTTCACATTTTTCCCTGGATGAGTGTGAATGGAGGCATTGTACACCTCCGTGTGTCACCGGATGGGAGGCGGGGATCTCTCACTGCCACCGGCAGCTTTGCAAGACGACGTTCGCTGGAGCATCGCCGTGCATAATGACAGTATAATTGTTGAGGGCCCTCGAGCCACACAGAATGAGCTCCTCAAACACATAAACTGGTGGGTGTCGCACTCCTAATTACTGCTTTTGAAATACATTGTTGATAATATATGATTCATATTTCATACAGCTATGGTGTTCTACTTCCAGTTTCTTTAATTATTTAAAAAAGTATACATATTAAAATAATAAGAGAATGATACAGAGGAATTTTGCTTATATACTCCTTGAATTTTTCTACATTTGGGAAAATACGTTTTTACTCTATATTGACTTTTTGTTTTATAAAATATATTTGACACTGTTAGACACCATTATGGGATACAGATGAGTAAATTTTACAGTCAAGTAGCATGTATGCACAGTCTGGGAAAAGAGAATCCCTTTCTCTTCTTAGTTGATCCAGTGGAACAATGATGATTTCAAATGGCTCATTATTGCTGGGATCCTGCATTGAGCAAACAGGTCATCTGGCCTAGTGCCATTGGTATGGCATACATACATAGGCTAATTACACACAAGGATCGGACAGGGTACACATAAGACACAGGTAAACACATGCACAACAATAAGGAAATATAACCATTAATAACAACAACAATACAAGAGCTATTTACAACTGCACGTGGGGCAGGCCGGGACATGCTCCCCGCCGATGCTGGAGTATTTTTTATCACCTCAGTGGAAAAATGCCTTCTTATCAACTGACCAGAGGTGTTGCCACGAGGTGAAGTTCTGACGGTAGCCCCAAATGTACTGCAATTTCAAAACCTGACTGACAAACCAGAAAATCCTGAGTGTGGGCTATTTCTTGTTGCTTCGTAACGCACGAAGCAAAAAGCAAGTTTTACTGTTTCTCATCTGTAAAGCACAAAATATAACACGGTTTCTTTCAGTATACGTAAACAAAGTTGACCTGATTGAAAAAATATTATTTTCACACCGTTATGTTGTAATTTTAACTTTATTGTATTGGTTTTTATATTACAGTTTGTATGCGTTTAAACTACAGTAATTTAACTCTACCAAAATTTTTTTTTTAAAAAACATATTTTTACTGAAAAATTAAGTTGTTTTTTGTTAAGTATTTTATAAAATATTAATGTCAAATATACGCTGCTCTTGTTTTTCCTTTTACAGTTTTTTATGTCGTTATTTTACAGAATTTCTCTGTTAATTTCATGGACATTTTTTACAGTGTATGGTATGGGTAAGGGGGTGGGCGGTGGGGCACAGTGGCCCATACTATGGTGGAGAAAAAAACATTGCTGACATACTGTAAGTGTTTCCTCTCTGGACCGGGCCGGGCCTGCTCTGCCCTGGGGTGAGTGTCTTCTGTTACAAACCGGCCACTAACTGCTGATATACTACTATATTACTATGGCATAATCCTGTAAATGGACTGATAAAGGAAATGACTAGTGCAAACAGCCAATACAGAAAGTCCTTTCACAACTGTTATCAACCACCCCCCCTCCCCACCCCATCTGCTATTGTTTGATAACATAATAGTAGAAATTATTAATATAAAAATAATTTGTTTAGTTTCCCATGGTTCTGCTGAATATGCAGTGCAAGTCTGCTTTAAATTTTCCACTGATTTCTGATCAGTTTAGGGAACAGAACACCTAGCCTTCGCCATGAAACGTCTCCATTACTAGGCTGTTAATGTGACAGGTTTGCGGTACGTTGGCTGCATGCATGACATTGGCATGTGTTCGGTCCAGTTTCTCATGCCAGAAAATATCATATGTCATACGACGCTAAAGCGAGTCTTTCATTTCAGTCTTGTCACGCAAGCATGTCGCTCTGTATACAGATGATATATATGCAACCCTGTACATGCACGGTTCCTCAGTCCCAAGACAGATATGGACACCAGATTTATGTGCTTCCAGCAGATTTGCAGTTTTGGAATGTTATAAAAAAAGTCCTGGTGCAGAGCTTGTTATGAAACTGCAGGAGAAGCGCGTCCGAGGAAACTGACCCTCCTGCAGGCCACGGACCAGCTCGGCGGGCAAACAAACCTCTGCGGTGTAGAAACATCAGTGTGCAAGGGCATGTCGGATCTTGCGTGTGCCGTCGGGGTGGAAAACAAACAGCGCCCCAGCTCTTGGGGTTTTGCAACGCGTCGCGGCGCATGGAATGCAAAAACTGCTTGGCAGGAACGCAAGTATGCATCTAGCACACAGGAAACGTTCGCCAAGAGGACGACTGCTGCTAATGTAGAGCTTTCGGCTTGGCCCGGCGGCGGTGTGCATCCTATCTGGGAAACTCTCAGGTCATCTGTATTTAATACCGAAGTGTTGCAAAAATATAACACGATCCTGTTTGTAATGTTAAACCTGTGCACGTATAGTCTTCCTCATCTTCCTGTCATCTTTTCTCTTAATATTCCTAATCCTGTCAGGAATGCGCTTATGCGTGGTGTGTGTATAGATATGTGTGTTTTGTGGTTAATGCCATATTGCCATATCATTACCCTGCTGTCAGTAGTCGAAATGGGAACCGGGTGAAACTTTTAACACGAAGAAGGTGTGCTTGTAATCATGCATCTGTCATGGGTGAAGAATGCAATTCTGCTCGTCGTGCTGGATAGGATTTCAGCGAAGACACCCAGAGACATGTCACTTCATGCAATGGTTTGCAGGAGGAATCGTGTCCGTTTGGCTTCACGATTCGCTCGAGTTTCATCAGTCAGGACAAATATAAAGACGGAGCGCATTGCTGAGGAGCGGAGAGGATGATGGTAAAGGCCTGCTCCATACACTTCACACTTGTCGGTCCTGATGGCTTTGCAGAAATTCAGAGAGGCTTGATAGTACATTGTCTGTATGTTATTGTTCGAGCAGGTCCTGCATACACAGAAGAAATTATCATTATCCATCATCATCATCATCATCATAATCATCACTATGTACTGCAGTTGACTAGCCCATACCTGATCAGGTAACTAGGCAGTAGGTGTGCAGAACATGGGATCCTGGTGACCATGCTTTAGCCTCCCAGGAACCACCTCACCCTGCCCTGGAGAGGAGAGTAGTGGGTGTAACAGGAACTGGTGCAACGCTAATGAAAAACTGAGACTACCACTGGGAGCCACCTCAAACAAAGTAGAAAGAATTCAAATACTCGACCCGCCCAAACACAAAAAATACATTCAATGTGGTATTTGTAGCAAAACCTCACCCTACAACCACCCATTAACTCCTCCAGTGACCATTCTCAAATATTGATTATTCCACAGAGCTTCCGAAAAAGCATCAAGCCATAAATAACACAAATGACGCCTGCAATGAAAATTGCATTTTTTTCCGCAGTGTAAATGCTTTCACATTTTGCAGTCTAAACCCATTTTTGCAATTTAAATGCAATGTGATTTTGTAAATAAGCAGAACTGTAGGGCCCACCAGCTTGTACGGTCTGCATTGTACTATAAAAGATTTAGTCTTTAGTCTTCTTCAGTTTTATCTCGCTGAAGACGTAACAGAAAGCTCGCACCAGCCTGAAACGTGCATCGCAGAAGACACGCCCACTATTATCAGGTTTTATCTGACCCAAGTGCTCAAGTGCTGTGTAAACACTGATAATGCAAACATGTGCAGAATTACAGGTAATTTCAATGGCCATTTGACTTCTTTGATTGCTAGATAGAGTGAGTGAAATTGATTGGGCCACGAAAGTGCCACTGCTTAGTTTGTAATGGGCTCATTGACAAAGGCTTGTGTCATATGCAAAAGACTGGAGGAGTCCTTGCTGGGAGAATGCAGAACGTGCCTTACAGCTGTCAGGTTATTCCTGATGAGCGGGAGAGGGACATCCCCATCAAGACGTGTGAGGGCTGGGCGTGGCCCAGCCTTCCAATGAGCGGAGGGTGGACACCCTTTTGGTG
>JAOYFF010000081.1:14472630-14489267 GCA_025773925.1 Cryptomyrus ogoouensis
GAGGCCCCAGCACAGCGGGGGGGGGGCGGGGGGGGGGCGCGCCCGCAGGAGGGGGGGGGGGGGGGGGCCCCGGGGGGGGGGGGGGGGGGGGGGCGGGGGGGGGGCGGGGGGGGGGGTTAAAGGTTCCTCTGTAATATCTGCCCTAAGATGACACAGACACAAAAAAATCATGTGGGTGTCAGCCCTGGCATGAGGAAATGTCTGCCCTGTTCACCCTTGAATGGGTCTCCAGAGGCCCAGTCGTGGTGGTGTAACTCTGTGGCCTTTGGACCGGGCTGAGACCAGCAGGTCTGCTGTGAGAGGCCGCAGGACGCTGGAAGGGGCTGATCTGCCTGCTCCTAATCTAGGCACTGTCACACTGGCCCTCCCAAATGCATACTGTCCCAAAACAGGAAATATGTGGCAATCCATTTCCGTCGCTGTGTGCAAATTGCTGTACTTTGAAGGAGGAATCGCAGAAGTCAACCGTTACAGCTACAATGTGAACTGTATTTTTTGTGATATGTTAGGCTCATAAAACATGTAGCGTTAAGTAGTTATGCTCAAGGCAAATGTTTGCTTAGTAATTTAAGTTTTTTTTCAGTTTCTAAGAGGTACAAATTAATTGCAAACCAGTTTACGGTGGTTTTTCAGGAAACTTTTTCCAATGTATTTATTAATCAGATGCTTTAATCCAAAACAGCGTACCTTTGAGAAAGCCAGGTCAGCCAGTCCCTGGGGCATCTGGGAGTCAAGGGCCTCGCTCAGGGGCCCAACAGTGAAATCACTCTGCCGATTCAGGGATTTGAACCAGCAAACTTACAATCACAGGGATAGTGTCCTAACCCACTGAACCACACACTGTCCTCATCGTAATAAAATTGTGATTGATTAAAGTTAATCCATTCATTAGTCATCACAGCACTAAGGGCCAGATAGTGATGACCGAGTCTTCCTGAATGGAGCCAGCTGAGGTTTCCCAGAATGCCCTGCAGAGCCCTTTCCTCATAGCAGTCACCGCCTTCAGCCTTGATTTCCCTTTATGGAGCCCAGCATGCACTGTCATCATCTTATTTTATCTGGCCTCTTTCCTCCGATTTCACAGATGTTACAAAACTGCCCGTCAGGGTTTGAAAGAAATCCCGGTCCTCGAGTGTGATACGGACGCTGTTACCATACGGCCTAGTGTCCTGACCTGATTTAGAGTACTTTTTACAATAGTTTAGTCTGGCTAATGGCTAATGACTCCACCTGGTCCGTACAAAGAAGACTGTGGTGTGCAAAAGTGTGATGGCGTTTGCTCTATTTTATTTGTTTTTTTTGTTGGATATGCCCGACAGGCTCAAATGAAGCTTTTCCCACTGGCATAGAGGAACCAAGCCATGCCCAAGCCGTACTGCGAGGAGAGACTAGTTACAGTGCGGTTATGGCTGGCTTCAGTTTCCGACTGCAGTAGAGTCGTTCAAGATTGTCTGTTACCATCAAACTTTGGCTGAATTAGCATCTGCTTTACGAATCCGTTCAGCTGTTCTACAATACTTTTAGTAGCTGGTTGGAAATTAGTTATTGGGAATGCATCAACACATCAGGATGGGTGATACTACTAATATTGAATAATATATAGCACACGCCTTTGTTTCCATCAGATAATCCAGACTTATCGACTGCAGATCACTGCAATTTGATCACTGCTAACTCCGTGCATTATAACCAATCAGATGGCAGTGACGCAACCAGCTCAGTTTAGTCACGCTTTGGGCCCTGCTAGTAAGCTGGCCATCTCAGCATGGGTACGGCTCGGATAATTCATAATGGAAAGCTGTTCGTTTGCGGTATGGCTCAGGTACGGCTGTGTTCTTGGTGGCGGTGGAAAAGTGCCAAAACATACTAAGGTAACGAAACAGAAATTGAGAAGCTTATCTAAGTCAAAACCCTCCATCCCATTGAATGGATGTCAGATGTAGGAAGGATGAACATTTGTCTTTGTTTATTTTTAAATGCCATGCGAGTTATTTGAGGACACAGTTTCCCAGGGTGACCTACATGAAAGAAAGTCACACACTTGATCGAGTCATTCTGATTCATAATGTAAACTGTACAAATGCCCCAAATTTCAATACACAACCACAAAAAAACCATCTGCTTGACTATATAAGCTGAGAGTACAGCTGGCCCTTGGCAGTTATGGTCAGTGATGTTCTTGCTTAGATGTTCCTGAAATATAAAGCAGAAGCCTCCTCATGGGCTTGACTGAATGCAGATTGTTGCCATACAAGTTAAACTGGTTTTTGCATGTGCTCTAGCAAGCATGGCAACCCAAAAGTTGGCCCAAAACTGTTGATTGGTGGTGGGAGAACCAGATGATCTCATGTCCAACCATTGGCCTAGTCATCGGGGACAACGTTCGAGAGTGAGCGGTGTTTTTCTACAATCTGGCAACAGAACAGCTTTGTATCTTTTTTAAAAAAACAGCATGCTTTGTGCAAAACTGAATTAAACAATCCTCAATGGAAACTCATAATATATGATGCCAGATTCTTTCATATTTAATTCTGTGGAACTTAATCTGTGCATTCTTTTCATTCTCCTTCGAATTAAGATAACATTTAAAAGCATACGGAAGCCTCTGTCTTCGTAATGGAAACACAGCTGCCAGAAATCTAATAAAAAGATGCCATTTAGGATGTGGTTTTGAAGCTGTGGCTCCTACAGCTTTGAGAGCCGACATTTAATTAGCAGTCAACTTCAACCTGTTAGGTGGCCCATCTGAATAACAGATTAAATTAGAAACAAAGTGGTGTGAGCCAGCGTCGTCCACCTTGGGGACTCTGAAGGCCTCACTGTCCCCAACTCGATGACAGGGAATTAGACGGGCAATGCAAATTTGAATAAACACATGCCTTAGTTTTGCCGGGGCCTGTGGTTGATGGATGGATTACAATATATTACACACACATTACGGACAGTTTAGGGACACCAAACTGCGTAGATCGCGTCTCCGGAACATCCGGAGGGAACCCACACACAATTATAAATCTTGCACAATTATAAGTGCTACACATTGTCCTACGAAAAAATGTGAGATGTTTAGTAAAGTCTGGCAGAGTCTTATGAGAACCACAATCACGATATAAAAAAAAAAACCAGACGAGAAATATGTGAAGCATTTGAGCCTCAAATTTTGAAATAAACACAGTCAACATGTTTTTTTTTTTTTTTGTTTTTTTTGCTGGAATGAAAAGTTATCCATTCAATTTCCAACCACTTGCTGGTCAGGGTCATGAGAGGCCTGCAGTCTGTCCCTTGCAGTATACGGCACAAAGCAGGGGATCATCCTGTATGGGAGAACAGTCGATCACAGGATATATGCACAGCTATGGTAGTTTAGAGAGACCCAGTCACCTAACTGCATGCCTTTGGTTTGTTGAAGGAGACTGGAGAACTCAGTGCTGGATGAAGCCCATGTGAAACCATAGGCGAGCTCCACCACCGGCGATTACCCTCTTGGGTCCGAGGAGCATATAGAGCACCACACTGTCCAAGACAAAGTGAAACTGGCTCACTAAGTCGTCCAGAAGGTGGCGCCCTAGGGAGCCTTCTACATCACCTAATGGGTTGAGACTAGGCCTACCACCTTATCCATGTTAGGAGGGACACTATGAGCTACGACATGGTTCGTAAAGAACCATTTCAATTAAAAGGACCTGGATTTCACTTAAGCCCTGAGTCCTTGCTGTGTGCTGATTGATCTGTCTCATAATCGTGCATGTGTCACTAATGTTAATGTGAAACTATTAGATAAGTCTCTTAAATCAAGGAAACAAACTAGTAAAAGTACAAGACGAACCAATTTAGCGAAGCATGGGAGTCTTTCAGTTTTAAAGTAGCTTGTAAAAGCTGAAGTAGCTCATAGTGTCCCTCCTGACATGGATTGGGTGGTCACCCTAGTTGAGACACATGCAGAGTAGACCCATCCCTGAAAGCACGAGGCAACAGAGCTACCTACTGATGCTGCCCAGAAGGAGGTCATGAAGGAGTTAATTTGGCCTAAATGCAGTGCTGCCTTTCCTGAGAAGGTCATTTTTATTTCTCTAAGACCAGCGGCAAGAAGCAAGGTAAGGACTGTCCTTTATAAGACGACAGATAAATAACCACAATGATGTATTGACTGCTGAAAGTGTGAAATTCAGATCAGAATTTTTCATGAGACACACGTCCCACAAATGAGACCTGAGGCACCAGAGGGTGACCGCTGTGCTGATATATAAGTGAGTTTGGCAGTTCGCCTCTCCTCAAGCGTGTATCACAGTGCACAACGAAGCACTGGTCTGCTGTGAGAAAGCCTGAAATCAGCCATACTTCCACCACAGCTGGGTGGCAATTGTGTGGCAGGCTGCAGAGGGCCAAGCCTAAAACCCTTCAGCACAATGGGCTCCTCTCAGCCGTGAATAACTCTAATGCCTGAATTCTCCACTGCTATTTTTGAAAATACTCGGTCATGTTATGTGAATCTGTACGCAGTCAGATCTGTGCCTCAAATTACTTGGACCTGGGATATCATTCTGGGTCAAAGGAAACGGCTTGATTTATGCAACTGTTATTCACCAAAGTCTGTTGTCTTGAATATCAGTGTACTATTTTGCTTCTAATGGGATGTGTTCGTACACAAATTCCAAAAGTCACGTAGTGAAACATAAATCTTTGAGGATAGGTGGCTCATTTATCTTATACCTCCTGGGTTGTCGGTTTGATTCCAGCCTCTGGCTTTGTCTGAGTTCTTCCTGTGGTTATGGGTGTTTCATCCTGCAGTCCAGGAACATGGTCGGTGTATGATATTCATAGGTGAACATTTCAGGTCCAGAAAGTAAAAATACAGACCAAGATTTTGTTTCCATCAACCAGTTGAGTACTGTATGACTGTGACTCTTCACATTCAGATGGGTGCTTGAGATAATATCCTGGTCTGGATTTTTACTTTCTGGATCTGAAATGACCACCTCTGGTGAAAGCTGCGAGACTGTGCCTCGTGATGGACTGCCCTCATGCCCTGTTCTTCCTGGAATAGGAAACCCTGTACTGGATATGTGGCTGCAACAGATGGGTGAAATATGCTATCTGATATGAAAATATCTGCTAAAAAAGTGAAACATTTAAAACACTGGTATTTTTTTTTATATGATATCAATCTTTTGCCAGTAAGTGTGGTGCAGAGACATATGACATCTGTCATGCCGCGCAAGTCCATCACTGAAATAACCAACCAATTAATCCTGAACAGCTGTGCAAGTAAAGATTAGTCAATCAACCAATTAATCCTGAACAGCTGTATAATTAAGGATCAATTCCCCATGCAAACAGATCCATAGAAGCCTTGAAGCTAAAACAAACATTGCATTGAGCTTTGGGTAACATTTGCTGCAGTGTCCAAATACCTGATGTCTGCTTTCTGACCAGATGGTTGACAGTTCAGATGTTACCCAAAAATACTTCTGTAAATATTGGACTGCATACCCAAATTTTTGAATTATTTGTATTTACTTTATTTTTAATTATTTTTATAAATTACTATTTGAATTTTATTATTAAATAAAAATCTAGTTTCTCCTGTGTACAGCAGTACTGTTACAACTACGTATTTCACAGAAAAACTGTCATCCATCGATTCATCCATCCATCCATTTTCTAACTGCTTTATGTGGATTAAATTAACTTGCTAATACTTGCTAAAGGATATTGACGATGGATGGATGGATGAATGAAAGAAAGAAATACCTACAATATAAAGAATACCGTAATAACACCTACATTTTATTGGAACACATTTTAGATAATCCTGAAAAGCACGCTAAATTTTATCATTACACTGAGGAAAAAAAAACTGTTCCATTTACAAAATTGGTCTCCTACCCCATCTAGTGGAAATCTTTGGAGAGCACTTTTGACTAACATATTTAATTAGGAAGTAGAACTAAATATACAGGAAATAAAACGTCATAGTTAATTTGCATCGAAATAGTTAAGTTGTCGTATAGGTTTCATTGCCCATACGTCATATTTATTTATAGGGTAGAAGAGCACCCAGAGACGAGCAGTGATGTCTTTATATGGCATTTTAATTCCTATTATGGTTTCTTAATAATATCCGGTGAAGCTATAATAATCTAAAATAAGTGGCTTTTCTTAAGAGCCGAATACATTCATGAGTCAAAAGAAATACCCCCTAAGGGTCACATACTAGAATCGTCCCTGGTTTACTGAGATACTTAACATTTAACTAGTGTCGAAAAGAGCTTGTATAGGAGCAAACAGCAAACATAGTGGCATTAATCTGCGTTTGTCGATCCTATCGAGATGCTACCGTCCACATGCGATCCTGCGAACTTCCGAGCCGCTGCAGCACTCCGGAGAGCTCACGCGGCCTCCGGGGGGCAGCAGCGGCACGCGCGGCGCTCTCCGAGCGAGCCTCGTGCCCGTCATCACTTCCTGGATCTCACGTTGCCGCTGACATCAGAGTCGCTGCTTAGTCCGTGGGAGCGCTGGCGGCTTCCAGCCGAGCTGAGCGCCGGGGGAAGGTAAGAAACTTTGCCTGATGCGAGACATTCTATACAGCTTTCTCTGAGTGTTTTGATCGTCACTTTGGATTACAGATACACTTTGGAGGACGGCCTTATCCATTCTTTGAATGCAATGCTGGATTAAGTCGATTTTCTCTAAATATAACGCCTGACAATTGCATTTCATTCGTGTTGTAATATCCGGATATTAGTGGCACGGGGAACATCTGAACCAAGTCACGTCGTTGGACTTCTGCATTGCTTCTCATCTTTGATTGTATTTCTTCTTATTATTATTTTTGAACAGCTGACATCATTACTTGTCATCGTATTACTTGAACTATGAAGTTCCGTAGGTAAACAGGTGAGTGTTCTTAAAGTTTGTGTCTTTTCAACATTATCTTAAAATCACCTCTGAATGGTAAGGTGTCAGGGGCTTGCTGAATGGTAAGAAGTTGCATATTAACAACCGAGAAGTCGTATTTTCTTTAGCGGACAAATGTGGCAATATGCAATTTATTGACTGATTAGAGGGTATTTGGCGCTAAATATATTTCTAAAGTGTTATTTAAGTAGGCGACCTTAAGAAATATAGCCTACATTCGAGGTTAAATTTGACAGATGATAATGAGGTTGGCCTCTTTACCTAAGGCGGATAAAGCAGCCTGCGCTTCGTGACGTTTTTGTGTCGCTATTGCATGAAGACAAATATGCGGTATTCAAGGTAGTGTGATCAATGACTTTATATTATTTTACAAGATCGCGAGTTTGTGTGAGGCATGAAGACATGAATATAGCTCTATCCTGTGAAGTGGCCTTATTTAATTTGTCTAGCGTGTTGTGTTGAAGTGCATGCTTATGCTTTGCTGTATGAAACAGATGTTTTATTTACATCTGCATGGTACTGTGGCACGTCGCTAATGGGTTAGTAGCAGAGGCGTAGCATGCAGCATCATAGTTGCGAAGACTACCATATTTCGATTTTCACGCAAAGTTACTCTATCTTCACTTATTTTTCTTAGACACTATTTTTTTTTAATCCAAAACCGCAATTTCCAGTCATTCAATAATTTAGCCAGTGACTGAACTATGAATCGTTTTAGAGAGATGCAAGACTGAAATCGGGTCTTCTGTGTAAGTCTATCTGTATTTTTGGGAATCCAGTCTTAAGTGGCAATCTGTGTAATAAAATCTAAGAATACCATTTACATTTCTGCCAGATTCTCGGGATTGTTGCATGGGTATAAAATTAGACTGCATAAATTTGTATGTATTATTACAGAATATTTTGTCTAAAGGATGAGTTAAGTCAAACATTTAAATAACGGTATTTTTGCATGAAATGCCAGTAAATATAATTCAGTAGACAGGCATCAGTGTGCCACACTTTCTATGTCATTACATTTTCTATTTTCCAGATTTTAAAAACACAAGTATGGTGGGAAACTTAATATGATTATTTTTGGAATTTTTTATAAAGAATAAAACAGTGACCATTCAACTAAAAATTACCTTTGGCCTACAGTATGCTGTATTTTGATGTGGTATATATAGTCCCTGATCTGGTCATTTGAGACAGAAGATAGTGTGGGTCACTTTTATTAAATCAGCTGGGGCTCCTACCAACACCAGGCATAACACAATAGTACTTTTGCGAAAAATGGCTTCATTAGGTGTTCAGGGCAGATGAATGGTGTGTGATGGTGCTGTGAACCACATGTGAGGCTCTCCATCCAACAGGAAAGTCTAGTGGATGGAGTTACTCACCACACTGGTATGCTGGAGAGCACAGGAATATGCCTGCGGTTTAACGGGGTTTGTAGCAAAGCTGTGATCTCGTGGGGGAATCCCAGGGACCGGGGCCGATCGGTTCTGCCAGTAAAAATGAGGTTCACAAAGCCAGATGCAGACTGAAATGGCAGCGAGCCCTGCCGTTCCTGCACCCCAGACTCATACTGCTCGCAAGTTTAGCCTGTAGGTTGATTTTTTTCCCCCTGCTTTTGTGCTATGTTAATTAAAGATTCCAGGCACCGTAAATAAAGTTCGAGGAGCGCCTTGTTCCAGCTGGCTCGCTTGTCTCTTGCACAGTGAGGGACGTGAGTTTAGTGTTGCAGGTCTTTTTCTTCCCTCTCCCTCACTTTGACTGCTGGTAGAACACTTAAAGGGTACTTTCCCAGGAGCTCAGTCATTGAAAATGCATTGCATCACACTGTGTTGTAATTCCCTTTCTCAGGCGCTTGAAGAGCGCTGGGTGTTGTTTGATAGCGATCAAAAGCAAATTAAATGTAATGCTGACACAATGCCCACCAAATGGCTTTTGGAAACATATCCCTGTTTTGAAATCGTGTTTGAAGTTTCTATTCCCAGGTGAAGCACTATAATCATTTATTTTCCTACAAGAGGAGCTTTCCTCTGTGTGACTTGTGATGTGCGTATGTAATCTGCTCTGTTTGCGCTGTTAGTCCTCTGGTGTGCCTCTGTGTTTGTTGCTGGTGTGACACCAGTGCTTTACAAGATTCTTAAACTCAGAACTGAGAATATATTTATCCTTCTTCCTAATGCCCTTTTGGGATATCTGAAGATGTTAGATGTTATTTTGCTGCTGTTGAGAGTTTGAGAGTCATGAATACAGAAGTAAAGCATTAAACAGCCAATGTTCAACATGGCAGGTGTGCAAACCTCCAAAATGCAATACTTGTGCCTGATCTCCTGCGTCAGCCTTATATGGGGAGTAAAGCAAAACCTCGGTCCTTAAAGGGGCAAGCGACCATAAATGACAGTGCACGGCGATTCTTATTTTTTTGGCTAATTACTCATCAGTGATAATTAGTGTCCAGCGCAGGGCTTTGTGGAGCATTTTGGCAACATCCTCATTTCCTCCTGCCAAGCTTGAGTTGAGAAAAGAAGCCTTTGTTGACGACCGGCCGTGTGGTTGAGTTTGAGTCATCCTCTGTGTTCTCCATTTAGGACTTATAACCACATTAGTAAGTTCCTTTTCTTAGTAAGAAATGTCACCTCATGAATTTAGAGGAAGCTGTTCTTCACAGTGGTGATCTTATTTGTTTTTTTTTTTAACATTTAGTGGGTTTTATGCACCCCCAACCTCCCGCCCACCCTGCACCTCTTTATTACTCCTTGTTGATGCACAGTGCCTTCTGGGTCAAAGGTGGGAATTACCCAGCATCACACAGCAGGTCTTTAAGGGAGAATCAGGCCCTGTCTGCTTTCCACCTGAAATTGGAGAGAGACCCGATTACTGCGTATTGCATCAGCCTCATCTGGCCTGTTGATATTGGGATGTAATTATGGTCTTTGAGCTTATTGTCCGCATTGTAAATCTGTCTCACACGGAATCTTCGCTTATGCATATTGAGACATCATTTATGTTGGACAAGGTAAAAGTCAATAGATGTTAAGTGACAATTGCTTTGTGTTGTGGTGATTAAGATAATGCTTTTAGGCACTCCAGAAGATTCTGTTCCTGATGAAGATGGTAACATTTGCAAGTAGTGCATGTTTTGTTGTGGTTAAGTTTTCCAGATATCATAGCTTGCATTATAGTGGTAAAAAGGGTGAGGTATTCAGATATTGTACATGTTAAAGACCTCAATTTTGACCAATAGGCTTCCAGCTGATGTCACAGATGATACCCTGTGGTCTGTCAGCACTGTACCAGTGCCCAAAGTTGGCCCCATCCATCACAATGAGCCACTGTGCACCATCTTCTCACTAAGGATGCTCTAGACTCTTTGGCCACCTCGAATCACACCTACATTGTCAAATCTGCTTTGGGGTTCGAAACGCAATTTGATATTTTATTTATAATACAGATCAACAGGGCATGTAGATTTTTGAGGGAAGATTTATTCAGGCACCCGTATGGGGGGACGGGTAGTGAACTGAGCATGATGCAAAGACACGTATGGTTTAAACAAGCAAATCGTAGGGCCATGAGAGCCCAGCCATTGCTCCCAGGCTCTCTCCTACCCGCAGAACGACTGTCTCTCCCAAACCTGCCTGCACGCGAAACTCATTCTAACGTCTTTTTAGCCAGACACTTCAGATTGCATGCTTTTGTAATGAAGTTGTATCAGAACGGGGAGGTGTGATGCTCAGCGGGTTAGGATGCTGAGCCTGTGATCGGAATGTTGCCAGCTCAAATCCCAGGGTTGGCAGACTGATTTCTCTGCTGGGCCCTTGAGCACGGCTTGGTATCCGTGAAAGCTGCAGACACCGGCTGCCCCTGCTTTCTCCAAATGTATGTCACTTTGGATAGAACTTCTACTAAATGAATAAAATGTAAAATGTAACTACATTTTGTAGTGATACCCTGGGTGTGTTAGCGTATGTCTCTATGGCTCAGTTGTGACCATGCAGATTTGTTTGTGCTTTCGGATGACCTTGGAGCCGGCGTATCAAAGCAGACGTGTGTGATGCTACCGCATTGCACACTTCTATCGACCATCCAAAGAGGCTTTGCACCCTCTGTCTTGGGACACATTATTTCACATGATAAGAATTTGTTTAAAACATGGAAGCTGTTTTGGTTTAATCCAAGCGCTCCTCTGTTGTTTCGTCTCCATGGTTTCACGGGGCAATTATATGGCGGCGACAGGCTCTGGAAGAGTGACATCCAATTAACTCGTTAGGGGTATGTGTTGAGTGGTGAGGTTGTGCTTTGTGGATCTCGGCAGTGGCTATGGGGAGATGCTCAGGGGAGACTGAGAGGGTTGTCGCTGTCCATCCAGAGTCAATGGAGCTAAAGCGATTGGTAACGACCAGAGGGGCTGCTCGGAGCGCCTCTTGCTCCATGCTAGCTGGCTGTCAGTGCCCCCAAAAGCTTGCCAAAAAGCCACAAATGCTTTGCTCATTAAACAGACGAAGAACACAAGTAAGGAACTGCTTTTAAGACGTTCAGATTTCCTGTATTACTTGTGCCAGGTAATAAATTTTTTTTTGTGCACTTCGTGGTTCATTTTGTAAGCTTCCCAAGCATTTATTCAACTAGAACGTTCAACAGTATATGAAATAGCTTGGAGTTTTATATACACAAAAATATTTTGAGGGCAGAACAAAAATGATTGGTTCAGAGAGGTGTAGAGGAGGTGGGTCCAAGCACCTAGGGGAGGTGGGACCCACCAATGAGATGTCTCCTCTACAATCTGATTGGTTATATCTCTGAACCAGTCATTTTTTGCTCTGCTCTCAGAATATTTCTGTGTAAAACTCCCAGTAGCTATGAAATAATTCATTTGGAGCATTTTTTTTGTTTACTTTTGTCCATTGATAGCGTTAAGTTGTCCTTTGGGAGTTATAAAGGGGTCTAATCATGTTAATATTAGACTCTGTACTCCTGATGTATCCTCCCGTCCAATTTTTGTGGGCTACGTTGGTGTTCCAGCCCAAGACTGGGAGGCTTTTAATTCTGCTGTTTCTTTTTCTTTATTTGTGAAAGTTTATCAGGCACCATAATTAGCCTTAATAAAGTCATGGATTCTGTAATTCAGTTTCTGAAATATGTTTCCCCTCAGTGACTGTGTGGTTTCAGAATGTACAGGAGTGTACAGGAGCCCAAACATTAGTCTTTGGCATTTTTCACAAGTCAATTAAATCTTTAGCCTCTGAGCTTACGCCCATTTGCTCCCTCCGAGGTGTCTAGGTCACAGCTATGTGTTGCCCATTGTCCACATCCTGCTTGTTCTCAGCTACAGCACCATGTATCCTTGTTCCCAGCATTGTGGCCTTGGCGAAGCCTCCTTCTCATGTTGTCGGGCATGTCAGCGTCGCTTGTGATTTTAAGGGTGGTGGACGATGTAATCCTGCAGAAATCCTCTCTGCACATTGCGGCGGGTTGTGACCCGACCTTGATGAGCCGTGTGACACGGTTCGTTCTTGTTATGAGTAAATCACACCGCCACAAACAGCTAACAGGCCTCCTGTACTGACTAGAATATTGATTTGTCTCTTTTGACCCTGACACACTCTTGTATTTTCATCACACAGTTTTAGTCAAGGTGACCTGCTGCATCTTACAAGAACATGGATAAAAGTAGACTTCATTCATACACTGCTCTGAAAACGAGGACAAAGACTCAAAACATGAAAGGCATTACTTCCTTATAAGGTACCTGTTTGTCAAAAACATGCCATGATGTCATCTTTGAGTATAGAAGCATCAGAGGCTGCTGGCTTTGGGCTGAAAGCTGCGTTGGTGCTGCGTTGGTGCCGCATTACATGCTAGTTCTGAAACTCGGAGGACAATGACCCGGAAAGGAGATAGAGGCTCGTCTGGTGGGGAAATTCCTGTTACTGGTTCTGAAAGTTCACTGGAGTTATTTTTTTCACTGCGCTCACTGCATGGTTCACTGCAGGCGGTGGCGGTGGCGATGGCGGGGCTGGGGGTGCGTGACGGTGAACTGCAGTCTTCTGCTGACCTACAAACAGACACGCTTCATCTAGCCCACCTGTCACACCCCTGCAGCCTGCCTCCGTCAGGCCATCCGTAAACTGCCATAATACTTCATACCAGTAATAAAATGTCTGCCGCATGCTTGTAGTAAGACTAGATGTAGATGTAGGGGCCGCTGGGAAGCTCTTTCTGTCTCCCTGTTCCTTTAAATTCTTCCAATAAACAGATGCTTTTCTCAGATACTTTCATTCCTTAATTGGAGTTTTATTTAATCGCTACCAAAAACAGAGCAGGACCAGGCAAACGTAATTACCATCGAAGTAAATAGACGTTTAGGAAATTGCAAGTGCATGCAGCATAACGCGTAAACAACCAATTGTACTAAGTAAGCTAGCAGCCCCCCCCCACTAAAAAACAGGATTACATTGGTGAAACACCACATCATTATAAAATATTGCATATGTAAACAAAACAAGCTGTAACAACTAAATTAGTCTATTTTTTCTGATGCTTTTGGCATGTTCGTTTTTTTCTTTAAATTATTTAACATTTGTAGTCTGCTTTTGAAGTTTTTCCTGTTTATTTTTTGTTAAACTGGTGTCTGTTTTCCGTGGAAGAGAGACAGACTTCTCTGACAGGGACTTGAAGGCACTGGAGATAAAAAAAAAAAAAAACGAAACGCTCTTAGAGCTTTAGCATTTGCTTAGGACTCGTCCTCTTCGCTTGTTGCTCAGTGTGCAGTGTTGCTGGTTGTGTTTGAATACACAGCAAACCATAAATAAAAGGGGGAAAAAAGTATTGTTCTCTCTCCCCTTTCATATGTCAGAATGCGGGATAATGGACAGCGACGTATTGGGTTGTGACAGCCGCTTTTACCGCCGAAGAGCCTTCATGTGGCTGAACACTTGCGTCTGCCTTTGAAGAGTGTGTGCTCTCCACCTATCACACGCTGGCCTGTCCTCCTTCTGTTCCCTCTCCTGTGACTTTGGGACCTAAATGTTTCTCGAGTACCGAGGTCCCCCGCCACCTTCAAAGTTGAGATCCCCCTCGACTCCCCTCAGAAGTCCTGCTCTTTGCTGAGACAGGACTAAGGAGTTTGCATCACAGTCCTGTTTATGTTTGTTATGTGTTCAGCAGCGCATACATACTTGCAGCCGTGTACAGTTCTGATTTGCACACTTCAGTATGAACTTCATTTAAAGTGTGACCATATGTTCATCAGGCTGTCATGTTAACAAGGTCCGCGGTCAGGGCATAAAATGGGCCATAATTCTTATGAAGAGGCCAACCTTATCATTAGCCAATGATATGTTATGAAATGGTGAGTGACAGGGGAGGTGGAATTTTGGGGCCAATCAGCTTTCAGCGGGGGTAAGTGCTCCTCCCATTTGGGGTGCCATTGGTCTAAATGGTTTGTTGGGCTCTGAAACTTTTGTTTTTATGCACTCAGGGTGAAGTTCAGCTCAGCACTTGAGGTTAGACACCTCCTGATGATGACTGTATACATGGGTGAGTAGAGTTTTTTTTTTTGCTTGAATGGGTGTGCCCAAAAAAACGCATATATTAATGCATTTGCTTATTAATGAGTTCTCTTTTAACCTTATTTGGTCAGGCTTATTTATGTGCAACTGTAGCCTGGTTAATTACCGCGATTCCCCTAAAGGTTATTAGGACTTTGAGCAGAAACACGCTTGGCTACACAGAGCCTGAGGCCCAGAGCAATGCGGGTGACCCGCTGGCGTGTTGCTCGCCAGCGCCGCCGGATGCTTAATAAGCCAGCCTGGGTTAAGCGTGTTCTCAAGGGTGCGCAGCGGCCGCGTCCTTCTCGGGGATGCCGCAGTCGTAACTCTTTCTCTCCCCGGCGGCTTGCCGTGCGGCGGCCAGATGCTGCTGGCCCTCTCATTTATGCTCGAGCTCCTCTTCGGGATAGCCAGTGTTCCTCTCGGGGTTTTTCAGCATAAGCGAAGATGGTTTTTCTGAACTTGGTTTGTATTCGTTAGAAAAAAGGATCTAGTGGAACCAGTGAAAAAACTGGTGTGTGGCCCATGACCCCCTATTCCTCCAGAGACCCTGTCTGCTCATTAATATGGATAAAAGCATTTGCTAAATAAATAAATGTAAATGAAACCAGGCATTTTTTTTTTAAAAGCAACTTGGCTTGTGAGCATTTAACCACAATGATTGACTTAAAGTTTTTTTTCAGTGAAAGTGATTATTTGTCATTGTTGACACATCACAAGGAAATGTGTCCTCTGCATTTAACCCAAATGTGACATAGCAGAGGGCAGCTAATTCAGTGCCCGGGGAGCAGTGCTTGGGGGCGGTACCTTGCTGGTTAGGGATTTGAACCAGCAACCTTTCAATCACTAGTGCACTTCCTGATCCATTAGGCCTCCACTGCCCCTTTTACCGCCCTTAGAAGCATGTACTAGTGAAGTTAGTTTTTTTTAATGATGTTCTGGAAGCGTACAGAGCATGCAGGTTTGGCGCGTGAGGGTAGACGGCGGCCGGCTGTCTCATTATTCACGCCATTTTTCCCGTTCGCGTCCGCAGGTCCCAGCAGCACTCAGAGGACAGCCTTGCGAAGCCCAATGCAGGACGGTCAGTCGCCTGGGGATTTTTCACTCTGCTCTCGCAGCCTTGCTCTCTCCGGACAGTATGCAAACGCATGCCTGGCTGAAAATGCGGTCTTCGGCTAATAATGCCTCATGCCAAAAGGTCGGAATGAAAACGGAATGCGGCACCCTGTTAATGACCGCCCGCTGTTACTGGTTAACTTCAGTACTGTCCCGGGACCGCAATGGCGTCTCACTCTGTAAATCACCACATGTTGGCTGGCCGCTCCACCTCACCGCCTGACCGACCAGCCCTCTCTTTGTCCCAACAGACGACGCCGGGCTTCCCGGACCGGGCCACCCCAAGAACTCGAAAGGTAGGCCTCTCTTTCCCACCATCGCTGCCTACACTGCACAGCTTTTAGCGGGACGTTTCTGTGTGCCGGGAAGCTGGAATATTGTGCCGTGAGTCACCGTTTACTCTCAAAACTAAAAGCCTAATAGTAGCGGTAGCCATAGCGATTTTGCCAGCTGAAAGGGTCTCTGTGTTTCTCACACCTTACGAATGGAAAGAGTTCATGTAGTTTTGGACAAATGCAGCGCGTTGAATTTGGCCGTCAAGCCACAGTGTATATTTATTCTGGGGTTGAAACCAACCATATCTTATAATCTGACTGAAAAAGCACGTTGGAACGTGTTGGTGTTGATACTACATCAGGGCCATTAAATGTATGTTTCTGAAAGCGAGATGTTATTAAGGAGTTCTCATTAAAGAGAGCACGGAGTCGATTGGCCGGAAGAGTATGGCTCTGTCTTTGGCGTTGCGCGGACACACTGGACCTAATTAGCCGGAGTGGATGCCTCCATGCCGCGTCACGGGCCGTCGGGAAATCCTCGGGGCCTCTCTCGCTTCCGGCATGCCATCCTGGGAACCGGGGCCGCTCTTGTCATTTTGCCGGGGCGAGAGTCGAGATAAGCTGGTGCTTCTTCAAGATAACAATTTGCAGATTCCTTGTGAATAATTCATCGGTGTGCCGGGGGGGGGGGGGGGGGCTCCCTGGGGGGGGCAACCCGAGCTCTGCGCCGCAGGCGGGGGTTTCGGGGTTTTCCGGGGTGAGGGTGATGGGGTGGGTGCCTTTT
>JAOYFF010000081.1:14489367-14529092 GCA_025773925.1 Cryptomyrus ogoouensis
TCTAGGACTGCTAGCTGCTGCGCGAAGTTGCGTCGGATGCGGGTGGTGGGGTTGTGTGCGGCACTGCCGGGGATGGGGCATCCTGAGCTAAGGGACACAGGCGGGTGATTGAGGGCTTTCCGGGTTAAAGATGCTGCAGCCGAGTACATTTGTTTTTATTCGGTCATAATTCCTGGTAGTGAAAGGGAGGCTGTGTTAGCGAGCAGATCTCTTAAGGTGAAGTATGAGCCATTTTTGTCTCTCTAGTAATGCCGGACTCAGTCCCCAGAAAATATTTTTGGCAAGTAATTTCATTTATCAGTTAGGGCTCCTAACTGAGCCCAGAAAATGGTTTTGAAAAAATGTTGTACTTTGGTGTCTTACCTAGTACCCTGGGGGTGTGGCTGCAAAAAGCCAAAGGACAATTAGCCAGTGTGAGGAGCACTCCCACCATGTGGGGGGAGGTGGGGTATTGCAGGCTATATCATTTTGTGCTCCCTTTGGCCTTTATTGGGAGTGACCCTGTGCTCTGACACGTATCTCCGCTTGTCCTCAAGAATTCCAGAGCGCTGCTTCTTCAAAGGGTCAAGCTCTCGTTAGACTGTTGTCCTGCATATAGGTTCGTAATAGACTTTCCATCAGTGCCATTCCTAAGTGCTCCCCGGTGAGATATTGGCTTTCGTGCCGCTTGCTGAGCAAAGCCAGGACTTGGAGTAACCGTGAAAATTCCCAGTCAAGGACTGTATCCATCCAGTGCTTGGAAACTTGGCTTAGGAGCTTCTGAGTAATGGCTCGAGTTTCCTCTGCATTTTAAAGGTTATTACCACTTAACATGTTCTTTTAAATCGTGCCGAAGGCGGGATAATAACTGCGATATGCGAGCTTATGCTGGCGGTCAACATAAAATGCCATTTTTCCACAGATGCGACGCATCCAAATGATCTTTCTATTGAGACAAACAGCATGGTTTTTTCAACATTGTCCGAGGAGAGGAAGCGAGTCGTTGTGGAGACTTTCCCCCCTCCTTTTTCTCTGAACCGTGACTCTTTGCCGATGACTTCATGGTTCAGTTATGAGGCACCAGTAGAGCGAAGGCTGGTATTTAGTGAATGAAAGTGCCACAGGTCCCTTTCAGCATGATGTCATCATCTTTGTCACAAAGCAGCACATTATGGAACACTCTCCTCATTTGCCAGGCCGTTTTTTTTCATGACACTGAATTTACGTCACTCTTTCGGGAGCTGGGCAGAATTTAACACATTCAGCTGAGCGACTAAAAATGGCTCTGAGAGAATTTTGCTGCGATGTGGCTTTCAGTGTTTGATGTGCAGTTATGCATAACTCACAGTGTATAACTCACAGTGTGGGCCTGAAACTGTTTGAAATTTATTTGTATTGTGACCTGAGAACCAGAGGTAGACCCTGATCTCATACATATGGAACATACCTGCTCCTGACAACATGTGTGACATTCACACATGATAGGAGAGACTTAATGGAGGATCATCCTGGTCAACTTCTTTCGCCACAAGGGGAATGGGCTTTGAATCTGGTTTCTGCCAAGGTTTTTCCTTCTGTGGAGTTTTTCCTTACCACTGTTTTATAACGTAAAGTGCTTTGAGAGAGTGCAATGTTGTTAAAATGCACTATACAAATAAAACTGAGCTGAGATTGAATCAAATCTGAATGCACATTCTTATGCAGCTTTATGAACTTTGCATGTAGCGTGTATCCTCACGCTCAAAAGCTCCTGCAAAATACTGGCCTTGCAATGCATCTTGCATCCTGTTTTTTGGCCTGACATACTATATTCTGCAAAGTTTCTCACCTCAGCCGTTCCCCTTTGGCTTTCATTAACCCCCCCCCCCCCCAAATAATCAGAGATGATTAAGTAAACATAATTCATACCGATAAACAGATATCGTCTCCTCAGGTTCTACCAAATTGCACTCTACCTCTACTGATTGGCGTAAATGAAGGTTATTTTTAAAGCTAATCTTGCTGAGACGCAGAGGATGATGACACCCTTTTTTGGTTTGGTGTTTGTCGGTCTTCACTAGCTCAGTTTCACATGGTCATGGTCTTCCAGCAAAAAACCGAGCATAATACCTTGTAGTTCTCTCTCTCTCTCTCAAGGGTCTATTTTCATTGAAGCACACTGTGCAGGTTTATAAATAATCATTCTTCACTCGGGCCTGACGCATATGGGAGGGGTGAAGGTACAATGTTTGTGTTGAGAAGCACACCAGATAAACGGCCAAGGCCATTAGACTTGTTACGCTTGTGTTATAGCAGAGCTTATTGGTGTTGTGGGCACTTTGGGGGTTGACTTGCAGGTGGTGGCTTTTCACCATTGGGGTCTCACAGTGTCCCGAGCAGCAGGAGAACAAGTAGATGTTTCCACATATCTAGCTGTAGGTGTGATGATGGTTTCCGTGACCCTCATGTAGATCAGAGTCAAGCCAGGCTGTGGATGTGGTAAAGGAGAGAACCAGCTTTCACTGGACTAAGCAGTGTTAGTTCCTGCTCCCCCAAATAGTCGTGGGACTCTTTTCTGTAGAAGGCTCTCCTTCATGAAGGAACCAGTAGCTATTTTATCTAGCTGTAACACACTGGGTGTTGTGACAGCCCAAGTTAAATGAATTAAATGAATTAAAGTATTAATCAGTGCCCCTTTACACAAGTTACGTGGTTAACATAGGTAAAATGCACATTAATCATCATTGCCTGACTCAGTCAGATTGACTCAGAGTCCCTATCAACTCAAAATGCTAATTCATAATTCAGCGATTAGCTTGATTGCTCACATTTACGAATAGCTGGGGCAGGATGAAAGATGCGGAAGGCTCTCTTTTGAAGCCTTTCCCTTGCCTCTTCCTCCTTGTGCAGATGTCATTATTTCGTGCGGCCCGCCGTCTCTCTTCTCTGACCTGTATGGTTCCCGGTGCATGGTTTCAGTTCTCTCGATGATAAATCTCAGGCAACTTGTCAACACATGTCCGATTTCTCATCCATCTGAGAGACATTTAGGGGAATTCGCATGTGTGCTCATTCAAATCTGCCCAATTAATTTTAGGCAACACCACTAGTCTGATTTTTGCATTTGCCTTTAAAATATATTTACGTCCCATTAGTGAATCTCCTGTGAGTACAGAGGGAAGATTCCTGATGACCTTGGTACGTGATTGGAATAAAAATGATAGGTTCACCCAAATCCACCTAGACTGTACTTCTACTCATTTATTGTTAAACAATATTTTGCATTATTCTGTTTGAACTGATTTGCTTTTAAGCTTCATATACTGTGCCCCTGTGCTTTTATCTTGAACAGAGACAGTGTTTTGCATTATTAAAATCTCCTTCCCTGTCATACATGCCTCTTGCCGACTTTAAACAGGGACAGTTGTGGTTTTTAAACTGGCGAATGTCAAACGGTTTGTTTAATTAGGCTGGACTCTGACGACAGCTTTGGTGCCAATGTGATGTTCCATTGATAATGATTGTGTGTTTCTGTTCTGCTGCGTGCGTGTGTGTGTGTGTGTGTGTCTGTGAGTGTTTCTGAGTGTTTGTGACGTCTGTGGTCAGAGTGAGTTTTGTGGATTGGAAATGTTCCCATCAGATGACAGAAATCAAGGAAAAAGACGATGATTGATTTTTAGGGAAAACTGAAACGACAAATGATCCATGAGGAATCCACATCTTATACAGATTCTGTAGAGGTTTCAAGAGACACAAAACCTTTTTTGTTTGCTGAAGATTGCTTAATGCTAACAGGTGTGTCAGACTGTGTTCTCTGACATGCACTGTTACCCTTCAGCGACGGTTCCTTGCAGGAATGGAGATCTTCTCCAGCTCTCCATAGCTATGTTCTCACTGTAGGGGTTTAACTAACAACAGTACCTGCTGACACCTAGTTTCATCGTGGATAATCAGATTGTTGTTGGTTTAAGTCCCATGAGAGACCCTGCAGTAGGAGATCAAGGGAATTAGGTAGAGTCATTCTGGTAATGTTTACACGTAATGGACTGAAAATTAGAAAATCTCTCTCGGTTTTAAAAACTGCAGCCAAGAGATGGCTGAGACGTTTTCGTTTTCACCCTGATTGTTCTCTCTGTAGCTGTACATCACTTTGGTTTTGTGCACTTGAGATGAATTTGCTGTTTGTGCTCTGTGGTTAATTTTAAGGCTTTGCATGTGGCCGGACAGAAAGCAAGGGTGTCGACTCCATGTGCGGCACTGAGTTCTCACCTCGTCCATAAGATGGGCCTGACATTGCCTTGACTGTGGCGTGTCTTGGCCTGGAATCTAACAAGCTCCCTCCCCGCGCCGCCTGACTGTTTTGGGTTGTTATAGGAGAGCCCCCCCCCCCCCCCCCCGGTGCATGCTGGGAGGGTCTCACTGGATGACGTGAAGCAGCTGGGCGGTCTCCCGTCAGCTCAAAGGAAGGAGAAACCCTCCATAAAAAAATGGCCTGGGTTCCCCCAGAACACGTATAAATACTTCAGTACTGCAGGCACTAGGCCTAGGTGGCCAGTAGCAGATCAACACAAAGAGGACTGAGCAGGGCTCCATGAGTGTCACACACATACACAGTGAGGCTGGAACTTTCAGAAGGTGAAAGGCTACTGTTATTTTAAACTGGCCTTTTCCAGGAAAGGCCTGCATTCAAAGAATGTCTCTAACCCAGTATTTCCCAGTCTAGACTTTGGGGACCCTCTGACAGTCCATGTTTTTGTTCCCACTCAACCCAGAGCTTGGAGGGAGCAAAAATGTGGACTGTCTGGCAGGCAGTATGGAGGGAGCAAAAATATGGACTGTCTGTGGGTAACCGAGGATTGGACTGGGAAACAGTGCTCTAGCACTTTATATCATAAGACCAGGCTGTATGTGTAATTTTACAACATTTTCCCCATTCAGAAAGTTTTTGAGGCAGTAACCCTCCTTCTCACACAGTAATTATGATATTTGTTCTGATGGTGACTGGAAACATCTTTGATGTCCTGGCTTCGCCCTGGCAGCTGCTTTGAAGCGGTTTCTCTTAGTAGAAGTGACAGGGTCCGATTCTCCAGCTGCCCCTGGCACTTTTATCCCTCATCTTGGAGATTCTGAGAAGCACCACACTGCTGAGGAAGCTGACAGGATCTGAGTAGGGGCTCTAAAAGCGGCAGTTCATGTGACAGACGAAAGGGATCGTTTTACTGGGGAATGTCAGCATGTCACGATGAGGTCATCCTGGTATGGTGGCAATCAGCCAATGGAAGCGGACTTCTCATTAAAACTGCTGGAATATTGTTGTCATCTGTGTTAAGAGACATGTCTAAGACATTTTTGGCTTGTTAGATCAAAGCAAGGAGAACTAAAGTGTTGCCTTGATCAGTGTAGGTGATTTACATGGTTAATCGTGGCTTGACTTGCTCAAATGTAGGTGATGAAGTTGTATGTCAGTACTGGGCCCTTTTCCAAGATTACGAAATCGTCTTATCATATAAGGGCAGCTCCGGTGTGCGGCGGCCCGCCTCACCATGGGGCCCTGGCACTGTTACCAAGCCGAGAGTGGCCTGGCTGCCCTCAGTGACATCACAGGATCGCTGTTGTAGGTGGTGCAGGTGTGAGATCAAAGGTCTTCCTTGGTGTTATTACCCATCTGATGGCTCAATGCTGCTGCCGCATGGATGCTCTGCTCCCCACAGCAAGTCGCCAATCACGGTGTTTCTTTAAACCCTGTCTCACAATCCACCTCGGTGCAGATTACGGCATCGAGTGAGCTGCCGCGAGTTCTCATGTGCGATGACCCGTGTGACTCTCACCTTTGCCAGCAGATGACGAAGAAGCCCTGAACTCCATCATGAAGGACCTGGCTGCCCTGGGCCTCTGCTCCCAGCTCAACAGCAGTAAAGACCAGAACAGGTGTCTGCTCTTCAGACCGGTACGCTCCGATTCCCTCCTGGTCATGCTCCTACTTCCCGCCCCCACATGAGGTCTGAGATGCCCTCACTACACTTCCCCATTACCTGGTCCAACGGTTTCCCTCTTAGCCAATCAGCACACTCATCCTATGTCCCAGAGAATACCTGGGAATCATATTGTGTATACAGGACTGCATTTGCAGGTCTGTGTAAATTTGATTCTGTGTTGTGTGAATTTGGCAAAGAATGTGATCTTTTTACGCAGTGATGACATCACAGCCTAAGCCATGTATACATTCCATGTATCCCTACCTTCCTTTACCAAAAATGCGGCCTGTCTCCAGTCAACCGTGTGTTCGGAATGGCACACTGGTGAGAACCGGTGTTTTCAACAATCTTACTGCTTGAGCAGTTGAATCGTGTCACAAAACTCAATCTTTTGACACCACTTTCAGCACTGCTCCGTCCTGTGGGGGCATTGGAGGTGGGGAGGTTTGCGTGTCGTCCCCTCCTCTCCATGAAGCTACGTCACACGCCATGACAGAATGATGGCCAGATGCCTCGTTGCAGCCAATCACAAGCCAGGATCCGCTGTAACTCACCGCTCCCCGCCCTCTTTCGGAAATGCGCTGTTCATTGGTGTTTTGCGGGGGCCGCCGCAGTTAACGGGCACCCCTCTGGCCGCGAACGGCGCCTCGCAGCCCTGCTCCCCCTTTCTTGATGGCAGCACGGCTGTCTCCAGCTGGAGCAGATGGCTTGAGTTATCAGCGTTGCATAAACAGAGCCCTGTTTTTGCCTATCCCTCTTATTCCCCGGCTTCGCGGCGCGTAATCCCCCTGAATTAACTGTCCAAACTCAGATGCATGTGCGACCTCCCAGATTTCCTATCATAACAGCCCAAGCTCAATTCTGTGTGACTTCATACACTTCCTGTGATAATCGTAATGACTTTCTTGGCATTTGCAGTAAACAAAAATGCTCTTGTTTGAACTTCCAGGCAAGTGGCTCCTTCACAGATACCTTAAACTATACTAACCTATTAATATTCATTCCATTTATATGAATACTGCACAGGACAATATAATTACAGCTTTGGAAATAATCAAGAGATCACTGTATTTTTTTAAAATCTGCATTTATAAATCTGGGTTTAATCCTGTTTCTGCTGGCAGAAGGCTACACTTTGAGGCAGGCTGCTTCCAGACTCAAAGTTTCTAAAACAGCAGTACACAAGAACAATGTGAAGCAGGAGACAGTGGCAATAACCAGAAACCAGATAGGTAGAGGGCAGAAGCGACTTTCTAATGCCAGATATGTCCGTCAACTTATCCGGGAGTGCCTCATAAATCAGACGATGACCTCAAGTGACTTTATAAAAGAATGGGAAACATTAATTGCAGGTGTGAAGTGCACTGCTAGGACAGTTTGTATCGGGCTACTTGAGGCAGGACTGACATCCCATAAAGCAAGGAAGAAGCCCTTCATTAATGAGAAGCAGAGAGGAGCCTGGCTAGAGTTTGCAAAAAAAATGTGTGTGTGTGTGTGTGTGTATGTATATATGTGTGTGTGTGTGTGTGTGTGTGTGTGTGTGTGTGTGTGTGTGTGTGTATATATATATATATATATATATATATATAAAACTCACAGATGCACACCCATAAATTGAGAAATGAGTGAAACTGAAAATTTTGCTGTGGTCTCCTAATTTTTTTCAGAGGTGTATTTTTTGCAAATATGTATTCTTTTCCAGAATATTTTTTTTATCAGCACTTCTAGCTGATCAGTTACAAAATAACTGCTTGCAGGAGTATTTTTCATAAATTAAGGACCCCTGCTTTACTTTTACTCTGAATTCCTTACTGAATGTATACGATTTTAGTAAAAAAAAAATAAAAAATGTTTTAAGTGCTTCTCACTTCCTTCACAATGTTGCTTCTTGAAGCAGAAAAAAACAATAGGGACAGAATGTAAAAGAAATTGACTTCCAGTAACCTCCTGACCAGAACAAGACCTGCATGAATGGAGGCTTTTTTTTGCGCCTCCCGATCTATGGCCTTTTTTCAAAGAACAAGGTCCACAGAGAGAAATTTGCTTATGCAACCAGTCTCACAGGTAGCCGATCCTTGTCCTCTTCAGTCATGATAGAAGAATTTTGTTTTCAGTCCCTCTCATTGGCTTATTTTCTGCTATCACTATGGGAACCATAACGCAGTCTTTAGATCCTCGGTTCATTAGACGCTTTGCGGATGATGTCCTTTCATACCTGACATGCAGACTCTCCTCTTCCCTTGGCAGGATCTGCGGATAAAGCTGGAACATGAGGGTGAGAGACGGTGAGTGGAAGTGTTCCGGCTTCCGGGCTTTGTGGTGGGGATGGGGAGGGGGGGGGGGGGGTTCACCCAGGTACATGTGGCACACTGTAGCTGCCTGCCAAACCACAATAATGACCTCATGTTTGCACTTGCTTTTATGTTGTCTGAAAAAGGGCCAAAGGCCAGACCTTGGATAGCCCAGTAGTAACAGTTAGACACTGCAATATACCACAGAAAACTGTGATATCCCGCAGGACATCGCAGTACACCACAGAAAACTGCAATATGCTGTGGGACATGCCAGTACACCACAGATAACTGCAGAATGCCACAGGACATTGCAATATGTCATAGAAAATTGGAGTACTCCACAGAACATCGTAATATGCCACAGAAATCTGTAGCGTGTTGCAGGACTACAGGAAATCACTGCACACCACAACAAACTGCAGTATGGCACTGTACATTGTGACACCCTACAGAAAACCACAGTATTCTGCAGGACTTCGCAATATGCCCTAGCAAACTGCAGTGTACTGCAGGACATCACAATATTTCATAGGAAATCGCAATACCCTACAGAAAACTGCAGCATGCTGCTGGACATTGCAATACACCTTAGCTAACTGCAGTGTGCTGCAGGACATCGCAATATTTCATACAACATCGCAATACACCGCAGAAAACTGCTGCATGCCACAGGGCATCACAGTATTTCACAGGATATCACAATACCCTACAGAAAAGTTTAATATGCTGCAGGACATCGCCATATACCACAGAAAACAGCAGGATGCCATAGGGCATTGCAATATGGCAAGGAAAATCTCAGTATTCTGCAGGACATCGCCATATACCACAGAAAACAGCAGGATGCCATAGGGCATTGCAATATGGCAAGGAAAATCTCAGTATTCTGCAGGACATCGCAATATGCCAAAGAAAACTACAGCATGCTGCGGGACATCGCAATACACATCAGAAAGCTGCAGTATGCCACATGACACTGCAATACCTCACAGAAAACTGCAGCATTCCACAAGATATCACAATGCACAGCAAACTGATGTATGCCACAGGACATTGCAACACCCCACAGAAAACTACAGTTTGCTGCACGACATCGCAATACACCACATCAAACTGCAATGTGTGGCATCACAATTTTTCACAGAACATCACGATACCCTACAGAAAACTGCAGCGTGCTACAGCAGGTTGTAATACACCACTGAAAACTGCGGCATGCAGAAAACTCCCATGGTACTCCACTGACCACCACAGTAGGAAACAGAAATGCACAGCACGTCACTGCACTTTATGATATACAGCCTGATAGCATAACAAGCTAACGGACTCCACTAGACATCACGGTGTACAGCTTGATAGCACAACAAGCTAAAGGACTCCACAAGGAGACTCCACGGCAGAGATGATGACTGAAGAAGGCTTGGGGGTTATCTGTTAATCATCTGAATGTGTGGAGCGAGTCGATGCACAAGAATTAGGTTTGCATTTTATAGACATTTAGGAGCCTGAGTGGTTTCTGTTAGTCATGGTTTCAGAAAACATAGTTACGCACTGCATTTATGATGAGCATCTGCTAGACGAAATGGGCAGCCTTTACAATTAAACAGAGACTTACATCACCCAGAAAGCGGATCTAGAAGTAGAGCTCACCTCCGGTGTAGGACTCCAAAGCCATTTTAAGGCTTGGTGTTATTACCGATCCACTGTCATTTACACTGAGCGGAATAACAGCTCTGGCTGCGATTTAGGTAAATCGTTGTGGCTTTCAGCAAATCGCTCCCCATGGTGGTCTGAGTGGGGAATTTAATTTAATAAACAAATGTTTGAACTGGCTTAGATTCTGCTTTTGGAAAGACAAATGAAGGTAGGCGAGCAATGTGTAACCTTGAGCTCACTGCAGGGGGTAGGCGGGGGAGAGGTGGGGGCTACTAGATGCTCTGCTGGGGATTTACCGGCGTGCGTTGCTGCCGAGGACCACTGAGGTATCGGGGGGTCGGGGTGGAGGAGCCTGCGGTGCGCCGTGCCGTCGAGGGCGGTCCTGTAACACCACTCCCAAGGACCGTAGGCAGCCCAGAAAGAGGAAGCAGCCCCTGTGCTGAACTGGCAGGGTGAAAAGAGCGAACATGGGAAGGAGGCGCCTGCTGTTCCGTGCTGCCTCACTGCTCGTCACCGCCCCCTACCTGCCGAGCTCGGTCAGGCTCGGTGCCGCTCCTGCTGGCGTTAAGGACAGATTGATGAAGAGGATCAGACAAATCCGCAGTATGTGACTGGCTATCGCGGTAGAATCCAGTATGTAACTGGTTGTCATGGGGACGTTTTATTGGGTAATGATGCCCATTAAAGACTGCTTATACCTGGACCCTGATGTTCGGCACAGTGCAAGCATGTTACACAAGTGTTTCGCAAGAGAAATGGGGAACAGGCGATTCTTCTTAAATACTGAGATGGCTGTTACTGAAAGCTTCAGTCAACATTAAGATCCTTACAGCTATGGAGACACTGTTAACGTGTTCTCCGCTTCTCAGAGAGCGCCCGTATTCGGTGATTTAGGTATTCACCAACCTCTCCTACTCTGTGGGTGATCTCTGTGGCCAATACATGTGCTGTTAGCAGAAATCAGGCATCACCAGGCATCATTCTGTCCTCCGCAGAATATCCCATCTGAGGGATGCAATTAGTTTTGTCCCTGTGGTTGCAGTTATGAATGTTCTGACTTTGCAACATATGGCATGCGGGACAGAAAATGGAAACCATGCCAACAAGAAGTGCTTGCAGATGATTTAAGACAGGGAGCCGGGGGTGACATTCCAACGTCAAAGAAACTCCTGAACCTGATTGCGGAGCTTGTACTGTTCGAGGTTTAATACCTTCTGTATAAATTCGGAATGTTGGAAGGTCATCTGAAATGAGACTACTCTTTCCCCTCTGCCGTACATCTCCAGGATCATCCCATTCATGAGACCGATGAAGTACAAAGAGCTCCTCCAGAAGGTCACCAATGCTTTTGGGCAGCAGATGGACTTATTCTATGGCGATAAAGAGGTAGGGACTCGGACTCTTTTGATATGTATGAATGCTACGGGATGTTAGCGTGGCCTATGGTTTGGGTAAATATGTATGTATATGTATGTAGGCTTGAGTGTATGTGATGGGCCTTCCTATTAGATGACAGGCTCAGTGTTCCCATATCTCTGTAGCTTTAATACAGTCAGCTGGTGAACAACAAGACCTTTCTTCAACTCTGCTCCTGTGGTACAATTTTTCAGGGCGTCAGACATGCAGTCGATACATGCATTCCCCCACTTACTGCACTGTTTTTCCTCCCTGGTCCCTCGTGCATCTTGATGTGGCTCCAATTTCAGCATCCGCTAAGGTGTCAGGAGGACTTGGACAAGGCTCTTCTGAGCCTGGAGCACAGCCCAACTGGCACCAGCCTTCGGGTGTTCCTCAAGGCAGCCGAAAACCGCCACGTGAGTCCAGCTTCAGTCACAGCCCCAACGATTAAACATTAGCTGTGGAATGGGGCACCTTGGTGCCGAGCTTAGGGTCTTTCCCAGAAGCAATTACATCATCTGTTTGTTCACTAATTTCAAAGAGGTCAGGACTCTGCAGTGAAAATCTGGACAAGTACACTGGGTTCGCATATTTCCACGGTTTTCTGAGCTATGATTCATTAAACAGGCATGAATTCTTCGAACATTTGAAAAACAGTAGGTTGTCCTTTGGGTTCTTGGGGGAATAAATGAATTTTAAAAATTCACATTAACAATCAAAGACTTTTTGGTCCCATTTAGGGTTTAGCCAGTGGTCGCCAACTGGCCGATCACAATCTACAGGTTGATCGCCAAAATGTTCCCAGTCAGTCATGACACCAACCCCCCCACCACAGTCTGTACAACCCCGTTTCCAGAAATGTTTGGGATACTGTGTAAAATGTAAATGAAAACAGAATGACGTACAGGTCATTTAAACTCATATTTAATTGAACACAGAACACAGACTACTTGCTGAAACTGAGAAATGTTATCGTTTTATGAGAAATATAATATATGCTCAATTTTAATTTGACGCAGCACGTTTCAAAACAGTTTGGACAGAGGAATGTATACTACAGTGTTACATCACCTATTCCATTAATCAACACTCGATAAATGTTTGGGAACTGAGGAGACCAGTTGCTGTAGTTCTGAAAGTGAAATGTTGTCCCTTTCTTGACTGGTACAGGATTTCAGCTGCTCAATGGTTTGGGATCTCCTTTGTCGTATTTTTCATTTCATGATGTACCAAATTTTTTCAGTGGGTGACAGCTCTGGACTGCAGGCAAGCCAGTCTAGCACCCGGACTCTTCTGCTACGGAGCCATGCCATTGTAATACAAGCAGAATGAGGTTCAGCATGGTCTTGCTGAATTATACAAGGCCTTTTCTGAAATAGACGTCTGGATGGCAGCATATGTTGCTCCAAAACTTGTATATATTGTTTAGCAATAATGGTCCCATTTGTGCAAGCTACCCAAGCTATGGGCACTAATGCACCCCCCCGTACCATCATGGATGCTGGCTTTTGAACGGCCCGTTGATAATATGCTGGATGTTTCCGCTCCTCTTTAGCCTGGAGGATGTGGCGTCCATGATTTCTAAAAGGAATTTGAAATTTTGAAATTTTTGTCAGACCACAGGACACAGTTTTCCATTTTGCCTTATATGAGCTCAGGTTCAGAAAAGTCTGCGACATTTCTGGGTCTTGTTTAGATATGGTTTCTTCGTTGTATGGTAAAGTTTCATCCTGCATTTGTGGATGCAGAGACAAACTGTGTTATCAGACAATGGTTTTCGGAAGTGTTCCTGAGCCCATGCAGTGATTTCCACTATACAATCGTGTCTGTTTTTAATGCAGTGCCGCCTGACATCCCAAAGATCACAGCTATCCAATATTGGTTTTTGGCCTTGTCCCTTGCCTACAGAGATTTCTCAGGGTTCTCTGAATCCCTTAAGGATATTATGTACTGTAGATGTTGAAATTCCCAAATTCTTTGCAATATTATGTTGAGTAACATATCTCTTAAATTGTTGCACTATTTGCCCACACAGAGTGGTGACCCTCGACCCATCTTCACTGCACAGAGACTCTGCCTCTCTGGGAGGCTCTTTTTATACCCAGTCATCTTCCTGACCTGTTGCCAATAAACCTAAATAGTTTTGAGATATTCAACCAGGTGTTTTGTTTTAGCATTGCACAGCTTTTTCAGTCTTTTGTTGCCCTGTCACAACTTTTTTAAAACATGTTGCTTTCATGAAATTCAAACTGAACGTTTGTCATAAAACACAAAAATTTCTGTTTCAACATTCAATATGTTATCTTTGTTCTATTTTCAGTGAAATATGGATTTATATGATTTGCAAATCATTTCATTCTGTTTCTATTTGCATATTACACAACATCCCAACTTGTACAAATAAATCAAACCAAACCAAACGGGACCTCTTAGCTTAATCACTGAGTTAAGCAAATCATTCTCATCTAGTCATGTGATTTTGGGTCTTTTGCTGATATCAGATCAATGTGTAATTGACGTTTTATTTGGTTGCAAATTATTTAGATTTACTGTTTAGTTAATTTAATCAATTATTGTAGTATTTTGATGAGCTAGCTAGTTTGATGGTTAATACGTCCTTAGGGGTGATTTCAGATGTGTGCAGTTTCTAATGGCCTGGTGACGCTTAGAAGGAAAGTGCCATCATGACGTGTCAGAGACGCTCTCTCTCCTCCTGTGCAGCTCCTGCAGGTCAACAGAGCGGACAGGCAGAGTGAGATGAGATCCTCAAAGTCTCTGGGAGATCTGAAGGGTTCCCCGTTCAAAGGAGCGGAGAAAACTCGCAAGCACTCCACGGGTGAGTTGGTAGGAGAAAAGCAGAGGATCGCTGCCGTCCATCCACTTCTGGCCAGTGGGCTTCAGCCTGGGCCCAGCATGTCCTCACCACATTCACATGGGTGTCTTTCACGTTCCCTGTGATAGTATCAAACGGTCCTGCCAGCTCTTCGCTGAAGACAAGCTTGCCGCATCATTATGAACTTTCTTCACCGTCCCCTATAAAACACCCTGACAAAGTATAATGAAAGCTGATTTAGAAGCTGGGGGTCTCATTAACACGTATTTATTTAATTATAAAATGTTACTTTGGCCTTTCATTAATCCAGCACGTAATTCAATAGATCAAGCTGTAAGATTATTTCATGGCAAGTTACAGCTAAATTATGGAAGTGAAACAGAGCCGCTGATTCGCTGTGGATCATATTGAAAGTGCCCTGCGTGTTTCAGTAAATCAGAAAGTTCCTCTTTTGTTTTAGTGGCTTGTTGTATTTGCAGAAGAGGTTTGCAGGTTTGAAAAGGTGTGCAGTCTAGTTGATTAAGCCCTGCCAGCTTGTAGTGTTTGTTAGCCACATGTTTCTTAGCATAAATACACCTGCTTAAACTCTAAAGCAGTTTGCACATTCTTTCTTGCTCTCCCACGCTCTCCCACATTCTCCCACGCTCTCCCACATTCTCCCACGCTCTCCCACGCTCTCCCACATTCTCCCACGCTCTCCCACATTCTCCCACGCTCTCCCACGTTCTCTCTGTGTGAGTTGGTCTCCTCCAGCTTCTTAATGCAGTTGATGCCTGTAGTTCAGTAGTGTGTGATTGTGTTTGAGTGGGTTGGCATTGATGGGTTGGTAGGTAGATGTGTGGGGGAACTTGTCTTTGTAGTGGGAGAATCGTCAATCCGCCGATGTCCTGAGTAGGAAGGAAGACTGCATTACCGTTTTTCTCTCCCCCCTCCATGGCCAGGATCAGTGCGCACAGGCCGCAGCTCACCCCCTCCTGGCAGCGTACCAGAAGAGCAGCAGCAGATAGCCCGGCAGGGCTCGTACACCAGCATTAACAGCGAGGGCGAGTTCATCCCCGAAACCCCAGAGCAGAACGTAAGCCTTTCGCCGCACTGCCCTGCAGGGGTCGCTCTCTCTCTGGCTCGATGGCTCCAGGTCAGCGGGCTCTCTGGTCCTCCTCACACTGCTCCCTCCACCAGATCCTAGACCCTTTCAGAAGTTTGGAAGACTCGCTGTCCGACGACTGTGACTCGCTGGACCAGACGCTGGACAGGTGAGGTTCACTGGTGTGTTTGCGTGGCCTCAGACCCGACCTCAGAAGGAGCTGGGGCTTTCTTGCCTTTTGAGGTGAACCTGCAGAAGACTTTTTAAGACATCTCACATAGGTAGGCTGCTGATCACCATGGCAACTCCAAGGTTTTCAGTTCACCTGAAACTCTGCGGTCACTGGTGTTTCCTGCCCCTGCTGTTTCTGCAGGGCCCTAGAAATGAAAGCGACCGCAGGAAACTGTGGGCAGCCGCACACACGCGCAGACACGCACACGCACGTGCCTCACCTGCATGCCAGCTGTCTTTCGGCACTGTGGCACTTTCCTTGTATTTGAGCAAATTTTTGCACGTTAGTTAGGCAGGTTTGGTGGAAGTCCTAATCACTGAACTCTTATCACTTATTGTACAGTTGTAGGACATGCATGAATTGTACGATGCCTGTCTGTTGTTGTTTTGTTATTATTATCATCATATTATGTGGGAGGTAACTCCACAAACCAGGATTTCCCAAGTTAGCTGGATAACTTAAGCCAAACGTGAGAACTGTCCAATAGGAAGATAAATGAGTGACATTCTTATTGGATAATCCTTATATTTGGTTATCTGGCTAATGAAGAAATCCTGCATTGTGGAATACACCCCCGGACTCCTGTGAAGCTGCATAGAACTGTCGGGTCTAGAAGACGGATGGATGGATGGATTATTCCTCTCTCCATTCATTTTCTGTACCTCCTTCATGGTACAAGGGTGTGGGCCTTTGAAGGCAAAGGAACTCCCTGGATGGGGTACCAGTTACTATCCATCTGGCCTTCAACCAGTTGTTGTGGTCAGGGTTGGGGGGGCAGGGGGGGCCTTACAGTGCCGCTTTCGTTCGCGTTGCGTCCCTGTAATTTCGTTATTCTGCGCCTTCCCTTTGGATGCTGTTCTACATTCCCGTAGCCGGGCAGATGAATCATGCCGTGCGGGCGTTTGGGGACGCTCAATGTGACCAGGTCCCAGCTTGCAGCCTGCAGAATTTAGGGCAGGCTGCAGCCTGATCTGGGGAGGGGGGGGTCGTGAAGGGGGAGAGTTAAGTACGAAAATAGCCTCGGTCATTTGTCTTCTTTCTGCGTTCTTGTCATTTCAGCCCTCCATTCCCCCAGACCGGCCGGGACAGTAATTACCCAAGCCTCAGCTACGAATACAAAGGTAGGAGATGTGGGATGGTCGGCACGGTAACGCCAAGGGGCCCAGCAACGGCGCTTTGGCTCAGCCCGCCAGCAGGGCGGCCACTGAATTGCCCTCGATTCGTCTCCGCTTCCCGTTTTCAGGCCTCCCGTCCTGCTAATGAGAGGACTGCGGCTTGACAGTAACGAACTGCAGAGAGGCCACACAGTTGTGCTACGATGGGGATATCAGGATGAACGGGGAGGTGGCGGCTGGCTGACTCATACTGTGCTGTTTGGATGAAATCTGAATTGTGGCCTTTTGGGCTAATGTTCAGCCTGTTTGCAATTAGACTAATCATGTATGTGATAATGGCTAGTATATGTTGGGGTTGTGCTGAGTATCATCCTGGTCAAATCCGTTAATCGGGGCAGGCCACACCAACCTACACTTCCCAAGACCGCTCATGCGGCCGTGAAAGCCAAGACCTCATAGAGGTAGGGCGCCTTGGGCAAGATTTCCTTTTCTGCTTTTCCCAGCCGAAACAAGCCACGTGACTGTCTATATGAGTGCATGGGAGGAGTGTGTGCCCTGGGACCGATCTACACGAAGATAAACATGACATGTGCACAAATATACCCGCGTGCTTGCAGGGACACGCGCCCACACAGCGAGCTCACCGTTCGCCGACGCACACCTCCCCCATAGCCTGCTATGCGCGGATACACACGCTCGGCTCATGTTTTCCTTGTCCAGTACGATGCTGGACGGGGAAATGCAAACGGGATCCAGTTACCAGTGCTCTGCATTTATTTTCTCCCCCTTGTGATACTTTTTTCCCCCACATTCCCTTCTAGAAAAAAAAAACCAAGTGGTTCCACATCTCTGGGAGACGGGACCAAAACAACACAATCCCACAGTCGCTCGGCCCTCCTAACAGCTGTGTTCACTCACACAAGGCTCCAGAGCCCCTTTCTTGTATCGCTGGGCTTCAACGAGACCTCATCGGCTATTATACAGACTGCCGCTTTCGCTTTTAGGTGTCGCATTAGACTTGGGTGGTTCTCTGTTTGCTGTCTCTGCAGATTTCATGTGTCCACCTCCTCTGGAGAAAAATGATATGTAGGCTTTTAAAAAACTGTGAACTCGTGCCACGGCCGAGGGGAAACAAAATTGTTTTTTTTTTTTTGTACAACTTCTCATCATCACATTTTGTCTCCATACTGCCCCCTGCAGGTAGGCACAATAAAGGCGGCACCTTCCCCAGGCAGTTCCACCTTTCCAGTCACAGGAAGGACTACAGTGATGGTGAGTGTGTCAGAAATTTAGCAACCACACGCAAAACTGTGAGTTCATTTGGTGCATGCAACCTTAGCCCATGGTAACCTGTGTCCAGACCTCACTTAGAACCTGACCTGAGATTACAATGATTTATGTGTCTCTAGTGTCCCACGTTGGCTTGAGAAATAGCAGCACTTACTGTTTTTTCACTTAGATGGAGTCTTTAAGGGAATCTTTTTGGCTCATGTCTGCAGCCTTTGCTAATGGCTCTCGCTTTGTGTGGCTCCGTCTTGCCTGTGCGTGTCTGCGCCCCGTCAGGATGGAGGACTTTCCCCCGCAGCTTCATGCCCCAGGAGAACCCATTCCAACTGGCGCGCCCTGGCCGCGTCTGCAGCTTTGGGGACGGCACCTTGCAGTCCTCTGACCTCCGCTCCCTGGACTGGACGGCAGAGCTCACAGCCCCCTCCAAGCGTGAGTGTGCCCCGGCCTCGAGCAATTCTGGCAAGAACGAGCGTTAAAAATGCTCGTCTGCCAACGTTCTCGCCTTCCTCACTGCTGAACCGCGCCAAGCCTCACCACTAGGTTCACGTTTCCAGAATCCGTGCAGGCAAACCAGCTTCACATCAAAAGTGTGCTCTGATCAATCCGTTGGTTCCAGTGTGGAATCTTAGGCAGTGATGTGTTGTCCGTATCTCCCTTGTGTAACATTGCCACCGACGGTGGAGAGACGGCCTTCATATTCGAGAAGTTTCCATCCGAATCGGCGCCTCGACGTCAGTTCTAATTGATCCCTTTGCGTGACTCAGTTGGCCTCGGCATCCAGTAAATCCCTCCTCTGTCAGTCTAGACAGTGATGAATGTGGGGATACAGTCTGAAATGAATTATGAGTCGGGGGCTTGGTGACGCTCCCCCCCACCACCTCCTCACCACTCCCCATCTCTCCCACAGCCCCTCAGGCGCCTGTCAACTGGCGACAGGGGAAGCTGCTGGGGCGCGGAGCTTACGGGGAGGTCTACCTCTGCTACGATGCCGACACGGGTCGCGAACTCGCCGTCAAGCAGGTTTCCTTTGACCCCGAGTGTCAGCAGACTAGCAAGGTGCGTCCACCGGGGGAGGGATTCCGTCTTAGGCAGTCAAAGGAAGTGTTTAAAGCTACTTATCTGTCTATATTTGCTCAGGACGAAAACAGAGCTTAACATTAGAACAAGAATAAGAATAGCACAATAACATGAATTTATGTTCTCCAAAAAGTTACCGATATATTGTTGGGTAGCTAGATGAACCTCTCCTCAGGAGCACCTCAGCTTTTCCATATTTGTTACATTTCACCACCTGCTCACTTAATTAATTAACAAACAACAACAAACAAACAAATTTATTTTTGTATAGCGCATTATCAAAACATTACATCATCTCAAAGCGCTTTACAGCATCCCCACCCAAAGCCCCCAGTGAGTAAGCCATAGGCGACAGTGCAAGGAAAAACTCCCAAGAAGGAAGAAACCTTGGGAGGGACCAGACTCAAAGAGGGAGCCCATCCTCCAGGGGCCGGCAGGGAGAGTCTAATACAGTTAAAAATGTGCTGGGTACCCCACGATCTTGTCCTGGATTAATGGTTGTGGAAAATGGGGAGATGGTACGTAGCCCTCTGTGGAATGTCAAGCCTTTAGATGTAATCACTCCTGCTGTAACTTCTGATGGTCATCTTGTATGGGACACTGACTCTAGGTGGAGGGTGTCATAACCATGTCGACTGTTGTTTCCGTGTGCAGGAGGTCAACGCCCTGGAGTGTGAGATCCAACTCCTGAAGAATCTGCGGCACGAGCGCATCGTGCAGTACTACGGCTGCCAGCGGGATCCAGAGCACCGCAAGCTCTCCATCTTCGTGGAGTTCATGCCTGGGGTGAGGAAGGAGACCACTCTGACCGACCTGGAGCCACCAGGAAGGAAATGCTTATTCAGTAAACAGGAATTTACACTAATTCTCACACACAGTATAAAACGAAAACGTTGCCGATAATATCGAGGGGTGGCCTACCACAGGACTAGAGATTGGCCTTGCTGCTGTTTGTTGTGAAGAATAGGAAAAGGTCTTTGCAGGTTAGAAGATTGAGCACTTCTTATCTCTCTCTTCTCTCATCTTCCTGTTACAATACTCTCTCTCTGTGCCAGCAAATGAACCGGGGGGAGGGGGGGATTGGTGCGCACCGTCTGGGTGTGTCACAGTGCTCAGTAAAGCGTGTGGCCCAGAGAGAGAGAAGGAGCAGGTGTGTGACAGCTCTTGCCTCGCAGGAGGCGTGTGATGGTCTTCTGCCCTCCTTACGTTATTGAAAGGGAATCTCACCCAGGTTTTTTTGGCAGTTCCATAACCTTTTGTTCTCTCCTGAGAAAAGTGAACATGATACTGAGCCTCATATCAAAGTGTGGCTACTGTCAGACTGAGACTTACCCAAGTGAAACTAGTGTCTGACTGGGCCTTACCACCATGGGCTTCTGACTGATTGAGCCTCAGCACCATGGGCCTGTTGTCTGACCAGGCCTTACCGCCATGGGCTTCTGACTGCTTGAGGCTCATCACCATGGGCCTACTGTCGGACCAGGCCTTACCACCATGGGCTTCTGACTGACTGAGCCTCAGCACCATGGACCTATTGTCTGACCGGGCCTTACCGCCATGGGCTTCTGACTGCTTGAGGCTCATCACCATGGGCCTGTTGTCTGACCAGGCCTTACCACCATGGGCTTCTGACTGAATGAGCCTCAGCACCATGGGCCTACTGTCTGACTGGGTCTTAACATCATGGGCTTCTGACTGACTAAGCCTCAGCACCATGGACCTATTGTCTGACCGGGCCTTACCGCCATGGGCTTCTGACTGCTTGAGGCTCATCACCATGGGCCTGTTGTCTGACCAGGCCTTACCACCATGGGCTTCTGACTGACTAAGCCTCAGCACCATGGACCTACTGTCTGAATGGGCCGCATCTCTGTGTGTCCTAGTTGGTATCTCCATTGTTTGAGCAGGGGATGCCCATGTCCTGTTGCTCAGGAGTTGCAGTGGCCAGGTCCTGTCTTTCTTCCCCTTCCTCCTTGTCTGTTCTGCGACTGATGCTTCACACCACTGTGAAACATCGATAAGAATCCCAGCCGAAGAGACACATCTGGCCTGGCTTTTGTTTCTGATGAGGAACACAGGAGGTGGAAATAAGCGAGTCCCTGTAGAAACTTTCCGCCAGGAGAAAAGCTGGCCTTGGCATTTACGGCGTGCAGGAAAAAAAGTCATGACGGGTTTGTTTCTGCAAGAGGACAGTTAAAGGGAAGAGGGCAGGTCTGTGACTTGGCCTCAGCACCCTGAGACCTTCAACTGAGAAATGCACAACATCGGGTTCATCTGCAGTCTTTGGGTCTAAAGGGTATTAACAAGTCTGTTTTGTGAGACTGATACCAATGGGAGGCATTAATCTGCTTGACTCAAACGTGTTAAACTGCAGGCTTGTTGTCAGTGCCAGTCGTATCCCTTGTGGCACCCTAGAGAAGCTGCCCCACTGGCGCCCCCCATCTGAGACAAAGTGAATTTGGCTCACTAAGTCAGTGCACCTTCAGAAGTACCCTAGGTGGCCGCCTGTGTCACCTAATGGGTTGAGTGGCACTGCATTTTGTGCACACCTGTGGTCTTCCTGGCAGGGCTCGATAAAGGACCAGCTGAAGGCGTACGGCGCCCTGACCGAGAAGGTGACACGCAGATACACGCGGCAGATTCTCCAAGGGGTCCTTTTTCTTCACCGAAACATGATTGTTCACAGAGACATCAAAGGTAAAGCACCCCAATGTCCCTAGGTGGGAACTTACATTATTCAAGGTTTCTAGAGGCTCGACTGTAGTGTATGAGATCCTATTGTCTGCTAGTCCTCTAGAGGAGATTAGTTAGTCGGTACTTTGTAATCACACCAAGAAACCAAAGGAATTCCTGATTCCAGTCTTCCCAGTGGTGGTGGATCTGGGGAGTAACGAGACAGACTGGATATGGGAACAGGCCTGGTCTTTTCCTCTCTCAAACTCGTGCATCCAGGGTGTGGAAGCCTAGTGTCTGGGCTGAATTAGTCACTGTTCAAATAACTGCAGGCCTGCTCTCATGATAAAACACAGAGCTTCAGGATGGGGTGGAGACCAAGCAGCTCCAGGTTTAGCTGTGACTGGTGTGTCTCAGCCTGCCTTATCTGCAGCTCTTAATGCAGATGGTAAACATGTTTAGCAGATTCATCAGTTACAATGTAGTGGAGCGTATAAAATGTTTTTGTTTATTTTTTTGTTAGATTTCGTATGTCAGAGCTGATTCTGAGGAGAATTGTCAGTTTATTGCTGGAAAATTAGAGAAAAGGAAAGAACCACAGAAATGTTTTTATTATTATTCTTGTCTCCGGCTGGCTCTGAATCCTGATGATTTCTCATCCCCCCCCCCCCCCCAGGTGCTAACGTCCTGAGAGATCCCTCCGGAAACGTGAAGCTGGGCGACTTTGGTGCCAGCAAACGCATTCAGACCATCTGCATGTCAGGGACGGGGATCAAGACGGTCACCGGCACCCCCTACTGGATGAGCCCAGAAGTTATAAATGGAGAGGGATACGGGAGGAAGGCTGACATCTGGTAGGCACTGCAGCGTCCCTCTCTGCCGACCCCCCCCCCCTCAATAACACAGCTCTCCTTAATGTGTGCTTAATTACCAGTTTCTGGATACTGTTTTCCTGGATTAAATTTGTCCTGGGTAACTGACTGACTTCACAATGGGATTTTGTCCAGCTCCCTATTGGCCGTTTGCTACAGTAATGTGTTTCCATGACACCCTGCTCGGATGCCCTAGATAACCGTTCCTCAGTCATTTAACGGGGAGGGTGGTGCACAGGCGAACCCCGAGTGAAAGGGGGGCAGCACTCGTCCATTTTTAATGCCAATGTTTGTTTTATTAAGGCCTACATCTTTCTTCATAAGAGGTGTGTTGTGACAAGGCCTGTCACAAAATACGCCCCTCCCCCCAATTTGTAAACCGCTTCAGGTCTTCCGCCATAGCGTTTTCCTATGATAATGCAGTTGATGGCACCTCTGGTTTTGGTGTGCCCTGTCCCAAGAGCACAAGGGCAATTTCACCAATTAAGACAATGCAAATTCATAAGTCCTTGAATTAATTATTCTCAGAATCAGGCCTGACATTGTTGCTCACAGTAATGCTTCATTGGTTTCTTGGTGTGTTTTTTTTAACACTATTAATAGCATCCTTTTTTAACAATCATATAAATGTTTAACTAACTCTCGCTAACGTTAAAAATAAGACCCAAGCCTCAGGATTGTATTTGCAGTCTGAGCGCATTTCCTATCATGAATCAACAGCCGATCCTTGTGACCTTCCCTCACAACGTCTGGAGATGTTTCAAGGTCCCCATGGGCTGATGACCTAACTGCAGCTCCGTGTCTTTGTTCCAGGAGCGTGGCGTGCACGGTGGTGGAGATGCTGACCCAGAAGCCCCCATGGGCGGAATACGAGGCAATGGCAGCCATCTTCAAGATCGCCACACAGCCCACCAAGCCGGCACTGCCTCAGGATGTGTCTGACTCGTGCCGGGATTTCTTGCGGCTGGTGTTTGTGGAGGAGAAATGCCGGCCCACGGCTGAGCAGCTACTTACGCATCCCTTTGTCCAGGGCACCTCATAGACCTTGCTAAGGGGGAGATCATTGGCGAAACTCAGCTCCTGCACTTTGATCAGAACCTTTCTGCCTTCCAGAGTCACCAGCAAAACTCCCCACAAAGAACCATCTCCCCAACTGTGCTGCGGGAACCTGATGGACTCAACCGCAATCAATCTCGCGAGGCAGAGCCTTTGTAAACCACTGGGGGGGGGGGGATGCGCAAGTGTGTCCGTCATCCACAGAACAAGTTGCCAAAGGATGTTCTTTCCAAGACAAGAAAGTTTAGGTTGGTTCGCAAACAGAGGGCGCTGTGTGCTCAGTGACCTCCTGACCCTGCTTAATCCGGGCTGGCCCAGCGCAGTGAGCGGGAGTGGACAGGGAGTTGAGATCATGCCGCACTGGTATCTGGTGCTTCAAGAATCCCGCAACGGGATTCCTTCGGCAAGGCAGTCGATTTTATTTTTCGCAAAAGCTCACAGCATTTTGACGATGGCCCTTATGGTCAGTACTGTAAAATTAAGATTACTGTAAATTCCTTGTTTATAAGACTTGTTAGGTCGATTAACTCATCAGTGACTGATATTAGCCCATTTATATGGAGATGTGCCCATCTGTGCTTGTCAAATTAAGAGAGAACACACACTGAAACTATGACCTGATCAACAATAACTGTGCACTGACAGTCAATAGGTCTGCATCGAGAAGGTGCTGTATTACTGAAAACTTAGAAATTCTTAGAGATTCCGTAACACTCACTTGTCCTTGCCGTTTTTGTTATTATACGTTGATAGGCCAAGTATTTCAATTAATTAGTGAAAGCTGATATTTTTGGGTACTTTTTTACCATTTTGTGCTACCAACTGGTTCGTCGTGACATTTAAGGAGAGAGCAACCAGCTTTTGTATCGTTTCCATGGTGAATGTTGTGACAAACAGCAATACTCTGAAGCAGACAATCAGGACTGGATTTAGGCTTCGTAGGCCTAGCATCTCGCCTTGGTCAGATGGATATAAGCTCACTTCCTCCAGCCCCCATGCGAATGACCAAAGATGGTGAACGCTCATCTGTTCAGTGACGTTAAGAGGCCAGGTGATTGCTACAGCACCATTCTGTGTGCGGTCTCCATCGCGGGTCTCATTCACTGAAGTCGGAGTGCGGTGATGTGTAGCCCCTGGGAGGTACTTACAGATAAATGTTCAGAGGGCAGAAGAAAAAATGATTGGCTCAGGGAGATAACCAATCAGACTATAAAGGAGGTGGAATCAAGACATCTGACTGGTTGGACCCACCTTATCTACAATCTGATTGGTTATCTCTCTCAGCCTCATTTTTCATTCTGCCCTCAGGACATTTTTCTGTAAATAAAGCTCCCATTGACTTATGGGTAAATGTGTGTTGCTTGAAATGCAAGGATATCAGCAAGCATGCCACTTTCAGCGGAATGGCATGATATACCGTTTGGCATAGGGATCAGCTACTGCCTGAACCATATACAACCACAGCAACATGAGCTGTGACATCTGTGCCAGAACCACAGGCAGCTTTAGGTCAAAAAGAAGAAAAAGCACGTTTCCATTAAAAGAGTATTTATCTTAATTTATTAAGAATGAAGTGTTCTTATTTGATCTTTTAGTGCTCTAAGCATTATGAAAAAAATGTTAGCCACATTTTAAAAAGGCGTCTTTGTGAAATTTTATAATAATAACTGTTTGGGCTCAGATGATCAAATCTGGCCTTGAGCAAGTTAACTTAAATTTTGTAAAAGGAAAAAGGTAATCAAAGAGTCTGTTTCAGGCAGAATTACTCCTACATTTGCCGAACGGTAAGAAATAAAGTTTAAAGATCATTGTATGCTCTAGGTGCCTTCTTCAAACACTTTCAGAGAAACATGGTCTTGGTGACTGAATGTCAATCCAAATGTACACCTAAACAGAGGAATTAGAATCTTGGGTTTTCTCTGTACTGGATGATTGCGTAGATGATTTCGATGCCACGCAGTTTCGAATTTTTTTTTTATATATACAAACACGGAGGACTGTGGAGCATGTTGACGATGGTGTTCTAAGCTGACCGCTGGACAGTGCGCCATGTAAACAGTAGTCACATGATTGGGTTCGAGGATGTTGTACTGCGTCGCTTGTCGCTCCTCACTGACCGACCTCGGAAGCATTTATCCTTTAACGAAACCTTGTACGTGTAAGAATGTGAATTATTAAACATATTTTTAAGATCATAATGCTTTGCTGTTTGAGTTTTTCTCATGTCCTCCGTATTATAGTACCACCATTAATGTCTAATGGGCCGGGAATCCTTAGACTGAGAACTGCAAAGCGAGAGTGTCTCTGCCATGTTTCCTCTCTGACATTTGTTATAGTCCTCACTCTCCACCCCCGGCTATGAATCCTTCCGTTCAGTCACTTGAGCAGAAGGTTCGTCCTCCCAAATGTCTTCATCCTCTTCGCTTGGCTCCTGCTGAGGGCTTTGGCGAGGGTTTGCGGTCTCGTCCCCTCCATCCCCCTTGCCTGTCACTCATACCTTCCTTGCTCTGCTCTCATCTGTGTTTCTCTTAAGCACCATGCAAGGATTTCACAAAAATAAATAAATAATACAAACATGCGGAAAATTGGGAGGAAAGTTACGAAGATGGTTTACAAGTAGTCTAAATACAGTGCTCCCGTGTGTGCTTTGAAAATCTGAAAATGCCTGATTGTCTTAAGATCGGAGTCTTGGCAGTCCATACGCATGCACAGACCTGCTAAAAATACCAACATTTTTAAGTAGCTTCGTGTCAAACCTCCAAGAGAGACTGTTGACGAGCTACAGATGCAACAATTTTGGCCTGCCTCGTGCTGTTTTCAGATTCAGCAGAGTCAATGCTGGGAATATCTGGTGTGATGCGGGCCTTCGGAGTATGGGGGGGGGGATGACCAGAGGAGGCTTAACTCACTGGACAGCTGTGGCCTGCAGTCATCTGCCTTGTAGATGAGAATTTGGAAACTTTTCACACAAGTGAGCTGCAGGTTCCTCCCTGGTTAAAAAGGGTGCAGTTGACGATACACATGTCTCCATTGGTTCTATTTTATATTGAAGATCGCTGGGGAGGATCTAGATGCTTTGAGAGGACCAAGCACATCTGCTCCCATTCCAGTCATTGTCCAGGTCTTCAAAGACTTTATGCTCACCCGTATTATGTCTTCCAGCTGTTGTTCCCACCACGAGCATTGAGGGGAAGTTGACGGAGAAGGTTTTTACAGTAACAAAGCAGTTCCTCTGAGGACTCATTCATTTCATAATTTAATGTACTGGTTTATATGAAATGGTAAATAGATTTACTTAGTTGCAATTTGTGGCACTGCAATGAGGAAAATGCTTTTTGACTACATAATAATTGTAAGATTAAGATGAATGATGAAAGTCCCATGACCCTGTCTACACTAAGTGGTTGGAGAATGGATAGAGGGATGGATGAATTATGAACTTCTGGAAGAGTGAGCTGAATAATGCATCTTAAGAATCAATTTTTTTGTATTTAAGAAAATGCTTTTTTTTCCTGTTTTGCATTTTTCTCCGGTACATTGAACCAGAAAAACTGAGGGATGGATGTTGTCAGATGTTTTCCATTAATTATTCGTCTGCGATAACCGCTCATACCAAGAAGCACAGGGCAGGGGATCGACTCGGATACCAGCTCATCACAGCCCTCGCAGTCATACACTCATTCTCTACAGCCAGTTCACTTAACAGACCGTAGGAGGAAACACGGAGAGATCATGTGAACCGCACAAACGAAAAGTGGAGGGCAGGAATCAAGCTGACGATCCTGTAGTTGGGAGGCTACATTCTTACTCACTGAGACACACTGTTATCCACTTCAATTCAGTCTTATTTTATTAAGAGTGAACAAGCAGTAACAGATAATGTTGGATGTATGTAAGAGCAAGCAATAAATATGATACGTAAGCAATAAATATGATGGATGCAAGGTTTTTATTAAGTTACCAATGAAAGGGAAAGGAACGTTTTAAAACAGGATAAATGAGGAGATAAAATATGGAAGCTTCTCAGTTGTTCATTAATCGGTGTAAACCACCGTGTGGCAAATAGAAAGTGCGGTCCACAAACAGCACACTGCTACCTTCAGCCTGCTGCCAAGTCACTCGGTAAGTAGACGGCTACGATCTGCGCACTCATTACTCACTCACACAACCCGGCGAGATTCAACCCCCTGCGGCCGGGACGCCACCTTCAGCCAAATACCCGCGTCCCGCATAGCATTTGCTGCTTAACCAGCAAATGTACGCCGCAGCTTTGCCTGCGGAGGTATCATTTCCCCGTTGCTTGCATCTCTCTCTTTTTTTTTATCTCACCCTCTTCCCTCCAAACCCCTCACATACACTCGCGCACCTCCCTTGTGAACCCTTCCTCATCTGCATGGTGACTTTCCCGACGCCTGCCATCCGCTCCCCCCGCCTCCCACACGCGCTAAATTGGCAGCGTCTCTCGGCAGAGTGAGGATGCGAGTCCCCCGGCTCTCTGCGTGCGCTTTCGTGTCGCAGACCTAGATTAATGGTCCTGCTGTATTTGAGCTGCTTGCATCTGAGAATCACAGTAAGCCAAGTCAAGAATGATCCCAGCTGCATTTGATTTATATTACTGATTAACAAACTGTTTTCCATAATGATTTACAACAACAGTGTTACAGATATAAGGACTATAGGCTATGTAACAGTAACACAAGGTCACAGGTTTGGCTTCAACATCAGTAAGAACCGAACCAGCCCCGAACCCCTTAACGCACAAGACATTCCCACAATATTGGAAGGCACATGTCATACCCAGAACTACGCCCTTGCAATAACCTAAAAGTGTGTGTGTGTGTGTGTGTGTGTGTATATATATATATATATATATATATATATATATATATATACACATACATACATACATACACACACACACACACACACACACTGTTAAGTTATTGCGCGTGCACACACACACACACTTTATTGGTGTCACAGTTATTCTCTCTGCACTTGTTATAAATGCTATCCTTTATGTAAATTTGTCCAACAAAGTAGGAACAGCTCTGCAATATTCATGTGATAGATGGCTGGAGCGGTAACCTCCGAAATCTGTCACCGTCCGTAGGAAACCAGTCCGGGCAGCTGTCCCTGCGAGCGCTGCTGGGACTCATTCTGACAAGGGCGAGGGTACCCCTTCGCGCTGAGCCCCAAGCGCCGCTTGCACAAAGGCGTTTTGTGTCACAAAAGAAACGCTCGCAGGCAAAACAAACCCACCGGCTTTCGCAGAAACTGTCAAGCCAAATGCTAATTACACTTCTAGCACAGGTGGAAATTACACTGAGCTGCCACTCTACACGAGAAGAATTAAAACTATCCTCATATCAGATGACTCGCTTGATTACTTTTATTACACCCGCAGAGAAAAACACATTGTTAATATATTTGTCATTTAATGATAAGGAACAGATGTCAGACATAATGTTTTCCCCTGCTGACATTCTTTAGGGAAACGATGTTCTCATTGAAGTCATTGAATGAATTAATAAACTACATTAACTTTTTAGAATAACACTTTGTTTGTTTTTTTACTGCGATACATGAAATCAAAAACGTTTTGCGTCGTAAAGCTTTCTTGTGATGACTTTATACACGATATTGTTCGTAGACATTCTTTCTTACATATTTAATTTTTTTTTTATTCTTGAGGATCATTAGAACAATATTTATTTCAAACTTATGCCTATTTACATATTATCTATTTATCTTAAAGCATGCTTTATATTCGTCGTTATTCCCGTGTCACGTGATTTTCACTGTCGGGTTTGCTGGAAAAAGAAAAAAAAACATGGCGCGGCATGAATTCCGCAGATGTATTTATTAATATCCAAAGATGAGCTCATGTTGAACATCTAAAAATAGACTATGATGAATGTGCTGCCGGTTGAAGTACAGTACGAATACAATATGTAACAAAGTTTAATAACAGGTCATTTGTTCTATCAAGTGTAATATTAAATAAAATATGAATTTGCTATTGACTTATACCCAAATATGATCTCATCACAAAAAGGTTTGTTGTGAATTTAGTTAACAGTTATTCTAGAGAGATGATTTTGTTAACAGAAACTGATAGTGGCACACATTTATGGGCTCTTTGACTTTAGGCCTCATCAGGATGGCCTGTCTTTTAAAGAGATTTTTTAGTCTCCACATCCCATGTGAGTCAATAAGCTCCCTCCTCAATCAAGTCCACCCTGAAATTCCAAGGAAAGGCTCACAACAGCTTCATAGCGGGAAAAGGCCAGTGTCATCCAATCAGAAGATAAAAGAGTCAGACCAGAGCTGCAAGCCACACCTCTTAATCTGATCTGCAGCCCAAGTCTGATGGTCCATGCCTGCCACACTGTGTTCTGCTGCCTCGTGCACCCTGCCTGCCAGACAAAAATCGCCAGTGGCCACATGGCTTGGAAACGATCCTGACAACCCCACCCAGGAGGTAGGCTCATAGCTCTTAAGAAGGTTCCAGTCACTAAACTGTACTTCCATTCACTCCCACAGCATGGCAGCAAAAGACAGACAGACAGACAGACGGACTCTGTACCTGTACCGATGTGAGTGGCCTGTGATTGGCTGCTGACTGCCCATTGACGCATCCACTGGCGTTGTTTCTGCTTCACACGCTGAATGTCCATATGTAGGTCATGGCTGAACCCGAAACCTTATTGTAGCTTGCTTGTTTTGGGCTGATTCACAACCCTGCAAGCTTCTGCCTATTTGCTGTGATTTAGCAGTGTGCAAGTATCAGTGACACTGTCAATATCTTCACAGTAACTTTTCTTTTGTATTAGAACTGGGATACCTAAGAGTGTTGAGTGATCATATAGAGCAGCAATGCAAACAGTGCGCCAAAGTTGTCCTACATTTTACCCAGATAACATAACTCACTTGCGATTGTTAACATTGCAACAAACACCCATGTAACTCATTGGATCCATTGGGACCAAAACATCACGTCATAGGAACAGTTTCTTCCCCACCGCGGCCTGCCTCATCAATAAGGCCAGGAACACTCACTCAAATTCTATTTCTCCATCCTAGCACAAGCATGCACTCTCTTAAATATGTATATATTTCCACTGCTGTATCATATTCCACATACACTATTTATATTTATATTAGTACCTGAACATACTCCATGTATATATATTTATATATTAACCACCTCATCTCTCGAAGTCTGGCACCAACCACCAAAGCAAATTCCTTGTATGTGTGAACGTACTTTGCAATAAACTCGATTCTGATTCTGATTCTGATTCTGATTAAATAATGGGGAGAATGCATGCATTTCAGTGAAGGGAGTGTTTCTCTGACAGTTAGCTGGTCTTTAAAAAGAACAGAAGAAGAATACACAAACAATGTAGAAACCATGTTTGTAACCCGCCTCCCCCCCCACACCCCACCCTACAGATCTGTGCAGTGTGATTGGTTACCCAGAGACTTCTCAATGTTAACTGGCACAGAAACAGACCAATGGGAATGCAAACATGCACATAATTGCATGAGAGGTCCTGAATGGAGTTTTGTTGTTTACTAAGTCGTTCTCGTTTCTTGTTTCAGTCACCCACCACACAGAAAGGCGTACAATTGTCATCCACCTGTCATCCATTTATCTCACTGTTATCCCATACATTTTTCCATCCATCCGTGTATATGTATATCTTATTCTAGCATGGGGTCAAAATGAACCTCAGTCTATGAATCAGGGAAACCCCAGACAGGATCTGTTTCAGATTTTCTTAAATTACGAAAATAACATATAGGTGGGATATCTCACAAAAGAAGGATTTGTATTTCACAAGATAAAATTATTAGTTATTGTGTTGTTTGTTTTAACAATAAGCTCAATCTTTTATCAACAAAATGTTGCTTTGAAAATATACTTATATGGATATGAATTGTTTCTCGACCTGATTAGGCCTATCACATACTCTGTGTGTGTGGGGTGGGGGACTTTTCTGACCTTAACAAATTAATCAATTAACGCATTTCACAAACATAGCCATTTTCAGATTATAGTAAAGAAGAGCATAATCAGACGATATCCCAACAGAACTGTGGGCAGTTTTAAATCAGAAAGAGTACGCCCATGACGAACAATCAGCGAATGATATTTGACTGTGTACAGATGACCAATCAGCATTCGATTCCAGTGTAGTTTGACGTACACTTTTTGAAGACGGAAGTTTCTGAGTAGACGGCACACTCCGAAGATTTGTCTTTGATTGACACTAAAAACAGCCAACCAATAACGGGTTCTTCAATGTCAACCAATTACAATTGTAAAAGTAGGAATCGATAGAAATGTTCCGCAGTGTACAATGGTAGCTAAAGTCATCCATTAAAATTGTGGCTTTAAAAATGTAAATGTAAGTGCTTCACATATAATTAATCGGGATTACTAGGTACTAACGCTTTCAGTTAATTTACTGTATACTGTGTATGTATTATGTATTATGCCATTTATGTCAAAAAAGCACCCAGTTACGTTTACATAATAAATACTTAATTGGTCTTAAAATTGAATTAAATAATAAAGCTCATATTAGAGGCTTGACCCGTTTTCCTCGCGAATGTAAGAAATGCGATGCGTTATTTTAAATTTGGGTCTAAACGAAGGTCTGCCTGTAGGCTTTGCCTCACTCAAGATGGCCGCCATCCTGCTCCTCTGCCCGGCTATGGCTAGCTGAGGTGGGCGGGGAATGTGGCGCTACCAGCAAAGTTTGGGATCGATCCCGGGAGCCGAGAAATATAGCGAGTAGGGGGGGGAAGTATCGTTTCAGGGCGGCTCGGAGGAGTACCGGTATTTTAGCTTTAGGAAACGCAGCAGCCCGCGGTGGCGATTCGCGCGGTTTGACGGCCGACTGCAGCCATGTCGGAGGACCTGAGCTCCCAACCGTGGTCCATCAACAAGGATGACTACGAGCTGAAGGAGGTGATCGGTGAGTGTCGGGCTGCTTCATTGTGTCACGGGCACACGGATGGCCGGTTAGGCAGTCTCGCACCTTGCCGTAGGGGACGCAGCAGACATTTTCCCCCAATAACAGGTCATGAGATACGGGACCTCGCTGCTCTCAGGCTGGATACCCCGCCGCTGATTACCCCCAACCCTTACTACCACCATCCCCCGAGGCTGTCGTTAACTACCCAGCAAACCCGTTAACTAGCTGTTCAATCTATAGCGGCCAGTCGGATATCCAGCAGCACCGCGCTAGCTCTGCAGAGCCGGCACATGGCCGGCCGATGCCCTGAGCCGGGTGCTGCGGTGCGCTCGGACCGCTAGCCGACCATCGCAGGTCATTATGGTAGGTTGCACGGTCATGTTGGGGGTGGCTGAAGTCGTCGGATGGGTGGTGCAGGTTTTGCACGGCAGATGCTGGGGGCCCCGGCTACACATAACTTCTGACAGCTTGGTAATGCGTGTGCAAATTCACCAGCAAAGCAAGAGAATACTTATCTGCAGCCAGCTCTCCATCGCCTGCGTCTCACTTACCCTTTATTTGAATATAAATAATATTTAGCCAGTCCGACGTTGTCCAGCTGGGTAGCTCAAGCGTTATGGGAGCTTTTCATTTTGCCATTACCCAAGGCTTCAGCCATCCGTAAACGCATTTGCCACGACACAATAACACGAAGTGTAAATCGATATAATGGGAGTTTTTAATGTGTCTGCATTGCAAAGCTGTCCCTCAGGATGTACTGTGTATCTCTGATGGCTTTGTCAGGCGCACACAGTTTAAGCACGTAAATTGTCGGGGAGACTCCCAACCAATATAAATGTTTCCACCTCAGTCTTTCACATAATCCGAAAATTAATTTGCATACAAAAGCACTCAATCTTGTAATTTCAAAGATTATTAGGAGCTTTGCGCTATCTTGCAACTTTAAACAGCCTGTAGGTGATGTGAGGATCGTTCTTGCTTTTCTTCCTGGACCATCAGTTTTTATTTGTGATCCTAAAAAGTCTAGTAAGACATTTAAAAATGGCAGCTTAATGGGCTATATACGTTTATTTCTGTTGTTGACTAAAGATGTAAATTAAAATTAAATTAATAGACATTTTTCCTTTTAATATTTATTTATTTATTTATTTATTTAGCATATGATTTTCTTTGAGATTGCTATTGAAGTTTGTCTTCTGTTAACCAAATCACAGTCAGTCTCCTACCTGGAATCTGGCTGGGGCACCTTGAGATGCCAATCTTCTAGTTAACCTAATTCCCTCCCTGCCAAAGCGTAACTGCTCCGTGAAACAGTGCTGACCGCAAAGTTTATCGAGAGCAATAGACTCTGTAGTGCAGTGGTTCTTAACCTTTCTTGAGTTATGGACCCCTTTTTCGAATCTGGTGAAAGCTACCAACCCCCTCCAGATAATATGCACATAAGCACATAAACTCAGTTGTGTATGCAATGAATGTATTTTATTGAACTTTATCTCATATGCTCATACAATGCATGACATGCATTGTATGAATAAATCTAAAAAAAATGTTTCTAACTCGTTTTCTTGCAAATTGAACGGCAGTCCATATAAAGATTAAATGCAATAATCTCATTCAATTTAAACAAAACACAAATTCTACTCAGGTGTTCATTTCAATTACAAGGTTGTTTTTGTTTGGCTTCAAAAAGTAGATGAAACTGTGGAGTTGTCATTTTTAGTCTGATCATCACGGACCCCAAAGACCCATTGCCGGACTCCAGGTTAAGAACCCCTGCTGTAGAGATTTTTCTAGCTAGTGATTAGCACTCAGACTTTCTCATTGTTTGGCGCTTTAACTGTTATTCTCATTCAGATGGTTTTCCTGGAAAAACGAGGCACGTCTCTTCATTTTTGTTGCAGGATTTTAGCAGATATTTGAGGTTGTGCTCAGGCCCATTCTTCTGTTTGTTTTTTGTTTTCTTGCCTTTATTGTAGGTTTTGGCAGCCTTGGCCCATGTCAGCTCTACCTTAATTGTTTCAGTTTTATTTCCAGCAGTGACACATTTAATATTACTACTGTTGATGTCTTTCAGACACCTGGTCCACAGGTGTGTAATTTTAGCCCTGGAATTCAATAACATTTTGTCTCCTGTACCCCACCCTGCTGGACTGGTGCCTACCCCCCCTAATCGGTTTGCTGTCTGGTCAGATGTGTAATAAACCCTCTGTAGGGCGGCCCCTGGGACGGCCCCTCTGCTGCCTCACCGCAGCCTCTAATCCTGTGGCCCACTTTGTAAATCTCCAGATATCAAAGTTTGCAGCTAGTGGGGGCTAGGCCGGACGGCGCCTCCCTCGGGCCGCATGGCAACAGGACAAGCATTCAGGTTTTTGTGGGTTGATGAAATGCAGTGAACTTGCAGGCTGCAACATATTGGCATGCTGTTTTACTGTGTATTATTAGTCTGTGTTTTTGTCAGCCACATATTCCTGTTTGGGAATCAGTTTTCTTAGGTTGTGGATGGGATCAGGCAAGGTTGCTGTACTCTCAAGTAACCCTCTTGATGTGGATACATTGCGTAAAATCCACAGCTATTTCAGTGAATAGGCGCTTTCAAACTGCAGGCACTTTTTTCTTTTTCCAGGAACCAGAACCTTTTTCTGGTACCAGTAACTTTTGTTGTGTTCACAGCGCAGGAACTAGGCCCTGGGTGCATTTCCCAAAAGCTCCTGTTATAACTGACATAGTTGGACCCGTTCAATTGCATGGTTCCAGCTATATAAGTGGCTGATGTGGCAACTGTGTTTTTGGGAAACGCATCCCTGATTATAGTTTCTCTGAAGCAGTTCTGGGACTTTTTTTTTTTTTTAGTACCTACTCCAGACTAGGTACTTTTTGTTTGGACATGAACTACTGTGGAGGTGCTTACAGTGATGAACTTGCTGATTGGATAAGCCAAGAACCTGCGTAAATGTGGAAGTGCTGGGAAAAGATATAGAAGTAGCGGAGCAAAAAAATTCCATCTGATCAATATTATTGAATCTCACATACATTTAATGCATTAATTAATACATTTGGTTTGCTTGTATCTACTTATTTCTGCATCGGAAAATTGAACTTTATCTCATATGCTTTTCTCATACTTTTGTTTAATACCAGTTTTGGTGGTGAAACTTGCCAGCGTTTATTAGCAGGATAATGTTATATTTTTATTTTGTGGAAAACGAAATACTGATCTGCTGGCCAAATTTAATAAAAATTATAAACAGCAGGTCGTGTAAATAAAATATAAATAAAAGGCGCCTGATGTGTTTGGTTTTCATCGCAATTGATTGCCCCCCCCCAGTGTCGAACAAAACATCTTGTCCATCCATCATTGTTTTCGGTTGACAGTGTAGTTTCAGGTGAAGTTTAACCTACAAGCTTTTTGCGTCTCCCATGCTTATTTAGCATAAAGGTCCCGGTTCCAGTTGTGGTGAGAAAATGACACACAAAAGTAGGGAGCTACAAAAGTCTCTGGTCCTTTAAGTTTGTGGGCTTGTAAACAGGGACCAGGTTCCAGAACTTTGGTGTGAAAGCTCCTAATAATAGGTTCATTGAGATTATTATTGATACACGTGTTTAGCTAAGAATCATAATACCAGTAATGTGATACAATATGTAACAATGTGTCTGAAATACATTTTTCTACCCCCCATGGGAAACTGACCACACTATTTCCCATTCTTTTAATGACCCGGCAACTGTTTTTTCCATCTTGGTGATAAACTGAAATTACAGCCTGCGCTGATATGGCCAGTTTACTCTTGGCTTCTTGGGAAGTTGAACTGAGCAGGGTTTGTGGCCTGGCAGAATAAAGAGGCCCCGCTTTGGGCTTTTCATGCACGCTGCTGTGGGCGATGGCCGTGAACCCAAGCCATTACCCTGCGAAGCAGCAGCACGGTGAGTTCGACCGGGGTCATTCGGGTTTGTTCGTGGCATTGTGACCAGCTGATGAAATTTCAGCCTCTTCGCTTTGTTAATGCAATCCCATTTTATACGCAGCCCTGGATTGTACTAAATACATTTTTAAATGGCCTGTCAGGCTTATAATTGCTTTCCTTTAAAGAAGAGCACCATTACCAGTTTGCTATGGATTTATCTGTGTGTGCTTGGAGTAACTAAATTGCTGTGACTGATGTCTTTGAGTGAGGTATTCCTTGCCTGCCTTGTTAACTAACCCCTTGAAAGAGACTAGATCAGGGTGTCAAAAGCACCTTGCCAGCCTCGAATCACGGTGAAGGTAAAGTGCTGTTAAAATGTATCATTGACTGCTGCACTCTTGAATGATGAACATTCTACAGGCTTGTTTTGACCTCACTAGGCTGGTCATTCCTTATTGTATTCAACTGTCTTCAGGCTGGAAGTAATTTTAAGGCGGGGACTGTTTGGGGGGGGAGGAGGGGGTATTAATATATAACAGAACTGAGGTATTGAAGCGTTACTTCATAGCATTGTGGTTTCTGACATTAATTGCTGTTAGATGTATAATGTGAAAGATCATGCCTTTTTGCCATCAGTTTGGTCTTTTTTTGAGTGTTTTTCTAGGTACTCTAATGGTGCGTTCGATTATTTCTCTCCAAGTCGGAACTCGGATGAAAACGTCACGAAACGTCACGAAAAACGTCACTTCCCGTCGGAAACACGCCTCTTTTATGACATTGAAGTCGGACAACATTTTGTTGTCCGAGTTGCCCCTGTGACGTAATTTCAACATGGCGACTTGGTTTGTTTGTAGATTGTTTGCCGTTCGAAAAAAGAATATCGCTATGAATGTACTAAAATATTTTATAAAGTGTTTCTTGTTTGTCTCTCGGAAAAATCTCCATTTCTCCATTTTCTCCATTTGGAAAACTCCAAATCTGCTAAAATATAAAACAACAACACAGCAACATGTTCATGGAGGCAGCCATGTTTGTTCTGAGATGTGGTAGCTCGAACGGGAGATTGTCGGACGTTATGTCACTCAACTTGGAATTTCCGAGTTCCGAGAGAATAACGAATGCACCATAAGCTCACTGCGAGCAGGTAAGTAATTAACTGTGGCCTATAGATAAGATTGTAGTGGGGGGTGATGTTTTCATGCTTGTTTCAGCAGGAATCAAGAGGGAGGGTGTTGGGTATCTGCATGTAGCTATTTAACTCACCATGCACAGGGTATAGATGGATAGTGTTTTCTCTATTTGACATATTAAGAATTTGTTGCAGCAGTTTATAAATGAAACTCTTGATTGAGAGATGAGGATATCACTGATGACAGTCAGGTGACATTTGCTTCGTCAGTGTTGCCATGGTTTCCTCCATGGGTCCTTAATTGCTGATGTAGATGGGGGAAAAAATGTGACTTAGATCCTCTCTCGGGTTACATCAAAGTGGTTAAATTCTTAGAATTAAGTCTTAATTGTGTAAAATGTAGGTTTTTCAGATGTGTAAGCGAAACATGGCCTCATGGAAAAAGTTGTTCTTGACTCTGTGCACCTATGAAGCCTGTCTGGGAGTTGTGAGTGTTTTTAAGAGTAAAAATGTACATGGTGGTGCACACCAGACCAGCAGGTGAGGAATTAATTGGACCGGTGCCCCCTTCTTGTGGGGATAAACAGACACTGGGCAGGTGTGGTGGAGATTCTTCTTAATAGAAGACATGTGCTGGAGTTTTGAAGAAACTGGAAACTTTTGAAACTTCCCAGTGCAGCGGGTTTGAGTTTCTCATAAACAGGGCAGGCTCACGAGATGACCTGACCCGTGATTGGGGGATTTGTCTTTGTGGGTGGGGCACTGTGGCAGGGCCGTCCGGCTCGGTGGCTCGATTCCTGGCAAACCTTGAAATGGCATCTGGATGTTTGACAGAGCCGGCGTGTGACTGGGCACGGCAGCAGACTGGGCGGGAAGTGTGGTGGCGTCGGTCCAAACCGAGGCTGTCATCGCCGAGAGGGGGAAGGGGGACGGGGTATGGGGGGGGGCTTGTTTGATATTCGGAATATGTCCCATATGACGGCTGGAAGAAGCAAGCGGCCCATCCGTTGAGTGTTTTATGGGTCAAGGTGCTTTGTCACTCGTGTCAGTGGTGCGGTCTGGGGTCTGTCCCAGCTGTCAGTGCTCGGTCAGCTGTCTGCTTTTACTCTATTATTGGGGTGGGGGGGCACGTTTTGACCTGAGCCTGGATCCCGGTTGCGCGACGTGCACGCTGTCCGCAGCCTGGCTCCCTTCCACACTCTCACCACGTCACCATGAAACTGTCTTCAGCTTTTATTCACGCCTGCGGGGGTCATGTTAGATGTAATTAATTTCCTGCCTCTCTGAAGGTTTCAGCGGGGGGGGGCCCGCTCTGGTGGCTTGGCCTTCTCTTCTATTAAAAATTTCACTCTGGAGCCGCCTTTTCAGCCTTCTACGTGGCTTTGGGTTCCCTTGGGGTCTGATCCCCAGGATCCCCTGCACTGTGGGGCAAACCTGTGGCCTCACTCTCCTGTCCGCAGTTAGGATTCACACTGATGATGACGGCTGCAGCCCACCTCCCCGGCCCTCATGCCTCGTCTGTCACCCCCATGCTTAACCGGCACTCCACTCGGCCGCTTGTGAGCAGGGGCGGGGGTAAATTCAGTCTCACCAGCCGATTGAGGTGCGTTTGCATCATTTTTCACCGGACGGCGATTTCTCCCAGTCCTTTTAGATCAGTTTGTCTGTGAACAAAGCCTGACCCGAGCCGGCTCGCTTCTGTGTGCACAGATGAAGTCTTACCGATCATGGCTTTGGGGAGATCTGGTACCTCTGCCCAGCTGTGATGTCATCGTTCAAAAATTAACAGATGCTTCCTGACACACACCATATATCACTACATACGTTCAAGTATCTCTTCAGGTAAAGTGCTGAGATCTGATCCACCTGGATGAAATTAGCTTTTTTTAGTTTGTATCTGTTATTCTGGGACACAGCTGTGTTATCGGCAGTCCTCAGCTCCTGAACGCGTCTGTGCCCTTGCGCGGTTCCGTTACGTATGGCGACGGGGCCTCTGACCACATTTAATCGCCGTTACTGGTTCTCTGGTTTTAATGATGCTGTTAAGATCCGTCTGTGGGATTTTGCGCCCCTTTTCCAGCGTGCTACGTGAATAAGCTTACTGGGGAGGTCGTTTTCACTTGGCAAGTGGCCGGCGTCGGGTGGCCTCTTTTCCTGGTCTCTCTTGGGGGGGGGGGATTTGGGTGAAAAATGA
>JAOYFF010000081.1:14529192-14542475 GCA_025773925.1 Cryptomyrus ogoouensis
GGATCGGGGGGGGGGTCGGGTGGTGGGGGTGGGGGGGGGGGGGGGGAGTTTGGCTTGTGTGGTTGAGGGGGGGGGGGGGGGGTGTTTGTTGGGTGGGGTGCGGGAGGGGGGGGGGGGGGGGGGGGGGTCACTTCACGCTAGTTGTCTGCCGATAACTGGCGGAAGGGTTTCCGGCTCAGAGATCTGGAAAATTCCGCTGGATGATGGCCACCTCACACCGCCTGGCTAATCTCGCTGCACCCAGAGTGACCTGTTCATCCCCCCCAGAGCAGTGAACTCCACACGCGTTTCAGGAAAACCCTGTCCCTCTGCGTGCTCTCTTACTGTAAAAACAATACGGATGGGAGCCGTTTACCATGCAGGTATTATTAGTAAAAATAAAAGCCTACCCCTGAAGGCATAAGCTTAATGTCTGTTTAAAATGATGGTGAGGGTCTCTGTGCTGTTAAATATTGGCTATAGTTACAGCTGTGTTTTTAATTCATCTAATGTTTCTCTGTGTGGATTTTTCCGGGGGCTGTTTGCGGTCATCCTGGTGTTCAGCTCCACTTTCTCAGTACCTCTGTATACAATTATTAATTTGGGCCTGTAGCCCCCTGCTGTCACCCCCCCACACCGGGTTTATTAAACATGGGACAATGTGGCCTTTGTTTATGTCAAGACGGAAGGTTGTGGAAGGTGATAGAAGCTGGCAGAACCCTACCAGGCACGTGACACCCACATGTCATGGGTTGGCGGTGTAGACAGCATGCCAAAGCCCCACCCCCTTCATCTTGCCGGCCAATCCTTGGCTCCGTCTGGCCCGTGGGGTCTGCTCGTGTTCAGCCACTTTCCACTCAGCGGCTTGGCGATGTCAGACTGCAAATGTGGGATGACAATGAACCCACACACCCCACCTCACATATGATAATTTAAAAAAAAGGGAGAAGGTGAGGCCAGTTTGTAATGGTTCGGTTGAAGGAGGTCTCTGCCACGCTACGCGTCCTCGCCGTGCCCCCTCTGTGCCAGCGGGAGCGGCGGCTCGGGGCTTCCAGCACGTCGGCACCAATCAGGGCTCATTGCTGAGTCTGCAGGGCCTGCCATGTGCTGGCCAAGCTGGGACCTGCTGGTTCTGGGCCTGCTCAGTGGTCAGTCACCTCCAGTTCTCTATCTGTCTGCTGAAGGCTGATGCCAGCTGCCCCCCCCCCCCACCGATTCTGTGACCACTGTGCATCCCAGTGACAGTCCTTTCTGGTCCCAGATTCACCCCCCTCCCCTCCAACACTGAGCCAATCAGTTGGATGTAGCTGTTATGGAGTCTGAAAATGAGCAAATTAGCCTTTATGCTGTGGTTATATATTTCTGACTGCGTGATAATTTACGTGGCGATTCTCCAAGTGTCGATTTATTAAAATTCTCCTGCATTTAACCTCTGAGTTTACTTGAGAAAGTTGCCCGCTGACGTTCCCCGTGGCGGATCCGGCTCCGTGTGCGTGTCTGCGGCAGAGGAGCGTGTTCCCACTTCCCGGCCTCAGCTCTGCCTTTTTTCCCCCGCAGGGAGCGGCGCCACAGCAGTGGTTCAGGCGGCCTTTTGCATCCCGCGCAAGGAGAAGGTGGCCATCAAGCGGATCAACCTGGAGAAGTGCCAGACAAGCATGGACGAGCTCCTGGTAACGTGGACGTGCTCACACGATGCACAACCCGGGAAAATTACACAGCGAGACCTTAAAAATGATGGATGATCAGAGAGCTTCAGGTTAAATTTCTGATGCTTTTACCAGCTGAATTTGTTAACATGACAGATATAGCTGATCTTTGTTTGCGTATAAATAATGGAGTAGTGGGTAACATGTTTGAGTTGGGCACCTCATGAGCTCATTGATTGGTCGCCTGAGCGTGCACAGCCCCTCCGCGGAGGCGTTTCCTGTGGTGTGTGTCTCAGTGTCGACTGTCGAGCCACGTCGGCGTGAGTTTACTCACGTTGGCATCCGTCTCTCTGCTCCACTGCCGGTTCTGCTTTCCGTGGTCCAGCGGACGTCCAGAAATGCGACTCATGTCAGATACACGCGTGTGATTAGGACACGGATGTGAGGAATGTGAGGTCGGGTTTGGGGTCGCCCGCAGCTCCTGTGGGTCTGACTAAGTTCCTGGTCAAAGGACGCATTACATACGCTCCCTGATCATTTCACCAGTCTCTTTGCTGGGTCCTGGCCAGTATAGAAAGGACGTGGAGTTTGGTAATCCTGTTATTTCAGTGCTTAGAACATCCAGGGGCTTTATATTAGGAGGTGTGTGCGTGCGTGCGTGGTTGCGGGTGGGTGGGTCACCCTGCTCATTAACCAGCATCAAAGTGGCTACATCACACTGTCCTGGATGGGACGTCCCCAGTCATGTGCTCTCTGGCCATGGGGATGGTTTCCACAGTAACACAGTACAGCAGTTTTCAGTTTGTCTTAAGTTTTTTTTCCATCTAAGCTAACAAGCCTCTACCTGCGATGTTTGTGCCACTCTTATGGACCCTAGTGTTCATCAGATTTGGTTGAAATATGAAGCATTTTCCATCGGAAGTCTCTGCAGGATATATTGACGTGTCTGTAGTTTAAACGACATTGCTGTGGTCATTGTTATGAATGCTTACTAAAACAGTCTGGTACTGTTAGAACCAGACCCTTTATTCAACTGCTACCTTTGTTCATTAAAAATCAAGGCATCGGTCCGATTAGTAGGTCTTGGTTAATTTATTGCTGGTATGTAGACTTGGGTCAATATTGGGTGAAACTTAGCAGTACCAGAGCTAAAGACGTAACTACTAAAAAATGGAGATGATTGCATTGGACAGTCAGCCTTGTATGAGGGATTTTGCCACCACTTTGTACCAAAATTCTATCTCCTACCTTCTTCACTGTCTCACTGCCTGCATTATACAATGTGTTTGCTGCACGCAATCATGGAATCCTAAGAAGCAGTGTCACTGATATCAGGTTCATTGCTAATATGTGAAGCTCAGAGTTGAACCGTTTATTGGTGTTGATTATCAGTATTGGAAATATGAGCCAAATGTTTCGGTTATCGGTATCTGCTAAAATTTCCACAATGGCGCACCACTACTATTTTTGTAATTAATCTGAGAATTAAAGTGAAAGTATGAGAAGTGCAGTCCTGATATCTGAAGTCCTCAGATGGGTGATTCTATATTTCCTAGAAAGAAGTAGTTGGGCAGTGTTAGAAGGTCCTGTGTGCAGCCCACACGGCTCATTAACTGGACAAGTTCGCTTGTCGCTGCAAATAATGCGTCCTTTTAGCGAGGGTCCCGGGGGTCCTGGGGAACTTGTGGGTGAATGTTCCCATTCATCAGTCCTTACTGAAGCCTGCAGTCACTGGCTAGGCAGAATTTTGACCCTCCTCGTTGTCCTTCCTGCTCTTCATGTATGTGGACTGTTCAGGTCAGGCTGCATGGATTTTTGCAGAAACGCTGCTGAGAAATAACACACATCAACCAGGATACCCTGCTGAATGAATTCAAAGTGTTGGATCTGGTTCTGGTCCCGCTGAAGTTCATGTTCAACTTCAGTGAAAGTCTCTGGATGGCGTGCAGCCCCTAAGTTCCTAAATGGAATGGAAATTCCTTTGGGAACCAAGTGTCTCCCAAGTGTTTTTGGATCTCTTGACATTGGCTAAACAATTATTTTTAGACCTGCTGTGGTTAGACGAAGGCAGGCGTCCTCGGTGACCTGGAACTCCTATTCGCTGCTGTTGGTGCTCATCAGAAGTCTGATAGCCAATAGCAGAAGCCTGTGATAATCATGTGAGTGAAGGTCTTCAGTTCACTGTTAGCCAGAAGTTAAGCTCCTGTTTGATAGGTATACAGAGTGTTGTTACTGTGCCCAACATGCAATGAGAAGCATTAAAAATTAAGGGTTGCTGGCCAGACAGCAGTCAACAGGCTTTGGATTAGCCTGTGGGTCATAGTTGGGGAGAAGGGATCACTCCGTGACTCTGTACACTGACATCATTGTTAAAGCTGTGCCACTAATGTGCAGAAGCAGAATCCTGAATGCTGCTAGGAGATGTGCGATGAATGCTTTGTCCTTGTAGGTGATCTCAACGCCATGTGTCAGTTGGTCACTCATACTCATACAAACAGGAAAGAAAACCGTTACCCTTTGGAAATTGTTTTGGAAATCATGATACGCATGTCCGAATATGGATTTGCAATGTTGTGTTGTTTGTGGGGTTCAGTTGCTCGGAGGGTGGAACGGTGGAGTTTGCATGTTCTCCCATGTTTGTGCAAATTTCCTCACAATGTCCAGTCCAATTTTTTCAGGTTGGCCTCCTGTAGATGCCTCCTAGACCCTCTGTGAAAGTGGTACTCCAGCTAGGATGGCGTCCCCCCTTTTAGCAGCAGGGTACCTCCCCCCTCCTATGCTCCTACAAGCAACAAGTTGGCCCTTCAGTGGAAGTGGTGCAGCAGTGCCCTGTGGTCAGGTCGCTATCGTATGAGCTGTCAAGTGGGCTGCTAAGAGGCTCTTTCCGGAAGGAATGGGTGGGTTGACAGCTCTTACCGTCACACTCAAATCTTTGCTCAAAAATGGTGCGCTAAAGGCTCTTGGTGGGGTGGGAGAGGTGTCAATTGGCTACTGAATGTTTATCTATGAGAGATGACAGGAGGTAGAAGTGAACGGAATGGAGAGAGGCTAGTTTGATATGATTGGCTGATACATGGCTTTGGGTATGCTCCCTGAAGTACGGCTTCCGGCCAGGGTGTGGCAGTATTGTGATTTCAGTGGCAAAAAGCGGCAGGTTATGGGGTCAGCAGCATCTTGTGTCATTCAGCTGTTGGTTACATGTGACGATGAGTGGCTGCAGGAAAGAATTTCAGTCCCGCTTTGTGTCGACTGGAGCTTGCCCAGCATGCTGTGATGGAGCCCAGAACACAACTCAGGGAACTCTTGGACAAGTTTGACAGTTGGGACACTGCAATTAATGGTCAGAAACCCCTAAAATGGAAAGTTCTTCAAAGTCTCTGGATTTGCCATAAGGATTGATGTGTGACCTCTCTGGCAGCTGACCGAGGGGATTGTAAAGGTGTGCAGATTTCCGGTAACCATCTTTCGGCTGGCGGGCACTGGAGTGGGGTGAGGAACTGTAGGAAGCATCGCATCAGGAAGCGAGAGCTGTGCTTTCCATAAGCTGGGTGCGAGTCAGGCTGATCGGCCCCTCCATACCGTCGTCATTGTTCTCAGGCTCTCAGACACAGTCTGAGGGTTTTCTTTTTTCCCAGCCCAGAATGGTTTCTCTTTCTCCTGCATGAATGCGAGTCCTCAGGCCTGCGGTTGGATTATTTCCCCTCTAATTACTGCTTTTTTCGCTTCCTTGGCACACCGCCACCAAATCGCCTGCTCTTAACATGTTTTAGCATTGATCTCAGACGGGAGTTTCCACTGCGGATGCCGGTGCAATCTGGCCGGGGAGCTACCATGCCCCTCGGGTGGCGGTTTGAGCCGGTCCAGCCTCTCGCTTAGCTGTTCCTCATTCGTGCACGCACACCTGGTCATTAAGGCTGAGCCACGGTCGAGCCGTTCCCTCGTAAGGCTTAACTTTCTGTTTGCTGAAGCATTGCTCTCATCCCTCTGTGTATCAAAGAGAAATCTAATTGTATTACTGATATTAATTAATATTTGCCAGCCAGCAACGAAGGGTTTCTCTTTTCCCAGGATAATCTTTGAGAAGTAATTGCAGATGGGCCTGTCACTCCCACCTGCCTCACTGCAGTCATGCACAAGTTAATTTCCTGCATTTTTGTTCCATCCTGTCAATGTCGCTTCTCGGGTAGTTTACCCTTGAAATGCCTCTTGTGACTGAAAATCATTCTCACCTCACCTCACCTTCCTCATGCCTCTGGGTGTGTCTGTGAGTCCTTATAATTGGTACATCAGTGCAGAGAGTGGTGCTTGCCTTCTGATTGGTGCATCTGTGTAGAGAGCGGTGCTTGCTTTTTGATTGGTGCAGTGCAGAGAGCGGTGCTTGCCTTCTGATTGGTGCATCAGTGCAGAGAGCAGTGCTCTCCACATTGAGGGGGTCTTGTCACGGGGTTTGGGGGAAGTGACCATGCCTTGGAGCTGAAAGGGGCATGCAGGGTGGGGGTGATATCATCCAGCCATTGTGAACTGGTGGGTTCCTGGCATGATGCCAGGGTGAGGCCGCTGATAAGGGCAGGTCCGATATCGCTGACACGAGGCTCTTTGGAACTCTGGCTGGGGGGGGGGGGGCTGGAAAGAATCTGGGGGCCCTGGGTGTGGAGCGTGTCCTGAAAGCCCTTCCCTCCGCTCGGCCCTGCTGTTCCGCGACCCAGAAAACGCAGGGCCTTCCATTCTTAGCTTCCCTTCCTTGTTTGCGTGCCAAAAAGAGGGCTGAATGCTCCAGTCTGATTGGCTGAACAGATCTCTGAAAATGAGAAATGAGTAAAGACTTAAAGGTGGTATTAAGAAATTGCAACGCGTGAATTCTCCTTAAAGGGAATTAACATGACACATCAGGGTGTTTCCTGGAGTTTACGTCATGTTGCTGGGCTGTGGGAGGGATTTCGGGGAGAACATCAAAACTCGCATGCAAACAGAAGGGGTGGGGTTCAAACCCCCAACCCCAGATGTCTAGATGATGGTGTACCAATTGTATTTTAGGGCTGTTAGTCTTTGTTTTGTTTCCAAGCTGGGCAGGGTTGTTTCTCTGGTTCACTGCAATGTCTTGTTGTGTCCAGCTGACACTGTTGTTGTCTTCATTCTTCTGCCGCTTTCCTCCCTGATGACACTGCCTCGCATTGAGGTGAGTTTGCACAGAAGGAGGCAGGCTGGCAGCCCCCACTTGAGCCCCTCCTGCTGTGAATAACCGCTCTTTTTGAAATCGATTGAGTCGGTGAGGCGTGACTGATCCCCGGAGGGTGTCCCATTCTCTGTTGTGCGAGCTTTGGGCGATGGATGCTGGTGGCCCCCGGGGTATCCCAGTGTGGAGGTTGAAATAACAGCACCTGTCATGTGGTCCAGCAAGAATCTCCAGGGCCTCTCGCGAGCTCAGGCCCACTTGTGTCCTTTGAGCTGCAGTCCCGAGGTCGCGGGCTTTCCCGAGGACATGGGCTTCCCTGAGGTCATGGGCTTCCCAAGGTCAAGGACTTCCCAAGACCAGCACCTTCTGTTTGTCCAAGGAGTCATCCATTAGCGAGATGTGACTGGGGATCGTCTTATGGGACGTTAAGCTTTAAATGCTTTGGGAGTTAGGGGGACGATGATTACATGCTTTCAGCCATTCAGGGTTGCGTTAATTAAATGTGTCATTGTAAGAGGGACCGTTCTCGTGGACTTCTGTGAATATGAAAGCTGAACCTGATGCCTTTATTTGACAGTTATAGCAGCCTGCAGCAGGGTGTGGCTCTGCAGGTGCACAGACATATAAAGTATTATTTAATTAGGCATATATCTAGCACAAATCTATAGAGCAAATGATTTGATCTAGTGCAGGTTGGCCTGGTTACGGATTTCTGTCTAAAAGGAAAGAAACTGGTGATTTAAATCCTGACAAACTGATTTTATAAGCATTCAGTACTGCTTATAAAATCCACGAAATGTGTCTATTACTTGGTGCTACCTTTCTGACAGTAACCCTGTTAGAAAGCGTGTACCGGGGGCATTCCCTTAAGAGTTCCTGTGTTCTGCCGTGTTGTATGTGCCTTTTGCACATGGAGGTACGTGTGTCCACTGGTGGGCCTGCCATTTCACGCGCCGATCATCCCTCTCTTCACCTTACAAAGAGTTGCCGATAAACCTGGTGTAAATAACTGAACCATGAGTCGTTATCAGAAATATCCTGTAATGGTACGAATCTGGTGGGAACAGAAGAGTTGTTTTGTTGTTTCGTGGCATTGTTTGTAGGCATTGTGGGATTTATTTAAATTTGTGTTTCCTAGGAATGTGACAGCCTATGAATATTTCATTTAATCCCCAGCTATGCAGTAAGAGAGCGGTTTCCCCCTTGTGTTTGTGTAGAAATAAATCTGTAGGGGTTAGTCCTTGCTGATAAGGATTCTGTAGTAAGCAGAGTGCTCCCTGAAGTCGGTGCCGAAGACCAGCTACGGGGGCGCGAACGGTCGTCGTTCACACTTCATCCGGCCGCCCTGTTTGATGAGATTTTACATTTTGCAGGAGGATAAAATGGGATGTGGTGTTTTTGGAAGGTTGACCTTCCAGAGATGTACTGGTTTCTTCTGACGCTGGGACGATGGTTCTGGAATTCTCCATGGACCTCCCTGAGATTGGTCACCACGGATGACCTCGCTGAGAGGTGTGAAGGTTAGGCGACTCTTTACTGACTGGAACCACAAGTAGATGAAGGAAAAAAGTATTGCAGTGGAAGGAGGTGGGAACGGAGCTTGGGTTAGCTTTGGATTAACTTTGCGTTAGCTTTGCATCAGCCTCGTGCAACTTTAACGGGCATATCTGGGTATAAAGCCACTTAGGTGTGCTTCAGGCTGTCGATATTAATAAATAAAAGTTCATGTTTCGGTTAGTCTCTGGCACTTTGCGCATCACCGCTGATACATAATGAAATTCGCTTTTAACCACCGGCTTGCTGTAATTAAATATAAAACCGCAGTAACAGGAGATTCACTTCCCTTTTATATTCATTTTTTTTAAATAACAGATATTTTTAGATTGGGGGAAATGGGCTAAAAGCTCCCACTGTTCAGTGATGCTTCGCTCAGGGTGGCAAAAAAGATCATTCTTCTCATGCTTGTCATTCAGATGATTTACAGCTTGGGATAATGGTGGCCCCTTATAGGCACATGTGGGGGTCTTTGAAAAGCAGTACAGGATGTGTGCAAAACTTTGGGGTGTGTATAAAATACCCATACATACATATATGAGGGATTTTGAATAACAAGTCAACAACAAACATTGCCATTTACACTAGTACAGGTACACTGAAACTTCTCTGTGCTGACCCCATCTTGCTCTTCATAGCTTGGCGGTCATAGTGCAGGTTCAGCTAACGTGCAGCGCCCCTAGTGCCGGCCAACAGACATGTGACTGTTCTGCTGAGGCTGGGGCTCGAACTGGCGACCTTCTCATCACAGGTGCAGGGACTTATCCCGCTAAGCCACTCACAGCCCCCAAGTCTCGTATTAATGCATAATTTATAATGATTTAATTCATGGAGAACCCAGAAAAATACAAAATGTCATAAAAACCTGATTTGGTTGATTTAATATGTGACATTGAAAGAAACAGAAATAACTGTTCACAATATCGAGAAACAATCTGTGGATTGGAGTCTCTTTATTCACTAGGGTGGTCCTTAAAAATCAACTTCTGAAATTTCTTGCTCTCACCCCATAATTTTGTTCTTTGACATCAGAAAATGTTTTTGAAAATTTACTGTACAATTTTTGAACAAATTTAGGGGTTGCTCAAACATCTTGAAAATAGAAGATTTTAAGTTAAAAGTGTGAATCTCACCTATGGCACATCGCATTGGTATAACCCGCCTGGTGTAGCTATGCTCAAGTTTCTTTTACTTATTTATTAATTTTGGAATAAACAGTTAAACATTCTGTTTACAGTAGCCATATTGTTGTCTGCATCATTATTGCATAATACTTTCTAACTTTCTAAAACCTGTTAGAGTGAAAACTAATTATCCGTAAGTAGGGGTGAAACGATATACTCAGCCCACGAGACGAGATGATATTTTAACAATACTGTAAGGAAAACTTCAAAGAGGAAATGTGTTACTGGAAAGCAGCCTTTTATTTGATTAATTTGAAAGACAAAAAATTCTAAATAATGCAGATGTATGGTGAAATGTGTTAAATAATCACTATTATCAAATGAGTAAAGAACAGAACAAATATCTAGCACCATAAAATATTTCACCACAAACTCAAATGACAGGCTTCTCTCCTATTTGACTTCTCAATTGAACATAAAATAGAATATAAATACAACAATATAAATAACAAACGTAACACTTTTTTTGTTTTTTTATGTTTTCTTCACCGGGGCAGTGGATTTAAGTAAAGAGCTATGATGGTGCTGGAAATAGCTTTGCATAGTAGTAGCATTAGCCGAGATGTTAAGAGCAAAATCATATCATTTGTACTCAACCAGCTTCAGACATCTCAGCCTCATGTTGACTATCATGAACTGCTGGAGTTGACACTAATATTTTCTTTGGAGTTATTCCACCGCATGGTGTGAAGTTCATGGCTCCAGGTGCAATGCATCAAGCACATTGGATGGCAAAGGCCATATACTCCCTCAAAATCTGGTTATTCCGAACTCAATTCAGCCTGATTCGTGAGGAGAAGGGACTTCGAGATATATGAATTTTTATCATACGACTACATCACAGCTTGGTATACCTGTCCCATTGCACCATGTGCACCGAACAATGACCTGTTGTTTCTTCAGCAGCTAATTGCATACGACTCTGTAGCCAGCAGCAAGTTTGCAGGACACCTGTGGTACCTCAGTGAGGAACTAATTGGGCTGGCTTTCTTTGACGCAGCAGTCAGTTCTGAATCAAAGCGAGCAACGGTTAAAAACATAAATGAAAAGGAAGGAGATGATGAACCTGCAAAATGAATCTTTAACCTGAAACAGTGCACTAACATGAAAATTGAGGACTTTGTTACCAAACAAACACTGTCATCCTTTCAGCATCTGCAACTGCCTGTTGGCTTTCTGGACCTTGATGTAGCCTTATGGAATGAAAACACAGATTATCAGCACTGCTTGAATGTTGTACATAACATACGAGTTGTCAATGACACAGCTGAACGGGCAGTTTCACTCATTGAGGAGTACAATGCCATACTGACAAAGAAACTCAAAAACAATACCTGTTGCAGGTTGTGAAACAGTATCGCGAACAATTGCCTGACTGTTCTAAACATAAACTTTCCAACAACTGACTGCAAAACTGTGTTGATACGGATTATGGACTCGATGACTTGCAAGATTCTCAGCAATATTTAATAATTTTCAAGTTTGATTCGGTTGTCTTTAGAAATACTGTGTTCAGTTGAATGGAAACAGTTGGAAGAAAGTGAATGATGTTAAGAGCCATATCGTACATTTTCACTAATTTTGACAAATTGTCAGTAACTGACAATAAATTCATTATTTGTGAGTGGTTTCAACACAAACAAGTGTTGTAGTGTTAAGTTATGTAAAAACAGGTAAAAATAACGTTTGATAGATCTATATTTCATCCTTTACTTAGAATTTCGGTATTAACCATAACTTTGTTTTCCTTGAGCAACCCCTAAATACTGATATCGATATCTGATATCACTCAAGCTTTGCAGAAATACTTCTTTTGTTGCCTATGACAATATTAGAGGGTGAGACCTAAGGAATCTTGAAGTTTTATTTTTGATGCATACTTAAGGACCCTATTATTCACCATATACCAAAAAGTACAAGGAATTTGTTTTTGTGGGGGTATGCGAGGTAAACGTACTGTCTAGACGAAAAACATGAACAGATACACAAAAAAAAAATGGAATAAAAGTACAGAGAGAGGATAAGAAGATGCGCTATTATTAAATATACAAACGTGGCATATAAATAAGGGTGAGATGACAAGATGTGACAACATTGAATTCCAGTGATTGTACGATGTGTAGATTTAGAAGTATCCGCTTAATGAGACCTTCGGAGGCTGTCTTTCGGTGTGCTTACTTCAACTGGAAGGTGTGATTAAAAATAACACGGCTGTAGATGCTTGAGCCATTAGACAGTAAGTGTGAAGCGCGTCGTTTCCGACATGTCTGCCAAGGTAAATGGTCGCGGTTGTCGGTCTTCATAAGTGCCTAAGTGGTGCTGGATGGGGGCAGCGTCTTGTTTTGACGAATCAATAAGGGCCGCTTCAGAAGACGGCCTCGGTAAACCTGTCTGGGACCAACGCCTCCCATCTACCAGGGTTTGACGTGAGAGCTTTTGGTGAAGGTCTTGCGCAGAACCGAACCATTGATTTGCACAGGTAAAGCAGTGGACAATCTGTGTCCTGTTTACTGGTTCACCGTTACGGGCTGGTAATCAATGGTAAGTGTATCAGTCGCACTCATTCTACAGCTCTGAACTAAAGCGGGAGTGTGTGGCCCATTTGGTTAGGACACGGGTACAAATGAAATGGTCGGCAGAGTACGCCCTGGTACTCCATGGTTTGGCAGGCCCTGGTTAATCAAAAAGAACAAATGTATGTCACTGTGGCAGCTGCCAAATAACTAAAAAAGTAAGTCTTAATCAGGCTCGGTTTGAGGATGGAGCACCCTGATTTATGATGCTGGTGGTCTTGAGATAACAGGATACTCGGTCCCTCATAGGATGCTGCACGTCTCACTTCGCTTTCCTTGGCGAAGTTCCCATTTTGTGGGACTGAGGCGGGGCCTGCCGTCAATTGTCCTCATTCATCAAAAAGTTTTGGTACCTTGCTGGAAAATTACAGGGTTTGCAGTCCATGTATGACGATGTCCGCAGTGACGGACAAAAAACACTGTGCCCCGGCCATCCTTGCAAATAAACGTCTTTGGGTTTCACGGTCCTTCTCGGAAGGATTTGTTGCAGAAAATATTTGCTTTCCTGTGAAATATTTATCTGTCTACAGGGGGTTTAACATGTCCGGGTTTGATAGGAATCAAATGCTGGTCTACAGAAGATACTTTGAAGGATCCCTGCTTATTGAAGGCCGCTTTGAAGCCTACTCTCTCCATATTTTGTAGCGGAGCATGCCAGACAATATCCAGTTTGTTATGAATTATTTATGCGTTTTCGATGGTTTTCTTTTCACGCGTAGGTAGATGGGTTGAAATACAATCCCCGCTTGAAGTACACTTTCAGCTTTTTTTTTTTTACGTAGCTTCTAGTGAGTTTGGGTCACATTCAAGTAGCCCCTCCCACCCATAAAATCTCCTGATCCTGCAGCCTCTAGATGCAGCAGAACTGGGCACACGTGCTTCTGTGTGTGTGTGTGTTGTTTTTGCTGTGCTGTGCATGGATCTGACTTGTTATAAAAGCAGTTCCGGCTGAGAGATCTTGCCTCGGGTGTAAACAGTGACCCTGCCCTGTCCTGGGACTCCCCCTTATGTGATTACAGAACGTGATGCTGCTTCTGACCCTGTGGGAGGTGGGGTTAGTCCCCCCCCCCCCCCCCCCCCCCTCCCCCCACCTCGGTTAATATCCCACAGCCCCCAACCCCCCCCTGTTCTCTCCCCCCCCCCCCCCGCGGCTCTTCCCTCCCCTCCACCCGCC
>JAOYFF010000081.1:14543569-14562004 GCA_025773925.1 Cryptomyrus ogoouensis
CAATGAGACAGCTCACATTCCAGCACATGCCGTGTGTTGCTCACGTGTTGCAGAGGAACATCACAGTGTGCGGTGCTGAGGGTGGGTGCACAGTTGGTGTTACATGGTGACTTGGAGGCACTGTTGATGTCCGAGTCCGGTTCTGACGGTTTTGGCGATGTACGCCGGCCGGAGTAATTGGAATCGGTCGTATCGCTCACTCGTGCGAGCGAAGTGTGAACGGGCATGTAGAGTCCCAGGGGAGGTTGTTAGCAGCACCAGGCTGGTCAGGAAGACCGGCTGCCTCTGAGCCGTGCAGCTGGCCTGGACCGGCTCCGCTTCCCAACTACAGGATTAACGTCATTAAGTTAGGAGTTGGATCGTGGTTCGTCCGAAATCTCACAAGACCTTTTCTCTCCTAGTTAAGACTTATGGTTCATTCTTGTCTTTTATTCAAGTTCCTCGAGGGTAGATCAGTTGGCCATGGCTGGTCAATGCATTCAAATAAGCAGCCAGAGCCTGATCTCCTTCGGCTCTGCGGGGGATGCGCTGAAGCAGGGATGGGGGTCCGTGCCAAGCCCGGGGCCCAGCGTGACGGCCGCAGATCTGTCTGGGCAGAGGGAGCTTTTGTGTTGGAGGCAGAATGTCGCGTCTCTGAGCTCCAAATCCCTGGCAGACAGGCACCTCCCGCCAGATTGAGCGCGCGCGTGCATTAATGGAGTTGTTGTGTAGCACGGCATGGGAGATCGGCTCATTCACGCTTGCCGTTTGACAGCTGCTCTCGTTTCCTCCTGTTCCTGATGGATCCTCTGTGTCATCACGACACTGTAGATGCCTGGTCTACACATGCAGGTGAATGCTCATTAATGCTCGTCCCTGACTCGATCATGGTAGCTTGGCTGCGTCTCCGTCTTGCCTGGAAGGTCCTCTGGGGTGTTCCTGTGCGGCAGAGACCGCCCTGACTTTTGCGGGGTGGGGCCGTCCTTTATTACGGTTTGGGCTCCAGGTTGACAGCGATGAGACAAAGGCCCGCCCGCCACCCGTGGAAGCCGCTCAGTGCTTGGCTGCCATCGCGACCGGCACGCCGCCAGACTCCGTCTGCCGCTTCTGGAGCTGGCGGCCGTTTAGGAACCATGAATCATGCGCTCATCTCTGCAAATTACACCAGGCAGAAGTTGGGGGGGTGGGGGGGGCTCTTTGTGTGTTTAGCTCAGAAGCTGAGCTGGGGTGTCAGGTGAGCTGCCATCCTGTCAGTGATGGGTGCTGCATTTCCATCAATGAAGGCGGGCAGTGATTTGGACGATAAGACCATCAGCTTCCTGACACGTGAGCCCTGTGATGTCAGGGTTACAGGAACCTTGTTCTTGTCACGAAGCCATGCATGGAGTTGGTCCCCCAGCCGTCCTGACTGCTCCCTCTCTCTTGCCCCCCTTCCCCCAGAAAGAGATCCAGGCCATGAGTCAATGCCACCACCCCAATATCGTCTCCTACTACACCTCATTTGTGGTCAAGGACGAGCTCTGGCTGGTGATGAAGTTACTCAGTGGAGGTAAGTCACCGCTCTGTCCCAGCATGCTCTCTGGTCCCATAATGCATTGTGGCAGGAGTGAGCGAGTGTGAGAGAGAGGAAGGGAGGACCCTTCGTTCGTCTGGGCTCAGGACCCGTGAAAAGTCGTCAGCAGCCCAGGGAGGTGATGGACGGCGTGCTGGTAATGTGACACATGAGCATCTACATGGACGGGCCGTGGGCTTTTTCCAGGAAGGTTTTTGGTATGATCATGCGGAGGATGTTTCGGTGGATGCTGCAGAGGCCTCAGAAGTTTGTCAGTGTGGGGGAAGTGCTGCTGGCTGGAGGGAGGGGGGGGGCGCCAGATCCACTCCTCTGTGATTCGCCTTGTGTGGATGTATCCCTGTCTCATCTCTATCCCGTTTCCGATGTGTGAATGACCAGGCCAGACAAAAGTCAGACGGAACGTAGTGTCTGTGGCACGCCCCCTGCAGGGAGCAGCTGGGAATGCAGCGACCGTTACCGCCTCGACAGCGTCGCGTGACGGGCTGATAACGCAGACATCTCCGTGCTGCCCAGAGAATCTTGTGCGAATACCAGAGGCCTCTGGGTTGTGGACTTGGTAGCAGTGACTAATTCAAGGTTCCTGAAAGCAGCCAGCCACGGGCCAGAAGTGCAGTCAGAATTAATAGGGTTCAGCTCAAGTATCTCATGTATATGTTAAAAAAAAACTGATTCATCGTTTGTGACCTCACTCCCAAAAGATCAGGGATAAAAAGGATACATTTTAAAAATTTCTTCTTATTTTATCGAAAATCCCAGCTTGGTTATCCCCGAAATCTGCTGAACGTGACCTGGATTTCCGTCGCCCCCCTCCTCAGACACCCCTGAGAGTGTTGAGGCGCATGCTCAGAGCGACCTCATCTGGAGGTCGAGCTCGTTACCGCAATTTACTAGCCGTGGGCTCCCCTTCCTCTCGCGATAATGACCAATGAACTTGACATACGATTAATGCCTGCAATGCAATTTTATTTAGCAATTTTATTTTGAATAATGCTTTTAAAATATACGACCCTATAAAGACGTCCCCGTCTTTAAATGTGCTCGCTGCAGTTAATGGTTTTATACATACTAATTATGCCCTGTTAAAGGTTTTATCCTGATCTGGGGTTTTACATAATGGTGACAAGCATGGAATGCTCTGTCCTGGTCAAATAGGCATATATTTATTACGGGCAAGACTTTAGGGGTAAAGTGGCATGTCTGTGTAAATTGTACAGTTTTAGAAGTTTCCGGAAATTTCTGGCACTCGACTAGGTCAATCAACAGCAGGCAACAGGGCCTGCCACAAACAGTTTTGACTGTAACGTCTGAATTAGGATGTCTTACAGAAGGGCTCTTCCAACCTCGATTGGGGAGATACAGACCCGTTTGCCGGCTTTAGCGCAGGTGGATACTGCCGCTGCGTCAGGGAAAGTAGAACAGGACGTTCGGGGACTCTGCAAGCTGTATGTTGGAATGCTCTAATTGCCCGCGGTCACATGACCCCCTCGGACGGTGGGAGCGTGTTACACCCGCTGTTGTCTCCCGCAGAGCGCAGTTGACGTCTCTCCTTTCCAGTTTGTTGTAGGTCCTTTTCGTGATGCAGAGCCGATCTGTACGTGTTTGTAAAGTGCTTCGATGTCATCACTGGGAGTTTCTAGGGAATTACCAGTGAGATCATTAATCCACAGCTTCTCTGACTTTTTATGGAACACGGGGCTTTGTAAGGCAGCACAAAGGCAGCGTGCTCTGCTGATCTCATCACAAAAGGCTCGGTGGAGCTCCCCGATGATTAAAAGGACTAATTGTTGATTTGATGACACCACAGAAGGTTCTTCGGCCCTCCTCGTTTTTTGCGTCTGAGTCGGCCATCATGCCGCAGGGATCTGTAGTCTTCTCTCCATCTTGCATTGACCTCCCGTTGGGAGGCTTTTAGAATGCTGATAAGCATCTTCTCTAGCCGTCACATTCTGGGGTGTAGTGGTACTCTGCTTTTTCAGTGATTCATTAGTTGGGAACTTTTTCTTCTTAATTATGGAGCTTGTCAGTATTATTGATGTCTGGTCTGGGACACCCACCTCAAAAGCGTGGCCCCGTTTATCCCGGTCATCTTTGCCAAACTGCCCTCTCCTCAGGCTCCTCCACACCTTCCTGGTGAGGATTTATCCTCATGAGTGACCTTGAGATCTCAGCCAAGACCTGCATTATCTCGTTGCTTTGCCCTACACACCCTGCTTCCTGCCTGGCCCCTCCCCTTCTGGACATCTTCCTTATTCTCCTCCTCACCACAAATCACATTGGCTGGCTGTTGCTTTTACTCTTGTCTGCGTTTCTGTTTATTGGTCTGTTCCCGAGTTGGTCACGCGTCCAGCTCTGTGGCGTTGGCGGCTCTGTTAATTCCACGCTGCCTTTGGGAGGCGGCTGAGAACGACCCAGGTTGAGGGGTGAACATCTGCCTGACACCACGGGGCCGTCTAGAACCTGCTCTCTAAGTGCGAGGAGATGAATGACCCGTTCCCTAAACTGGCAGCCAGCCTCATCTGCAGGGTGGGAGGGATTAGATGGGAGCTGTTACTGGGGTGCAAGTGGCTAGACCCTGGGAACCAGTGGCATCCCGCTTTCAAGGGGGGGGTCCGTCTGTGCTGTGCATCTCGTGTGCAAGACACGTGAGCTTGGTGCTTGAGACCCTTCCCAGTACCCGTATGTGCAGTCTGCATGTTCTAACTCCCCACCAAAATGCGCCCCCCCCTACTTCGTCGACTTTAATCTCGTTATTTTGAAATGCAGTGATTTATCAGCGTGGGCTGAAATGCAGAAGGATGATCACATCTTAGTACCTTTTTATCTTAAGATAAAATCCTCCGTGTCTTATTCCTGTAACCAGTCTGATGAATTATTTATGATCTAGTGACAGAATACTAAGTTTATTGGGAATAATTGCAGCGGGTTTGATTGAGAGACAGCCGAATGGAAAGCGTTTAAAGTGCTGGTTGACGGATGAGTGTCGCTCTTTTCTGTCCGTCAGGCTCCGTGCTGGATGTCATCAAGCACATCATCTCGCGGGGGGAGCACAAGAGCGGCGTCCTGGACGAGGGCAGCATCGCCACCATCCTGAAGGAGGTTCTGGAGGGCTTGGAGTATCTGCACAAAAACGGGCAGATTCACAGGTATGGCTCCCCCTGCAGGCAGCTGCTCTTCCTGCAATCTGCACTTTTAATTACATCTTTATTTTTGTGCCGGGGAGTCTGTCATCACAAACTCATGAGGTGTTTCGGGGTCTCGGTCACATGCTGCTGAATGTGGGGCGTCTGTCTGAGCTTCGCATGTTTCCCCCCACCTCCATGCCCCCCTCCCGGGGTGACCCAATCTGACATGCGTCATCGGCATGACTATGCCTGGGGGGTGCTGTTAAGGTTAAGGCTTAATGTCCCATTTGCAGGGGTAGGCCATCAGCCGCCTAGTTTAGCCCCCGCAAACATCCTCTTTTGGGGGGGCATCTCTCCCTGCCTAAATGCTCAGGGAGCCGTATCGGTCCTTCCTTAAAGTTCATAAAGTTAAAGTCATCTTCTTCCCTTCCAAAGACAGTGTTGCTGGGCCCCCCCCCCCCCCCGGACACATGCTGAAAATGAGGCAGGATTTCAGGGAGATATCCTCAGCTTTTGGCAGCGACGGCCTCAAACACACATGTTTTAATCTCGCTCTTTCACTGACTTTGCTGTCTCTGTGCATCTGCTCAGCAGCCTTACAGCTTCAGATGAGAAGCTTTTTATTAAAAAATAAAAATAATACAAAAAAAATGTCAGCAGAGGAAAAAAGGGCTTTTTCAGAAAAAGCACGTCTGTTTACCTTCGTTTGGTCTCAGCTCTCTGCTTCTATTTCAGTTTCCCTGTTTAGTTTTCTGACTGCAGTGGCCTCTGGTGACTGTCAGAAATGGCCGTCCGTTCGTACGCCTTGGACTCTTGGACACTGGCAGCACCTGTTGTAGGACCCCTGAACCTAGTCGAGGTGCCTCGTGGGTGCCTGCAGGCCGGAGGGGTCTCCGTCATTAAACTCTGGCGATTACGCGCCACTGGCAGCGTCAGATTAGACCGCCTGGGTCTCCTCTGAGTGGCCATTGTATATTGTGTTGTTTTCTCCAGAGCAGACTTTGGGAGGGTGTCCTACAAGGTAACCTTGGACAGATTTGTGACCACGGGGAACTTTATAAACTGATGATCCTGGTTTCATGCTGGCAGCAGCATTTGAAGACTGACAGGCGCAACGCAGGGGCTGTGTGTGTGTCTGTCTGTGTGTGTTTGGGTGTGTGTCTGTGTTTATATATGTGTGTGTGTGTCTGTCTGTGTTTGTATGTATGTGTGTGTGTGTGTGTGTGTGTGTGTGTGTGTGTGTGTGTGTCTGTGTGTGTGTGTGTGTGTGTGGGGTGGGAGGGGCATAGTGCCATATGCAGGCTTCATTGTCACCTCGGCACGCAGCCAAGCCAAACGACAGCTCTCTGACACCACAGCAGAACCCTCTTCGTGTCCCTTGCTCAGGACCCTTCTGTCGTATCCGGACAGCCTTTGTTTTTCTGCATTACTCCGCTCTGTTTTTTTTACTGGCCCACACAGCACCTTTTGGAATGTGTAAGTAATGCTGTTTGGGCCTTGTGGGGGGCGGGCGCCGGGTTCCCCTGAAACAGCAGAGGGACCTCCTGCCTCCCTCTTGGCCCAGGAGGACAGGGCAGATCTGTCGGCATTTTGCTTGGCACAGCTGAGGTTGTCCCTTAAATGTCTTTCATTTCTTTCAGTTTTTATACTTTTCTGACAATCTTGACAGCGTTTGACATGGAGAAGAGAGGTGCTTGGCAAAACAGGGCCATCAGAACCGTGCTCAGGGTCGTTATGCTTTGAAAAGATGAATGATTTTTCCCTGAAGGTAGGATAGTCGCAGATTATACTGGTCCGTACTGTTGTCCTATTTAGAGGAAGTTGACTAATAGGTCAGGGTGGCGCTGGAGTGTTTGCCATCTCTTCGGGGATTCCGTGTCGAAGGGAGACTGGTCATGCGGAACAGACTCCAGGGAAATGTCACCCGGGGCTCTGCCTTCAGTCGTTTGACATTTCAGGGCTGGGGTGAGAAGCTTGTCCAATGAGGACAGTGTCCGGTATCTGTTGGGGTGGGCATGTCATAACACACGTCCTGGAGTCAGGTGGCCCACGATTGAGTTGTCCTTGCCAGAAACATTTACACTTAAGGTTATTTTCCAGTCCCGCAGGCCAACAGTCCCTCAAGCTGATGGTTGTCTTTTGGGCCTGGGGATTTCTGTCTTTTGCTGTTGGCCTTTGAATTTTTTGTCCTTCTAAATTTCTCTCATCCTGTCACTTGTCGGCGTCTGGAGATGGAGCCCCTTGATATAGGCCCCTTCATGCTATCTTCGTAACGCTCTGTGGAGCGCTCTAACGCTGGCGCTGAAGTCATCGGAAAATGTGGCCAGCAGGCGTCGGGAGTGTGTGAGGATGTGTTCGGGACTGTTTTGGTGACACCGGGTTTAGTTTAAGAGAATCAGAATAATATATGGCTGAAAGTGGCTTGTGGGCATCCTGTGGTGTGGAAGGGATTGATGACCTGCTGTTCACACTTCCTTTGTTTAGTTTGTTTTAAGGATGTATCTTGCTGTTGCTTAATTATTAATGTCCCGCTATTAACAGTTACGCTGTGCAGTCGGCGGTCATAATCCATGCTCCTCTGGGAGCGGTAGTCCCAAAGCTGCCTTGGCTGTCGTCAGGCGTGGCGAGCCATGGCTGCCTCCTTAGCTTCACCTTGACTCACTTCATAGGTTGGTGAACTTCAAGGTCTTCTTCTGTCCCTCCTCTGTAGTTCAGTAGGTCACATCACGCCGCGAGTCCAATGCCCAGTTGTTCTATGTCCATGCGGATAGTCTCATGACATTTACGGAATTGCGTGTCCTGGTTTGAACCATGGAAATGTTAACCGGTGTAGAATGCGAATGACCAAGGCCAGGAAGGTGACCTCATCAAAGCCTGGAATTATGGCTTCTCTTATATTTATAAGCTGAGACAGAAAGCAGTAGGACTCACAGGTTCTCCATTATCAAGGCTCCCATCAACGAAGAAGTGGCGCCTCTGGAAGGAGATTATGGGATGGCAGACCCGTTGATGTGAAGTGGGTTTATTGTCCATATTGAAACACTTGAGTATGATTGGTGGAAGGGTGGCTATTCCAGGGTGGTGGTGGTGCTGATTAGGAAAAGCGTGATGCTGGGTATCTGCTGTGAAGAACTCTTGGAACGAAGCGGTGTTGGCTTCCTTGGCTCTGCTTTTTACTTTAGATGAAAACCTTCAGAAAGTGCATGCAGCACTTATGCAACAGTAGTGGCGTTAAACTTAAAACTAAATATATCCTGCATAATCTTTAAAATGAACGATCATTAAAATTGCATTGTTTGCTAAGTTTTGCTTCCTGTTACAAAGGAAAAATGTTTTAGTGAAACTTTAACCCCCCCCGCGCTATAATATCTGAAAAGAAAGGAGATATGAAAAAGCCTGATCTCAACCCAGCTGACTGTCGCAGTCCTTGCGTTGTGAGTATTTCATGTGCACAACTTGCAATGTCGATATTAATATTGCATACCATCCAGCCCTTAATGTAATGCAATATAACAGCCTTTTTTCGATTTCAAAATAAAGTACCCCGTCTCGCATTGTGATGTCATTCAGCAGTGGTACCAGATTTTACGCCAGTGGAAAACCAACATCTTGAAGAACCGTACTTTTTTTGAAGTACCAAAAAGTACCCGGTGCTGTGGAAAAGTACCCTTTGTCTAGCTCATACTAAATAAGAGTCGACATGCGCCATGTAACTTAGCAAAGTGCTGACAGCCGGTCAAATGGTCAGAGAGTCCCTCCAGGATGTTGGCTGCCCCCGAAGGCCTTGGAAAAGAACTGTGGGGATCATACGGTGGCAATGTTGCAATGTTGGGCAGAGAGGCCCATCCTGGGTTTGAGTGAAATTCCATGGAGGCGGTTGGCGTATTAGCAACTCTGTGGTAGGATATATCCAAGCGACATCTGATCATTTTCCTGCGATTTTCCATGTCCGCTTAACGCCACTTCTCAGGTGTCGGGGGCTGAGAGGTGGTTTTGTCGAAAGGTCAGACATGGTGTGTTATGGGGATGATCTGTAACATGGCAGAATGAGAAGGGGTGATATTTAGGTTCTGATCACATGCGAAACAACAGGAAACTGAAACGTGGCACTCCTACTCTTGCATTCTAGGGTGGATTAAGACTACATTAGCAGGAAGTTAGGATCGAATGATGCATTATCTTCAGGCTGATGTGTTTTGTGGGTTGATCTCTCCTTGGGGGAACTGGCACCATTGTCCCTGATGGTGGGACGGCGTTTGTCTGACATGCAGTCTCACGATGCTGCTGGGCCCCGCTAGACTGTCACAAGGTGTCAGAGAGACGCATGGCTTTGCCATCGTTCTCCAGATGGGGCCCCCCTACGCTGGCGTGACCATGGGTGACCCCCTGGTGTGAGCCCGCTCTGTCAGATCCGGTCAGCGTCTTCATGCTGGTGATGGGACAGCATGCGTGTCAGGCTTACTGCTGGAGGAAGGACTGTGGGTTTTATTATAGGAATGGGGCAGCAGACGTGTTTGACGAAAACAAATTCCATCTTTTTGGGTCATGGAATTGGGCACTTGGGTGTGTGGTCTGGGTCAGGGTATAAGAACACTGCAGGCATGAGCTGCCCTGAATTGTCCGTATCTGCCCCCAGCTTTTAGCATTTGTGTGCAGCAGCCCGTGTGGAGGCTGACTAAGCTCTTCCTTTGAGCCTGGCATGGTCTGCTGCCTCATTGACTGCTTTATTTGCTTGTTTGTTTTCTTAAAGGGTTTGCAAGACATCTTACAGGAAGCTATCAGCACATACGGAGGTTCATTTAAATCTGATTAAACCTGAGCCATAAACCCTATTATCACTCCTGCTTAGTTCCTGAGCTTTGTGATGTGTTTTACACTCATACACCCATATGCAGCTAGGTCTCCCACATTTGGGATTAATTAATGAGTTAATTAATGGTTGTACCAGCATTTTTGTTCAATTTACATTTATTTATTGACTGTGATTCTGGCACCTCCCTGTGGACAAACACAGAAGTGACTAAATATCTGGTGGAGTTCTGCAGAATAAGAGATTTTTATTGATGCCTGAAAGTTTTGAAGAGGAACATTAAAGCTGTGCTTTCAACAGACCTGCTGAGGAAGGCCCAGGCATCCTTCCTTGTCAGCTGATCGTTTTTGTTTGTTACTGGGAGATGGCGAGACTCATTCCAATTGTCCGTTATGTCCCTGGTGTCTGAATTATTTCATCTACATCAGTTCGGCCTGTGCTCTGTGTCAGGGAAGCTGGTTGTAGGTCGTCAAGACAGATGTTTCCCGTCAGGCCATTGGCGGCTCCTCGATGTCCCAGCCGCTGGGCTCTGGCTCGATTTTGAAAGAACTTGTTGATCAAAGAACAGCGTCGCATCACAGATCTGAAGGTTCCCCTTTCCAGCTGTGTTCCCGGACATGAATTACTCCAATTCATAAGACCTCGCAATGTCGAAATATGAAAAAAAAAATGTGACAGAGAATTCAAACCAGTATATTGAGGGTAAGGCTGATGTTAAGATGCCAGCCCACCCTGTTGGGTCGTTAGTGCTGTGTTTGTTATTCAGGTCCGCTTAGTGGAGCACAGTGCTTTTCGTGCTGACGATACAGGTGGGGTTTTTTGTTTATCTAGTTGAGAACGGCGAGTGGCAGTCCTGTGGGCTGCCGGTACAACGTTCTTCCTGTGGTGCCACCCGCCCCGCGCGCGGAAACCAGACACCCGACAGGGGAACAATGGCTTGCTCTGTTTGGCTCTGCCAAGAGAGAGAGAGAGAGAGCTTGATGGTATCCCCCCACTGCGCCCTGCGGTCCGGATGCGTACCTGGTCCATCCACCTGCTTTGGTGCCAGAGGGCGGGAAGGCATGGACCCCCACCCCCATGGTCTCCTCATTGCCAGTGGCTGGGCTCTGCTCTTGATTCCTCATCTTCAGACTCTTCCTTGCTTTTCACCAGCTGTGCCGATAACAGGACGATGCCAGCCGTACCGCTTGGCGTCTGACGATCACCCAACCGCAAAGCTTATCTCGCCACACTCCCCCTTTTCAGAGTAACAAGTTCTGCTTCTCAAGCTGAAACCCAGACTAAAGGTGAAAAGCATCTGACACCCTTTCAGCCACATCAGATTGACTGTGTATATCTGTGTTGGACCAGTGCAAGGCTTCCTTACTTTGCTCTTTTAGGCACAATGACAGCATTCGGGTTTTCAGATGCTGTTCAAGCTGCAGTTAAGCTTAGGGTCAAGTTGTGGTTAGGATTAGTGGTAGGATTCAGCTGGGGTTTAGGTTAGGGTAAGAATCGAGCTAAGATTTAGGGTAAGATTTGTATCAAGCTAGAGTTAAGGTCAAGTTAGGCTTAGGATGGGGTTTGAATTAAGGTTAGAGTTAGGATTAAGATGAGATTTAGGCCAAGATTAGAATCAAACTGGCGTTAATATTAGAGTTAGGATAGGGCTGGCATTAAAGTTAGGGTTTGGGATAGGGGTTAAGGTCACGGTTGGTCTTCTAGAATGTGTCTTTGTAGTTTCTTTACTGGAGCTGGGTTTTTATCCTGTGTCTCCTGGAGGGCTCACAGCATTGTTGGGGATGGTGTCTGGGGTTTGCTGAGTGCTTGCAGTCCTCAGCTAGCGGTCGAGCAGCTTGTTAACGTGCCGCTTTCCCTCCCTCCCTCCCTTCCCGCTCTTCTTGTAGGGCTGAGTTTCCCGGAGCAGCTATCGGCATCTTTCAGCGCCGCTTGGGCATGACACTAATGCAGGCTTGTGGTTTTTATCCTGACAGGGACGTGAAGGCTGGGAACATTCTGCTGGGTGAGGACGGCTCTGTGCAAATTGCAGGTAATTTGTTCGGGGGGATGGGTGTAGTGTGTGAGCATGTGTGTGTGCGTGCGTGTGTGCGCCAGTGTTGGAGGGGGTTCCAGGGGTTCCAGCCATGCCAGCTGTTCTGATCTGCTGTTAGCGTTAAGTCAAATGCAGAGATATATACAACACAATTAATGTACACTTCCCAGCATGACAGTTAATAGTTTAGAACACTCATTTTCTTTCTATCAGGGTTAAGGTCCATCTGGGGTTTAGGTTAGCTGGGATTAGGGTTAGGGCTGCATTTCATTACCTTTCAGATATCAAAAAGCTTCCCATCATGGGTATTTATCTATTCAAGTACAGTCCGTCTCCAGGTTACAAATGAGGTTTCTTCCGTAAGTCTGTTTTTTAGTTGAATTTATAGGTATGTCAGAACGACAATACAGTACATGGTAATGATTATACAGTAATAATAAATCTAACCAAATGCAGTGCTGCATTGTACCTCAAGCCGACAAGCTGCAAAGAGTAGTGTGTGCGTTTCGTTATTAGGAACCATTTAACCTGAATTTTTTATATATTAGACTTAATGGCAGTTAATTCGTATTTCTTCGTATTGTTCGTAAGTTCTTAACCTGGGGACTTCTGTACTTGGTCTGTGCAGTAAAGGAGCCACGAAGGCATCTGGGTGGTGAGCCCATATTGCAGAAGTTCTTTGATGACGGAGATGGTGGAGCTTGATGTTCTGCTCCTGGAAAGCTGGTCTCAGGGCCCCGCTGTCCCTCAGTCCGCTTTGCACTGGTATTTCCAGACGTCTCACCAGCTGCTTTCCCTACATGGGCTGGTCTTGTGCTGGTAGTCTGCCGTTCCCATGAAAGTCCCGGCATCCTGAGCCCATGCCGCACAATCCTATTCCTCCACAACTGTAACCTTGAGTTCGCAACACAGCACTTTAGAATCTTGAACCCTCAAACCATTCGGTTCCCCGCTGCAAAGCAGGACTGTGTGTGACTGCAGGTCACAGCTGACATTCTGCTGAAGGTCGCCTGATAGCTGTGTCACTGTTGACTTTTACAATAAGTAAAATATATAATGTTGACTTTCACACTCTTGTTTTTTTTTTTTTTTTATCCCTTGCTTTTTTAGTTACCCTTTTTCCAGTCAGATTTTCCCATTGAACTGCACATCCCTCGGAAAGCCTGATCTTCTCTCAGTAGATAATGGTTGAGAACTGAAGGAACTACAGATACTCTGACTGTCCCATTTGCGTCAGACCGTGTTCCGGAGTATTCCGGCCATTTTCTCAGATACAACCCACCACCTGAGGATCTTGATTTATATATATATATACCATTTTGCTGAGATTTCTCAGTTTTGGGAACTTAATCTACTTCTCTGACCTTGTTTTATATTGGATGAATGTAAGGTAATGGATAACAAAATATGTCCGTGTCTGCTTTATGGGATTTTTATGGCTCTGCTCGCATAAGCAGAAACACGTGATAGATGGAAGTGTTTGTGATTTTGTGAGAATTCGAGGCTGTTCAGACCCTCAAACAAGCCCCCACCATTCCAGCCTGTTTGCATTTCTGCCGGATGGCCCCTGTGTTGCTGGGTGGGGAATTTTCCAGTGACGTTCAGCATGTTGGTGCATTCCTGGGATGAACAGAGGACACGATCCACTTGGCAAACATTTCCGGCTCTGCTGAAGCGGTCGGTTTTGCTTTTGGATTGACCTGGTTTTCTAAGCCATTCAGGGCTTTAATACTTAACTTAAAGTAGCATGTGAGCAGTGGTAAGAACTGAGGTCTGTATTTAATGAGATCCATTCTTCTAATCAACATCTGAATTATAGAAACATGCACCATATGTATTATTGGGTTTGCATGGCGGGTGTAAGTTTTATTTAGAAAGCTGCTCAAACATTTATCTAAACATGGACATTTAGCTGTACCACTCCATACTTGCTGATATGAATCTTCCTTGCTCTTCAGTTATAGTGGGTCTCTCTACTTGTTTGAGCTCTGATTAACACTGACACGTCCTTCACTGTAAGACGCAGCCATCTCTAGGGGAAGTTCTCTCATCTCAGCACATCGTCCAATCAGACCCAGCAAGGATCATAGGTATCGGCCAATCAGCACCTGCTGGAATCGTGCTTTGTCCAATCAGCATCCTCCTGAACCGTGCATGACAGCACTCGATGAGCAATTCACCTTTGTTAGTTGCAGGACTGCAGGTCATTCCCGCGGCGTACAGAGAGCAGACTCGGAACGCCTGAGTGTGTAAAACCGAACATTCTGCCTGGCTCTGTGCTTTACGTTATAGTTTTAGTATCTGCTTATGCATGCCTTTGGGCTCTTGGCTCTGTGCAAATGCATTTCACCGCCACAGCTGGCTGCAATTTTGAGGCTCCCTCATCTCCCGCATTCCCACCCAACATCCTACGCAAGTTGGCTCCAGGGCTCTAAAATGCTCCGTAAACCAGCACCTCCCGTCAGCCCCAGAGGTTGACCAGGAGACAACATTTCAGTCAGCCATTCTGAAACACCATTGACAGATACCCACAGTGGTGGCGGTGGCCGGCTCCGTTTGCCCCTGAAGTGACTCTCCACTCATTGTGCGTGTCTGTTGGAGATTTGTGGATGTGACTGTCCTCTGGTGTCCCTGCCTATTGAGCAGAACGCTTTCTGCTCAGCAGTTCTGTCGGTTTATTCTGTATCTCTGCCCCACGTCCTTCAAGAAGCCTGCTGTGAATCTGATATTTTAATTAAAAGCATGAAATGAGGCTCTCTGACTTTAATAGCGCCTCCGGATCTGCTGATTGTTACTGAGATGCCTGCTGGTGGCACTCTGCAGCCTTTTCAGCCCGACAGGCTCTCTCCTCCTCTTTGTCAATATCTGATGCATAATTGGGCCCCAAGGTATCAATGTCTGTCCATGTCGTGCTGACCTAGGAAATCAATTCTGTCCATTTTCAGCTTGCCCAGACCATTCTCTGTGTCCCTGATGATTAAGCCTAAGACATGAGTTCTGTCCATTTCACGCTGATCTAGGAAATCAGGTCCGTCTTGCACTAGCCCGAGACTCCAGCTAACCGAGAAAATCCACTCTGTCCATGTTAAGGTAGCTTGTGAAGATGGTTACTTCTTCCCGAAGGGGTGATCTGTGTGCCTGTGCTTCTGCCTCACAGATTTTGGCGTCAGTGCCTTTCTCGCCACGGGGGGCGACATCACCAGGAACAAGGTTCGGAAGACGTTTGTGGGGACCCCATGCTGGATGGCCCCCGAGGTGATGGAGCAGGTTGGTCACTCAGTCTCTATGAGGTCACATGGGCATTGCAGGACATTAATATACGGTGTGTGGCTAAGTGGGTTAGGATGCTGTTCCTGTCATCTACAGGTCGCCAGTTCAAATCCGGTGATTTCACCCCTGAGCAAGGCCAATAACCTCAATTTTCCCAGGGATTGGCTAACCCTCACTGTCTGCTAAAATATGTTCAGCTTGTGTGTGTCTTTGTCTCTACATCAGGAATTTGGTGAAAATCATTAGTGCAAAAAGTGTACGCCCTCATTGTCCAGCTTTGGTCAGAGGAAACTGGTTGGATGTAAAGTTGACTCCTGGCTGTTACCAGCCAGCACCCTCCCTTGGCTGCTGGCGCACTCCTCCATTCTCACTTACGTTACATTAGCCACGCTTACATCAGAGGAGCTTTTCTAAGAATCTGTTGCCCTTCTTGGCGCTCTGAGTATTTGGAGAGCATTTGGCCAGCCATAGGGGACGTGCGGAGAGTCCCAGTGCGCCAGGTGGTCGTCGGGTCCTGGTGGAGAAACGCACCATTGCGATGAGCTGTACCGTTGGGTGATGCCTTCTCACCAAAGCAGTAGTCTCTCAGCCCCTGTTAAGCCATTTACAGCCTGCCTCGCTGTGATTAGCGGACAGTCTGAGGCGTAGGCGTTTATGGGCGCCGGAGAGACGTGGTTAAGCACCACTGAGTAATCCCTTAAGCTCGCTTCTCAGAAGTGAGCACCTTATGTCCAAACTTTGGCGTCGCAGACTCTGCTGCTGTGGGCATATTGAGGATGATTGGCCGTATTGTTGGGCTCGGCAGTTTTGCACCTGTGATTGGGAGGTGTCTGGTTCGAATCCCAAGGTCAGTGAAGTCATTTCACTGATGGGCCCTTAAACCCGACTTGCTCCAGTGCCATGCTTTCTAAAAAAAAAAAAAAAAAAAAAAGTGTCGCTTGGGATAGAACATCTAGTACCACTTTACAATAAGGTTCCCTTTTGCCACTTGTAAATGGCAACTCATTAGTAAAAAGTAACTCATTAATAAGAAAACTGTGTTATAACTGTTTAAAATTGTCTATGAATAATTTACAAAGTGTTACAACCTAATCATTAATCCGATTATAAGCCATTCATAAACCTTTTATATGGGAAGCCTTATTGTAAAGTGGTGCCAAACATCTATTAAATAAATAAAAGATGTAATATTTTTTAAAGAATGTTTATTTTGGTGCACTAATTAGTATTATTATCCCTAATTATTTATGATCTTTCATGATAATTATTCAAAAATAGAGGTCCCCCCCATCAGGGGATGTCTCACTGTGTCTCTTTGTCCTTGCAGGTTCGTGGTTATGACTTCAAGGCCGACATTTGGAGTTTCGGGATCACGGCCATCGAGTTGGCGACAGGGGCTGCCCCCTACCACAAATACCCTCCAATGAAGGTTGGGAAAACATCACCTTGTCATTCAACAAATGAATGTAGTAAATCGGTGTAACTGGGCATGTAGCACTGTGGTCTCACAGCCGCTGGGATGTGGGTTCAAATCCCACCCTGCGTGTGTGGGCTTTTACATGTTCTTTTTTTGTTTGTGTGGGTTTTCTCCCAAAATCTGCAGTTAGGTGAGCTGGTATTTCTAAATGTAAGTGCCTGTGGTAGGCTGGTGTCCCATCCAGGGTGTCCCTGCCTTATGGCCTGTGCTGCCCTGAATATGCTCTTGGGTCACTTAGTCTGCAGTAGATCAATGACTACGGAGGTTCGATGGACACATAAAACTGTTTAGTGACAATAAGAATGTGAAGTTTGATGGGAGAACCATGTGGCAATGCTCATTACTGCCCCCTGCTGATGGAGGACATGAAATGCAAAGGAAGCAAGCTTGCAGCAGAAGAAATTGGATGGAAAATAATATATATTTTAAAAATAAGTAAAATAAATTAAAAATATAAATAAACATGTATTTATTCTTTGTCATTTTTTTTTATCTCTGCACTGTCTGCCATTTGCCAAAAAGCGAGAAGGCCAGGAATATCTGTGCTTTTCAGGGCTGCGGATAGATTCATAGGATCTGGATTTTGGTTTTCCAGTTTTCCAGCGAGGAGATGGATTTTGGGTTTCCCGCAGTGGGGCTCAGTCGATCCTTAAATTCACACAGCTACGTCTTGTAGCCCGTTATAAATCGACCCCCTCCAGCTTTTCAGGGTGAATTATTCTAGGATAACTTTAAAGCTAAATTGGCGCAGAATGTGATTCTGTGCTGCTTCGTGCTGAGAGCATTTAAGGTAGAACATCAAAGGGCTGTTACCGACACATTTCCCAGTGCGGTGAGTGACATGTTTTGCCTCTTGCATGTGTCGCCGGCCTTTATATGTTAAAAATGAAGCTGCAGGATCATTTTCATGGCTTAGGCTGCTCATTTTCTCCTCCTTGCTCTCGCTTGGGGAGTGTGCACTCGATATTTGCAGGTTGGGAAGTTAAATTCGGCATGTGGTCAGCTCCCGTAACCGATAGGATTCGGATAATAAATCATGGGCCTTCCCGTCGAGCCTTTCTAAGCTCCGATGGATGTAATATGAGATAAGAATGTCGCTTTTCCAGTGATAATACCAACAACAAGGCTTTTACATCTGCGCCGGGGTTCCTGTCTGTCTCAGAAGCTGATAGGCGCCGGGTTGAATTATTTTCAGTCAGAGGTGGCTTCCTGTGGGCTAATTGTCAGGATGTCACCTTTCTTGTCATATCTCCTGACGTGTAGGGTTTTTGCTCTCTGGTTGTAGCTGTTCATGGCTGCCTGCATTAGCTTGTTGAAAGGATTCAGTAAAGAGTAATAAGTGTCACCACGGGTAGCGCAACACTTGTGAAACTTGGCCCCCAAATCCAACGCGGCACTGTTTTTGACAGGGCGGTATTGTTTGGCACCATCTCACAGGGGCAAATAAAAGCGCATCACCGCTGCTGGAGGGCTGGAGTGAACATGTGACACTTATTTTGTTCCGGGTCTTTCCAGGTACTGATGCTGACCCTGCAGAACGACCCCCCCACGCTTGAGACTGGCGTCACGGACAAGGAGATGGTGAAGAAGTACGGCAAGTCCTTCAGGAAAATGATCTCACTGTGCCTGCAGAAGGACCCGGAGAAAAGGTGAGTTAAGCTGCAAACACACACCGACTCATCCTAAACACTCCACCAAAGTTGTGGTCATGCAGCGTGGTACGACCCCTGTAGGTTGAAACGTTCTTTCACAGTGCTTCCTTACCCACAATATAAGGTCCTACCTGGAACCTGGGGTTAGCTCCTGACCTACAGGAAATTCCCTTTGCCTCTTGACACCCCCTACTTTTATGAGCAGGAGACCCTTTCACAGTGAGGACCAAGCGGCCTGCTCTGGCGTCAGGCAGGCCTGCAGACGCAGCCTCCTCCATTGTTTATGGCCCTGTTTGGGAGAGGTAATCTGACCAAATATGACCTGAAAGCGGTCAGGATGTGCTAACCACTTCAGCCTGCTCTGAAGAGCAAACTCCAGCCATAAATTAAGGCCCGTGTCCCTTAATAACATTTTATTTAGTACAGGAAGAAGTTAAACTGTGAAACTGCAGTAAACTCTCTGTTTGAATAAGGTGTAGGATGGCGACAGGGAAGCAGAGCTGTGGGTCACTGGGGTATA
>JAOYFF010000081.1:14564129-14584476 GCA_025773925.1 Cryptomyrus ogoouensis
GGAGGGATGGGGTCACAAGAGGAAGGGCAGGCAGGCGGTGGTGGGCGGGGGGTGTGGGTGGGGGGGGGGGGGGGGGGGGGGGGGGGGCTGTACTTCGCTGGGCTTTTGCTGTGGGCTGTTTTTATAGACGCCTCTGAATTACAAGCCGCTCTTTGACCAGTTCGTTGTGTTGGAATTTCAGACGTCGCGCTAAATGCTAAATACTTTTATGGTCAGATGGAGCAGAGGCGGAGCAGAAGGTGGGGACTCGTTTTAGTACCAGCGGCGCCCCCTTTGTGCTCACTGGTGTGATCAAGTGATCATTGGGGGGGGGGGGGAAGGGGAAGGAGAGCCCAGGGGATGAAAGATCGTTGCCCTTTGAAAGGGCAGAGGGGTGACTGAAGGATGGGTTTCAGAGTCTGTTAGTGCCCAAGTGAGAAAAACAAGCCAGGCATGCTGACTGAGGGGGAGGGGGGTATGGGATTCAGCAGCCAAAGGGGGCTCTGACATCGAGTTAAGAAATTCCCCTCAGATAGTGAAATTGAGTGGAGTTTATTTACACTTTGATTTATGCATTTTGAATGACTGAAGTTGTTCTATTACTTAGATAATCAGGTTAGCTGGCAAGCGATGAGATTCTGATTATGAAACAGGCGAGTAGCTGGGGTGTTTTCTGAAATGCGTATTCAATTTCTCAAACTGATGCACAGTAACCGAGCACTTTATAAATAAACTGGCAGTCTCCCGTGATAATTAATAGGTGGATTACCGAAGTGCTCTATTAATATGATGACTGTGTGGTATAGAATGCTAAAACATCAACTGCTCGGAACGGTTTGTCTGTTCCTGTGTCGGCATTTGTTTGTCACCTGTGCGAAGGGCAGGGCAGGCTCACCTCCGAGGTGACAGGAAGGCAGTGCCTGTCCTCTGTGACCTTCCACGTCTCCCCCGCGCCAATGGCGGCCTGTTTCTTGCTCGCTCTGGCCTTGGGGTGGGGAGGATCTGCAGCCTCTCCCTGGGAGGAAAAATTAAAAAAACGGCGTCCTCCGAGCCAACGTTTACACTCTTTGTGTCTTTGTTTTTCCAGTCACCCAGGGTGAAGGAAGGTTCCCAAAATTCAGAGGTGGGTCCCTGCCACGTGTCACATTCCTACCTGTCGATTGCATGTCTGAAATCTAACCATCCTCCTTGCTTAGTAATTGCATAACTATTTAAGTAACCTGATCATAAGGTATTAATTCTGCAAAAGAACTTAATCTCATTTGATAGTGTTATTTTTGTTTGTTTTTTTGCTGTCAGATTTACCAGCCAGAGCCTTTAAGCTGTCATCTGCAGCCTTCCGCACCAGGCCAGGTTCAGCTACCTCAGCCTGCTGGCCAGCCTCCCGGCCAGCCTCCCTGCCAGCCTCCCTGCCAGCCTCCCCCAGCCAACGCACCACTCGCTGCCCAGGCTTTGGGGCCTGTGCAAGGCCAGCCTGCTCCCATCCCACCCGCTCAGGTATGGGACCCCCAACAGGTCGGGGATGTTCACATCTGGAATACTTTTTGATTTGAAAAGAAGCCTCCCCCCCCCTTACAACCTCACATTTCAAAAGCAAAAAAGGGGGGGGGTGCAGGAAATTATTCCTGTAATTTAACAGTATGATCAGTTACAGGGGGGCGAATCTATCCACAGCTGCTTTGTCTCAATACCCAGTGTAGTTTAGGCAGTGCTCTGTGATCATTGGGGACATGCCCCCCCAAAAGCACCCCCTGCAGGTAAAGGTGGCCCCTATCGCCAATAAGAGGCAATGATTCTTTACAGTCGGAGTTTGAGATGCCCTGATCTCTTTGGGACAGGATGGGGAGAGCGCCACCTAACCCTCCTTGATGAGCATAAGTGGATGGATGGATGGATGGATGGTTATTTAAAAAAAAAAAACATCCATTAGCCTGTTATTCTGGGCCTTCCATGCCAGGTCTAACCCCGAGCCAGAACCCGGAGATGTGCTGCACACGGGTCAGACGTTCACTGCTGTCCTGTCTCAGAATGGGACTGTCAGAGAGTGGGGAAATGATTTTCCTACAGAAAGCAAGTTGGGGGAGATGTGAAAAGTTTCCCATGGGGGTCAATAAAGTGTCATTATTATTATTATCATCATCATCTCCTAGCATCACACTCGTTCTAACATGGTCATTAATGGGTCTGACCATGAAGTCTTTATGTCTCTGGTATCTGTGGGGGGGGAGGGGCGTACTGCCCTAACCCGTGTCCCATGCCTCCCCCCTCCAGGTGGCGGCAGCTGCCCTCGTGTCGGTGGCCCCCAAATCACCCATTAGCTTGGTACTGAGGTTGAGGTGAGTGTGTTTCTGCCCCTGCCGTGGGTAGGGGGGTCGCGTTACCCCTGGACCGCTGACTCAGGTCCACCTTTCTGTCTCACCGCTCCTATCCTGTCTTTAACTGCCCGTTTGTCTTGTTGTTTATGGTCACTGTCTTTTATAGTCTTTTTAAAGCCAACGTCGTTTCATACTCGCAGTGAACCAGCGCTCTCTGTGTGTTTATTTCCTTAACCCTCAGTACTCGGGTTACAGCAATCTTTCAGCTGCTTAATTACTGTGCCCCATTAATATGACAGCAAAGTTTAATTTGGCCCAGTGGTACATCCTTATTTGATAAATTTGTGGAAATTAAACGATGGTGATTGGCATGACTAATGAAAATCCAGACTCTCTGTGCCTGGTATCCAGTACCTGCAGTAACCACTAGAGGGCAGCACTACTCAAGCTGGTCTTTTAGATTGTTTTATTCCAGGTACCCTAAAGGTCAATTGTGTTGCCCTAGAGGAAAACGTTGAATTTCCATTCAAGGAAATGTGCTATCAGTTCACTGTAAATTTTTGTGTTGTGAATTAATGGTACAGATGTTTTGTTAAACTGTAATTCTAAAAATGTACTATCATTTTTTAAATGGATGATCACTCGTATAAGTATATGTTGGGACAGTTTCACATAAATTAATTTGGTAATCTCAAGGTACAGTGAACTGCTTCCACTGTCACACATGAATAATGTTTTTTCATTTCCTCCTTTCTTGCAGGAATTTAAAGAAGGAGCTGAATGATATACGATTTGAATTCATGCCTGGAAGAGGTAGGCTGATTTTGGTTTTTCTTTTTTATTGGTGACATGTGGTGTGCTATCTCTGAGCGCCCTCTAGTGGACACCGGCCCAGCAGGTCTGCTTCCCCCTCCTGCCCCATTAATCTTCTGAGCCCTCCAGTCCGGTTTAGAGGAAAGTGAAAACTCTCAGGTCATGCGAGGCGTCTAAGAGCCCGAGTTACTCGGGTAACTTAACCTCGTAGCCAGCTCCCATATGCGTTTACAGACCTGACTGTGAACCTGTCTGGCAGCTCTGCATGTTCTCTCTGTGACAGTTCCTGAACATTTGCCCTGTGCCCTTCACAGACACGGCCGACGGGGTCTCCCAGGAGCTGGTGTCTGCTGGCCTGGTAGATGGACGGGACTTAGTGATTGGTGAGCGAGACAACAGCCCTGTCTGACGGCCATGTAACTGAATCCCACAACACAGACCCCAGCGACCCCGGCTGGCGGCTCTCAGCTAACTCTGGCTGGGAATGATTTAAAAAGTGCCTGTGCGATTGAGTAACATGCAGAGTGTCGCTTTTAGTGTTTGTAATAGGACTCTTACAGAACAGCTATAGGATATACTGCCAGGTTTGTTATAGATATACGTTTTCAGGGACCACCGTGTTCTTGTTTCAGTTGCTGCCAATTTGCAGAAAATTGTTGACGAGCCTCAAACTAACAGAAATGTGACTTTCAAGCTGGTAAGGCGCCTGATCGTGTTCATGTCCCGACACCTTCCTCGTCTGACTATTCATTGCTGTCCTCCCCAGAAGACAGCTCTGTTAAATGCGTCTCTGGTCTTTCTAGGCCTCAGGCGTGGAAGGCTCCGAAATTCCCGACGATGTGAAACTCATGGGCTTCGCTCAGCTCAGCATCAGCTAAGCGACGGGAGCTCGAGAGACGCGACGGACCGTGAAACGCAAACATGAGGAAGCAACGGTTTGACTCGGCCCCTGCGTTTCGTTCGCTCTCGTTGACCTAAAGGAACCACTTCTGCCAAAGAACCAAAGCTGGCGTCGGCCTGTAGGATGCTCGATTGAGTAGCACTGCGGAGCGCGATATAGGAATCTCACGAAAATGTTTACAGTCTTTGTGTAGAAGGACCCCCTCTCTTACATCCACCCACTATATGTTTTCTTAGTAATTTAAAAGATACATTTGCACAATCTTAACGACTCCTGCCCGCCACTCCCGGTCTGTGTAGGAATGCTTTACCGCCAACAGCACTACTGAACAAACTGTTCTGAACTGACCTGCAGATTGACAGCAGGTTTGGTCACTTAAGTAAGGAACCGCGGAGATCAGCCAATCACAGCAGCTGATTCCTCACAGCTTCATGGATGCCACACCTCCCTGAAGGGCTTTGGATTAAACATTTTTGGTGTTTATTTAGGATCAATGCTGCAAGATGAGTTGAGAATACTTTGAATATCTGCCACTAGGGGGCAAAGAACCTACCTGGAATCAAAAGAAATGGATTGTATGACCTTCCTATTGCTCTTCCTTCTCAACCGACATGAGAGGCCTCATATATCTGTCTCTCAGAATTATGGTTCTGAAGCATCTTGCTCTTCAATTTAAGTAGGCTTATTTTTGATCTGGTTCCCATTGTGATTCATCGTGATCAAACAGGTGACCATGGTACCGTTTTAGGTCCTCTGCTAGGATGCAGCACAGCTTTTCTGGCGTAGCTATGGAGACAGGCGGCCTCCCACTCGTTTGGCTGGATTCGTAGCAAGAGGCCTCCCCTTGCAGTTCTAGAAGCACCTTAACTACTTCTGGGATTATGGGAGCTCTTCTCACTATGTCACATACTGATATCTGGATTGTGTGCAGATTCCGGTAGGTTCTCTCATATGAAGGTTTGTATAACAGTAGGTTCAGATATGTCACCCCTACATCATTTTGTCTTCTGTGTGCATAGCAGCAGTAACTTTGATTGCCATCCCCACCCTTTCCTCCACATCTCCAACTCATATCCTCCTCCTTCCTCCACATCTACAATTAATTCCTCCACATCTTCAGATAACATCCTCCCCATTTCTTCCACATCTCCAACTCATATCCTCCCAATTTACTCCACATTTCCAACTCATTTCCCCATATCTCCAATTTATACCCCCATTTACTCCACATCTCCAACTCATATCCTTCCCTTTTCCTGCACATCTCCAATTCATATTATTCCCCTTTCCTCCACATCTGTTCCCAATTTCCCCATTTATTCCTTGTTTTCTCCCCATTTTCCTCATTTCCTGCCCATTTCCTCCTTATACTCTCCCCATCTCCTCCTCATATCCTTCCTATTTCCTCCCAGTTTCCAGATCTCCCCTATCGCCTACCATTTCCTCAGTATTTCCTCCCCATTTCCTCTCCATGTCTTCCACATTTTCTCCCCATATCCTCATATTTTTCTCATTTGCTCCCCATCTTCTCCCTGTTTCCTCCCTATCTCCTGCCCCATTCATCATTATTTTCTCCCGATCTGCTCCCCATTTCCTCCTCATTCACCCCTTCTTTATTTTGTCGTCCTGCCACTCAGTCATAACCACAGCACTTGTAATAGATAACTTCACCTCTGTTTCTAGATAATGCATAAAGATTCACTGTCGACCGATCTTGGGGCCAGTTGTTTCTTGTTTGGCCTTGTTTTATAAAAGTGACTTCAAGAAAAGGACAAAAAACGTGTTTTCATCCAGCTTGTAGTGCCGAGGATCTCTCTATCGGCTCAACAGGGGTCAGAGGAGGTTGCCTAAAAAGAGCCGTCTTTCTCCCAGCATGGGGTCACCTTTTCCTAAGCAGATGTTCGCTCACCTTCGCTCAAAGCTACACACACAACCAAAAGCAAAATGGGGGTTATTGTCTAAAAATAGTTTTCTGGCCTGTTGCAAGCCTGGATTTTTCAGTAAGTCTCCCACATTCTGGTCCTGACAGCACGCCTGTGACCTCCCTTTGTGCCTGTTCCCATCTGGTTTTAATAAGTTTGTCCTGCATTAAAATGTGCACATATTTCTCTTCTTTTTTGGATTGCTCTTTCATCATGACTTTGTTTTTAATGGAGTGGAAAGAGGTATTAGGTTTTTTTTTTTGGTCAGGAGTTTTGAATTTGAGCCTTAAATATTTCTATCCTTTCCTCAGCTTCTTAACAGCTCACGAATGAAGTCAGCCCACAGGTATTGTTAGTTAAAGGGTTTCTGGTATCCCTACCCCCACCTCAGACACACATTAGTGAATTTAGCAATGATGATATTGGATTCTTTCCATCCAGCAGACCGATTTCCTATAATTCCTTTGTGATGTCACATTCCAATGCATTTTCTTAAGGTTCACTCTGATGGCTGGCAGCAGGTGAAGGAAAAGATCAGTTAGTGTTTTTCGATTCCTTTCTTGATAGACTTAACAGTCATGCCTCTTGAATATATAGGACTGAGTGCTTTTAAGGGACAATGTGTAGTCACTTAATGCATTATTGGGTCTGTCTCACAGGTCCTGGGTAATGCCCTGTCACTTTATGGCCAATTATGCCAATATTTTCCAATGATTTTTATCCCATTCTCCATTTCTATGTGAAATACCCCAAGTCCTGCTTCTCATACATGGTACTGTGATCTCGCCTACAGGGTTGGAGACATTCACAACATTTGGAGACATTTTTTTTTTTGGAGGGGGGGGGGTCACATGGCACTGCGAGGTGGTCACATGACACTGAGGATGTCACTTCTCCTTAATTATGCAGATTGACTTTGTCCTTTAGTGTTGATTACATTAAGGAGGAGTTTCAGAGTCGAGTATTATCCACACCTTGAAGTATTCTGTGCCATTTTCCTGTACTAGAGCTTATTGTAAGTACAGGTTTAAATATAATCCCACCACAGAACATGGCGTGTTCTGGACGTAACCCTAGTCCAACTGCATTGAACACTTCCCAGTTATTCCCTCAATGCATTTTTTCTCTATTTCTTTACTCAACTGTAATAAATTTAATGAGATTAACCATAAGTAGCAATGGGAAGGATTACAGTTGCAGTCGACTTTGTGTTTTGTAGGATATAACACACAGCTGTCCCACTTTCAGTTTCCTTTCGTTTGGTTTTTTTATTTTCAGTTTTTTTCTGGATTTGGATTTCAGTGCATGTTCCCTTAATTGTTTTTAATCAATAAAGAATGAACTTATTATCACATAGTTGTGTGTTTGTGCTTATTTGCCTGTCAAGTTGGATGGTTTTTAAACGTGTTGAAATGGGAATGGGATGGGGGCTGGACACGAATGACCTCGCCTTACCATTAGACTCTGGTAAGTTTTATCTGGAAATGTCGACCTCTCATATCTGTCTCCTTTCTCTGGATGTTATCTTGATGTTGCATTAAACTCCCACAGCAGGTTTTCCCCCCCCTTTCTTTGATTCCCCCCATTTTAGACGAGATGGCTGGGCCTCCCCATTTTTTTCTCGGGTGGGGGAATAATGCAGTCACCTGCTTGGTGCTGTTGAAGTTATACTTGACATGTGACCTAAACATAAGTCGCATGTCTGTGGCTTCAGTGTTGCTCAGCTCATTTCCAAAGGGGCCGGTTCTAAAGCTGGGTGTCTGGTATCGAGTCTCTCAGTATCACTGCAGGGCTCCTTCTGAGACTCAAACAAACAACGTTCATGTTAGCCACGTGGGCCTGACACCCCTTTGCTCCACAGTGATGTCCCTCAGAACTGAAAGGTGGATTTTATGAGCTTAACTGGAAATAAATGTCTTATTTTTATATGGTTACTCTAGATCACTTATTGGTTTTGGCACCAATTTTCCTACAGGTTCTCTGATACTAAGTTCACACTTCACGATTTTAAGCCCTGATTTTTTTGCTCGCTGACAGTTTTTGGAAATGCCCGACAAAACCTTCATATTGGAGGCAAATCGGAATAGGGTTGCTATGTGTAAACTGCTCATGACATGACCCAATAGATTCGCTGATGTGTCACAGATGCCCGCCAGATATCCAGCATGCTAAAGGCCTGTAATTGTCGGCGACTCCAAATCCGGTAGGCGTGAAAAGTTGCCACTGGCAATGAGTGCGGCGATGAGCTGCAGCCAATGAGAGCGCAAGACACAGGGTGAGATGAAACCTGACGGAGCAGTTTAAAAAAGTGTAAATAGTTCAGGCGTTTAGAAACTGTTCTTAATGTTCAGGGATATGTATACATGCACACAAACACACACACGCATTCTATATATACAAGGGTGTCACGCCCCGCTCCGTCCGATCCTAATGTGTGCCACGCCCACCTCGTTACCTCCTGTTTCTGCCTGATTGTTCCCACCTGTTGCTCGTTACCCTTAGCTTGTCTTTTGTATTTAGTCCTCGTCTGAGTCAGTCTGCCCAGACTTGTCATTGATGTTACCCTTCGTTCTTCCCCGCATTGTGCATTCTACCCTAATAAACCCCGTTTACCCGACTTCCTGGCTGCTTTTCCCTGCTTCCCGGATCGCCTGCCCCGCGAACGTGACAAAGGGTTATTTTGCTGTGTTTTTCTAAATGTCATGCATATGTGTTGTAATTTGATTATAGTGTTTTGCACTTTGTACCACGTTGACAGTAGAATTTTGGTTTCCTGTTGTAACTCATATGTGTGATTTTGTATCAAAACGTAGTTTGGGGTCCAGACAGGTTTGTCAGCGATTACTCCTGGTGAAAGATCTTGTAATGTATGACCCTCTATCGCTCATCACAAGACCCGATTACAACAACGAAGATGAAGTTGTGTAGTGTGAATGGTATAGTGATCTGATGACTTAGAAAGTCGTGTAGTATGAACTTGGCATGACTTGGTGTAACAAACGACTTGTTGCTAAAGACCTTTCACACAAAACTCAGAGTAGTGATGTAACTAATATATAATACATATATGTTAAACTTATATTATGCAAGTTGTCCTCTAATCTTGAGGGTGATAAGCGTCATAAAACAATATAATGAAAATAATATACTTAGGAAACTTCTGTATGTCGCGAGGGGCCACATTGGGGGGGTGTACCATCACTACATGTTTCCAGGGTTGTGGGTTTGAATCCTACCTTTACTCTGTATGTGTGTGTGGTCCAGATACACCTTACCTTATGGGGACCAGGAAAGGGAGAACTCAATTTTCTAAAAATCCTTGACTGCAGTCAAAAAAGCGAAGAATGCAAAAACTCTTGCATTTTGTTTGGTCACTTATGGTTAGGGCTGGGAAGGGGTTAAGCTTGTCATGGTCAGCATTAGCATTTTTCCCATAGAAATGAATGAGTGGCACCCACAAAGATATTATTACAATTCTGTGCGAGTGTGATTACAGTTCTGTGTTATCCCTGTGTCTTGTGGGTTTGCTCTGGGTATTCTGGTTTCCCCTCCCAGTCCCAAGACATGCAGTTAGGCTAGTTAGCATCTCTGTGTTCCCGGTGTGGGACTGGCTGGAACAGACATGATGTCCCTAACAAGGAACAGCGGTTAAAAGCTGGATGGCATTTGAGAAGGTTAATAAGTGTCATACAATAACATGAAGGTTGCCTTGCAGCCAAGGTTATGGGTGCAGCTTTCAGCCCAGTTCTGTTTGCAGAGTTTCAAAGTTCTCTCCAAGTTCATACTGTCTTTTTCCCAACAGTCCAGGAAGATAGGTGTTAGCTGGTACCTTTAATCCAGTGTTTCTGAACCCAGTCCTCGTGAAACCCCAGACAGTCTATGTTTTTACTCTGTCCCAGCTCCCTGCCAGACAGCCCACATTTTTGTTCCCTCAAAAATGTTGACCGTCTGCAGGTCCCCATGGTCTGGGTTGGGAAACACTTCTTCTCTGCCCCTTTTCATGTGTGATTTTGTGCATTTCAGTGTCTTGTGATGGACCAGCACCTCCTGTTCCCTACCTGCTGGCCCACCTTGCGCTGTACTGGGATGGGGTCCAGACTCACTGTGAACCTGCGCTGGAAACAGAGGCGCAGAAAATGGGTGGATCAAACCACACTGAACCACCAAATGTCTACTGTTAGAAAGCAGATTCAAAAAGGATACAACTATTCTGGCTTAGAAAAGGAAAACAAAAAATTATAGCGCACAGAGCTTGGACGATAGGGTTGGATGCCTGACTACAACATTTCAACTTTGTAGACTACAAATCATCCACATCCAGATCTGCAATTTTACGGATCTAGAAATACTCTGCTATTTTTTAAATATTGACTTGTGTTCTGCGCTACTCACTTATGGGTTAAATATTAATTTAGATTGCCACTCTCTCTATGGAGCATTAACATCAGTCGTCTTTAACCATGGCAGACTTCAGCGAGATTCTGCTTGTCATCGGCGATTTCGGACTGTTCCAGAAGCTGCTGCTGGTGGCGTTATGTTTCCCAGCAATGATGATGCCTTTTCAAAACTACAGCCTGATCTTCACGCACGCAGGCTTCCCGCGCCATTGCAACACGGACTGGATCCTCAAAGTGAGCCCCAACCTCACCAGAGAGGAACAGCTGAACCTCACGGTGCCCAGGAAGCCGGATGGATCTCTGCAAAGCTGCGAGATGTTCATGCCGGTGGATTGGGACATCGAGGACATCAGACAGTACGGCCTCAATCAGACCACCTCGTGTTTGAATGGGTGGCAGTTTGACACCTCTGTGTTTAAGACCACGGTGGTCTCGGATGTGAGTATGACTGGGTGCATAACTAGTGGGATTATGTAATAACACCAGTAGTGTGTGATCTCCAGCGTTGGTACCACAGTAGAAAATGCAATATATTTTAATATTTTAACCCCTAAAATCTACTTTCTCTGTGTAAACCATCAGTAGTATCTGTTTCATATTAAATATTGATGTAGAAAACTTTATTTTCTCTTTCATTCAGGCCAGAATGTTAAAGTTTTCAAACACTAGAGTATATTTGGGTTTTACTCCTCATATTTGGTGTCTATCAATTGCTTTCAAAAATGAAATGAGGTTTTGATGCGCAATATAACAAGTTGAGCAGAATAACAAAGGGTCAAACGTCAGTGGGTCATTCCATTGTTCTTTTCCCCAGTTTGAACTGGTCTGTGATAGGGCCAGCTTCTTAGGAATTGCCCAGACCATCGCTCTGTCCGGCATCCTGTTTGGCTCACTCATTTTTGGTCCTCTGGCTAAATCGTAAGTGTGCGTGTCACCGGGCATATACCCCAAAGAGCTTCTGCGTGATCCTCCAGCACCTTCGTGGAAGCCTTGCGGCATTAATATCCTTAGTTTTTAATATCCTTTAGTCTTTCTGCTGACTTGTTCTGAATCACACATCTCATGGACTGTGGAATCGTGCCTGACTGAGATTTCACTCTTTTCTAGGCTCGGGAGAAAACGAGCAACTCAGATATCGCTGATCATCATGGCTGTCTTCACCTTGACCACAGGATTTGCCCCGACATTTTATGCCTATTTGATGATCCAGTTCTTTGTGGGGTTTTCTTATGGAGGCTACCGTGTGAACAGCCTCATACTTGGTAATTAATGTCGGGGTTCCTATTTTGTAAGCAGTGATCAAATCAAATCAAATAGGCTTTTATTGTCAATAAAATTATGCTGTGTTTATTAGGGATCTGCATCTCCATCACTGGTCAATGCATTGCCAACCAACTTTATATTAAAGAAACATATTAAGCAATTACTAGTGCAATACGGTATGATTCGTTCCTATTGCGATGCACTGCAATTCAACAAGATTTGATTCATTACAATGGGATTCAACGTAAAATGATGCGATGCAAAGGAATATGATGCTATGCAATTCAATATGTTACAGATAGTTTGATTTTATTTCTTTGGCTCTTCTTAAGCAGACAGCTAATCCTAAATTATCTAAAAGCAAGTGTCATTTTTACTTCACATATCTGTGCCCTCAGTAAGTATTTTATATTAAGAAATTGGATTTTAGCAATGCAAAGATATTACAAATGATGTATCCCAAGATCATTCCCAATTGCATCTGGTGCAGGGTGGCACACTTTTTTAAATCAGGGCAATCAAATCATAAACTTCTGTGCCGTTGCACCGATGTGAATTGGCGAATCATACCATCCCTAGTGTGTATTGTGTAACACATATGCGTTGTGTAAGAGTTTTTTGTGTTAACCAAATTCAATTTGCACTTTTTTGTACTGTTTCCTTTTGGTTTGTTTATTGTGTAAACAATTATGTTGCTCATTGGCAGGTTTGATGATGTCATAAGCATGTGTTTCCTCCAATAGCAACAGAGTGGATTGGGGTGACAAAGCGATCATTACCCTCATGCATCAGTCAGGTCGTCAATAGCCTGGCACAGTGCATCGTAGCTGGGGTTGGTTATGCCATCCGTGACTGGCGAACTGTCCAGCTGATCCTCACCTCTCCTCTGCTTCTTGTCCTCTTCTACGTTTGGTACGCCGCTTACCTTTGACTAGTTGACCTTCTTGGATGTCCGTTCCCTCCATATTAAATGAGCTGGCTTTTCTTACTTCTTTTCTCTCAAATCTGAAGGCTGATCCCGGAGTCAGCGAGATGGCTCCACGATTGTGGAGAAACTGAGGAGGCGGAGAAGCTGATTCGCAAGGCGGCGGCTGTCAATAAGCGTCTGGTCCCGGACAATATCCTGGGCAAGGTGTGTCTGTCGCTTTCCTTGATGCTTGCACCGTGTGGCTCAGTGGGCTAAGCCTGTGTGCCTCTAATCAGAAGGTTGTCGGTTCAAACCCAGCCTTAGTATGTCTGCAGCTCCTTGAGCAAGGCCCTTAACTCCTAGCTCCCTGGGCGCCGCTATGGGTGGCTGCCCTTTGCAGACAATTTACTCTATGAAAAGAAGCAAGTTAAGTGAGGCATAAAGACAGTTTCCGCAAGGGGATAAATAAACTGTTGATTATTATTATTATTCCCTGAATTGTTCCTAAGTTTGGCTGATGAAAAGCTTCCTTTGAACACAGGTTAAAATAAGAACTCTCTCCCTTCCCTATTCAGATCAGCATAGAGAGAAGAGGAAACAGAGGAGAAATAAAAGATCTCATTGCTTCCCCTCATCTGAGAAAATATCTCTTAGTAATTTCATTTGCATGGTAAATTTTGCAGCCTGTGCTACCCATAAATCAATATTTTTCCCCACACTCTTTAATTCGTTAAGTTTTTGATTAGCCCACATTGAATCAATGATAATTTGCCCAAAATTATTTCCACTCAATCTATAGTTGTAGCGTGTATTAAAATTTAAGCATATTCTTATCTGTACTCCAGGTTCTCTCTAAACCTCTCGTACAGCTGTTTGACGTTAAACGTTGGAAACTTCGGGCTGGACATCTTTCTGACGCAGCTCATCTTCGGACTGACTGAGATACCCGGTCACATCCTGTGCATCTGGCTGGTGGAGATCATGGGCAGGAAACATTCTTTCACAGTCACTATCCTCATTGGTGCAACCCTCTGCCTATTGATAGTGGCTGTTCCTCTAGGTAACCACATCACATCACAACTGCATAATGTGAAAGCTAATAGATGTGGAGATAGCGAACGAGTGCGAATGTGATGTGCAATAGCAAACTTGAAAACATTTTTAAGTTACAAGAAAGTCAGTTTGACATTATGGTGGGTGTGTGGTTGGCATGATGACACTTGCATTCCAATGCATTGACATCATTTATATAGAGCTAGTGCAGTATAATTCACTTCTGAAATCATTTTATGTAGCACCCTCCCCAATTAAGGCTGTGAATGTTTCAACACCTGAATACCCTGGCTTCTTTCAGACAAGCCGCATATAATCACTGCCCTCGCCACTTCCGGGAGGGTCTGTACCACTTGGGCTGTCACCATCTGTACTGTCTACGTCCAAGAGCTCTTCCCCACTTCTCTCCGGTATTTCATAATAATAATAATAATAATAATAATAATAATAATAATAATAATAACCATCTTTATTTATATAGCACTTTATGCAGCTCAAAGTGCTTAAAGTTAAATTAAAACCAAAGACAGAGACGCAACTGACATATAGGTAAATGAAATAATAGAAAGATGGAATAAATCTAAGGAAAATATATAGATTTCTCTGCTTCCCTGCTTTATAGTGGTCTTCTGATCCTCTTCAAGGAAAAGTCATCATCTTTGGAACAGTTTACTTAAACCCATTTCATTTACCAGAATATTGAAATGTTTAATCTCTGGTTAACTCAGCTTTAAAGGCAGTTCCCTTTTCTAAGTTCATTAACCATCTGTGTACTATGTAGAGTCTTGACCAATGGGATTTTGTGCACATTGTAAGGTAACATGTACCCTGTGTCCCCTTAGTCAGGCAGCCACGGGTCTGGCTTCCATAGCCCCCAGGGTGGGTGGACTGCTCTCCCCCATGCTCAACCTGCTGGGCATGTACTACAACAACATCCCTATTCTGGTCTTTGGTGGCCTGACTCTGGCCAGCGGGATCTTGTCCTGCCTGCTGCCTGAGACTCGAGGGAAGGATCTGCCTGACCATTCCGAGGAGATGGACAGGAGACGGTGAGTCTCTCTGATATCCATGAAAGCCGTGTCAGTCTAACTGTTAGGTGCTATCAAATCAATGTTAACTCTCAGCAAATGATGAAAATGGCGTACATCCAGAAGGTTCTGACTAGGGTTGCAAAATTCTGGGAATTTTCTCATTTATTCCTATATATTTCCATTAATTCCCATGGAAAGTTTCCAACTTGGAATATTTCCAAAATTTCCCAGCTTAACTTCCCACAAATTTTCCACACCTTTCTACCCTCTCCTGTTCTTCAACCTTTATATTTGTTGTTGTGATCACTGCATCGCCATACAAATTTTATCAAAATTAAGTTACGGCTGAGAATCAGTCTCTTAGGTTTTTTGTTATTTCATGCCAAGATATTTTACTTCATCTATACTTGGTTTTGAGTAAGTACACTATCGTTTACCTACCTACTACACATATGGGTGAACAATGAAAAAAACATTGAACGTTTTCAGTGTCAGAGTTATTACTGTGTTTTTCTCTTTGTAGGGCATCTGCCTTGCTGCTGGTCGTCCTTTTCTAATTTTAGCTTCAGGTTTTCAAGCCTTATGATCCTTTCCGAAACACTGGATCTTCTTGTAATATGCCCAAAAGAAAACGGGCTGCTGTCAATATAGTCAAATAATATTAATGAAAAACACCTCTCTATATGTCAGCTGGTAGATGTTAACAAAAAGCCAGACTAATGGTAGCTGCAGTGAATTTTGAGAATTTCCCCAGTCAGCTCATGTACTCTAACGTAAGTGAATTTTAAAGGACAATGCTGTCACACATTTTAAATAACTTTTTTTTTATTAATCAACAGGGACACAAATGACACACAGATAAATGAGACTTGTGACGATGTAAAATCTACCAGACTCTAATCTACATTGGACTTCCAGCCTTCTCTTCCTGATGGAGGAGCATCAGACGACAAGCCCGTCCTTTCGATGCAGTTTGTTTAGACTGGGCATCAACAGTAATTAACAAATGTGTGTAATTCACCATAATTCCATGTGTCTATGTCATGGTCAATCAAATGAATTGGTGAATTGGAAACTGTATCAATGGCTCTGTGTAAAGGGCCTTCATGTTCCTGTTTCAACTTCAAACGCACAGTCTTTTAGTTTTATTTTATGGCTATAAAACGCACACATGGATGTCTTGTGCTGCAAATGATTGTTAAGTTGATAATTAACACACATGCACTGATGATAAAGGAAAAAAAAACAATACAAAGGACAGGAAATTGTCTTTCTGCAAGATAGTAAAAAAGAGCTATTTAAGCTGAATTGGGACCATTGAAGACAGTATGTACGAAAAGCTATGGGGACATGAACTGTATTTTTCTTAATTTAACTGAAAAATTTTACTAGAGCTCACTTTCCAATATGATCTTTTTAAATATCCAGTCACATGGTGTATTGTATCCATTTATCAGAATAAAATATATATACATTTGATTTAATTGGGTTTCTGTTTAGGTGTTTCGGGCATCTTTATGAGTCAAGTTTTTTTGGCCAGTCTCTGGATCAAGTCTAAAATATATGAAGTGATTGTTCCATTAATTTATTTGATAGAGCAAAGTACAAATGAGATAAGCTTGAGGTCAGAGGGTATGGTCAGCCAGAAAAACAGAAGAAAATACTAACAATTCACAATAAATATTAGGTCTGCATTGGTGGAAATACACAGAATAATAGTTTCTATAATTTTCCAAAATATTGACATTGATATATTCAAATGTATGATTTAAAGATAATTATTGATATATTTAAGTATGTGTTTGAGCAATAAGACTGGCAAGCTATGATATGGCATAATATGTGTTTGGTGCCATGTCGAAATTAACATTCATGATTGTATAACAGATTTAATAACTCCTAGACTCCAGCAGAATCCTTGACGCCTGTTGTGTTCAAAAAAGCCCCGCAGAGATCTCTAGCTTAATAAATCGTCTATCCAGTTGTCATTCAGGTTTTTTGATTCTGTGGTAATAGAGCCCATGCTAAATGGATCGAGGAATGTGTCGATCCCTTCGGCTGAAGTGTCTGGCTTGGCTGCTGGCGGCTTGAGAGCTTCTGCTGCAAAGATGTCAGCGGAGAACAAGTTGACCGGAGTGTCTGTAGTGGAGCCAGCCACGGCTGTTTGGTCCAAGCCGAGGAAATCAGTGAAGATTTCGGGGTCTCCTCGAGATGGTGGTTCAGCTGGAATCCCCAGGCTGACTGAAAAATCATTCTCCCCAAAGATGTCCTCTGCGTAAACTGAAGGGAGCGCTGCTGAGGAGACACCCAAACCAGCATTGTCTTTATCGAATGTAGTAGAAGCACCTGACCAGACCAGCGCTTCACTGTTTGTGCTAAACATGTCAAAGCTTGTGTCTTGTCCTTGATGATCTACTGCCTTTTCAGTACTCAGATTGAATAGGTTATTCCCTTCAGCTTGAGAGGAATCCACTATAGTGACAAGATCCACTTCATGTTGTTTGGATTCTGCATTGAGTACCAATGGACCATCACTGTTGCTAAATATATCAAATTCCTCATCAACAGATCTCAGTGTAGTGTTGCTTAAACCAATGAGATCTTTGGGATCATTTGTCGGTGGGAGGTTTTGTGCTGATGAATCAGCAGTAACTTCTGGCTTAATGTATTCTAGTGTTACAACTTGTCCGAATGGATTAAGGGTAGTTTCAGATGCATCCTCCATAAGATTAAATTCTATGATGTCAGTTTGTGTGTTTGACATGACCTCCGTGTTTAGTAGGGATGATAACCATTCTGTAGACTCAGAGGTCATAGGGTCAGTACAACTTTTCTCTGTGTGAACATCATCAAAGATCTTGCTGGGATTTTCATTGCCTATGTTCTCAGTGGAGGGAGAATGGTCAATTGGAGGCAAAGTGAAATAATGTTCAGAGACTGCTGCCTGTATAAGGTTTGAATGGGCATCTCCTTCGCTGGTGTCATTCATGACAGGACCCAGAAAAGTAGGATCCTCAGTAGTACCTTTCTTTATCACTGCATCTGAGTTTACCAACAGCTCTGGTGAATTGATTGGATTAACGATACTTGTCTCCTCAGTAATGGTGTGACTAGGGCCCGCTTCACTTGAAGCATGCACACTGGACTCTGAAAGTGTTAAACATTCACCAGTGACGGGTGCCTCTTCAGTAGATGTATTTGGCTCATCATTTTCTTCACAACTAAGACATGTAGGGTTAAGGTCATTTGTACTGGTGAGCGAAAGGATTGTTTTTGAGCTGTCGTCATCTACTTGTAGGGATAAGTGTGTGTTTCCGGAGATATTCACTGCATTGCTTAAGCTTGCGCTGCTTTTGATTTCTTCATTTTTGTTCATTTCTGAAGGCCTCCATGCAGTCTTGGCATTTGCTTGTTCAGTCTGATCAACCTGAGTGTTGTCGCCCATGGGGGCCTTCACAAAAGCGTCGCTGGCCTTTTCTGTCACTGTTCCTGGTTCAGCATGTTTTGCCTCTGCCACTTTGGAGTCTTTCTTTTCTTTTTCAGGTGATGATTGGAATAGTTTTCCCAGTATGGACCTCGGTTTGGCCTCTGGTTTCTTGGTCTCTGTGGGTTCTTTTTTTTCTGTTTTATCTTTGGCACTAGATGTGAAAAGCTTTGAGAAGGCGCTTTTACCTTGACCCGACATCTTTGACCAAGATTCTTTGCGAGCGTGAGCCTTCCCATTCTGCTTGTTAGCTGCACTCAGTGTGGGGGATTTTTGGACAGTTTTGTCAGACGTGTTGGGTGTTTCCTGCTCAGTCTCGTAGGCTTCTAGATTGTCATTGTGTCGCTCCATTTCTTGAGCAGCGGTTTGTGTCATAGTCTCCTTTCGATTCACTTCTGAGTCTGTTTCTTCTGCATGAACACTCCCACTCTTGCATTCTTCTGCCAGCTCTCCATTGACTTCCCTGTTTTCATGTGATTTCCCACTTGTCTGGATATCATACCTCTCAAAATCGGCGTCACAGACCTCTTCTGCCAAGCTTTTATTAACAGTGTCTTCTACAGTGGTACTAATTAAAGTCTGTGAATACTCTGTTAAAACAGAAGCAGAAGACTGAATTGCATTCACATCAGTGCTTTCTAAATTCTTTGGTTTAATTATGTTTTCATTTATTTCATTTTCTTCCTCCAGTTGACATTTGTATGGATTAGGAATGTTCTCATTTTGGTCCTTAATTGCCTCATCGATGAATAAAGAGGCAGGAATTTCCTCCTTGGCCCCCAGTACTGTGGGTCTGCAGTCTTTATCATCATTAGGTACAATATCTGGGTTACTGCTGTGACATACAAAATCAGTTTCTGTGTTTATTTCAGAATCTCCCTCTGTGCTTGCATTACCATCCAGCTCAGTGTCAATATTCATTGCAAAGCGAACAGATTTTTTAATTTTGTCTGAGGCTGTAACTTTCTTATTTGCGTAGCACTGGTCTTTTCTTGGAGTCAGTGTTGAATCAGGCAGTGTTAAATGTGCTGTTTTAACTGGAGTGTTTTTCTGTGGCATTTCCTTTACTTTAAAAGAGGAGGCATTTTTTGGGGAACTTTCTTGAAAAAAAACTATTTTATTAGAGACACTCCATGGACGGGATAGTGCTGGACTCGGCAGTTCCGCATGCTCTGAGGCTGCAGCTTTGGGTTTGTGGTTCATACCGGGCCCAGGGGGCACAGAGGAGCTGTTGAGTCTCTGTGTGGGTGATGAAGGAACCTTTTTGTTGTCTCCAGTTTTACTGGACTTTGACATTAATCCCTCTGGACTTTGCAGTACATTTCCTGAGCTTTGTTTGCTTGGAGAATTTGAGCTAGCTTCCACTATACCCGTCTCACTTAGCTTCCTTTCACCATTGAAAGGTGTTACTAGGCGACCTACAGATGTCTGTTTTTCTGGCGGCCAATTAATTTTCAGTTTTGTTCTTGTATCTGGACTACTCGCAGTCTTTGTGTCCCTGAATTCCTGTTTTTTTGGAGCTGCAGAGCCCGATGACTCTACAAAGGCCTTGGATTCCCCTTTAGGGTCTTTGTAAGTCTTTTCGTCAGAATGTAAAGACTCCGTACTCTTCTTAAGCCAGAGGTCTTTGTGCTGTTTGTGGCCAAATCCCTCATCATAATTCCCCTTCCTTTTGAACAATTGCTGGTAATGAGATGCACAGTAGAACTCTCCATAAATAGCTGAATAGTTGTGAATTCTGCGAAGAAGAGAAGCAAGAAAAGATTCTCATATATCTGTGAAAAAATAATGAGTCTATGAATTAAAATTTTGTTAAATTAATAATAGAAATACAGAACGAGACCATCTTTCAGATTGGACTATCTTTATGAAATAAAATAAAATGTAGCTCACCCCAGCTTCTTTTTACAATGTTTACAGCAGAAACAGTTGGAATGGAAGATTATTTTATCAGCAACCATTTTCTCCATAGGGTATACAGGCTCCAGACAGGCAGAACATATTTCCTTTAGTGTCGAGTGGAACTTTGAGGAGAACGATATGAAAATAAATGGGACAAAGTTTAAACAGTACAGAACTTAATGTATTAAAGGTGCCTTTACGTCAGATAAATATTATTTACTATGGCATTCTGCCCAGGGTGTCCCTCAGCCTTGTGCCCTGGTCTACCTGAGAGACCAGGGCACCCCCCCCCCCCCCCCCCCCCCCCCCCCCCCCCCCCCCCCCCCCCCACCCTCAACGCCGCCCCCCACAACGCCCACCGGAGCGGGGGGTCTAATGTC
>JAOYFF010000081.1:14593962-14613012 GCA_025773925.1 Cryptomyrus ogoouensis
ATGTGCTTCATAGATAACTGAGACATGCAGTCAGTGGGAAGCCTCGTCCTTCACAGGTCTGGTGCACTAATCATCATATGCTTCATAGATAACTGAGACATGCAGTCAGTGGGAAGATTCGTCCTTCACAGGTCTGGTGCACTAATCATCATATGCTTCATAGATAACTGAGACATGCAGTCAGTGGGAAGCCTCGTCCTTCACAGGTCTGGTGCACTAATCATCATGCTTGTTATATATTTGACATTGCACTTGTTTGACACCCTGCCCCAAACAGAGGAGCACATTTATCGCCCTGCCTTGACCGGCTTGACCTTCGGGACACAGAGGGTATGGAAAGAATGGGGAGAATGACAGGCACTTACTGGTTTTACGGGTCCGTCTGTTATGTCCGCAGCTGCCGCTTTGGACAGATAGAGCAGCGATCTATCTTGGATGGAAGCAGGGGAGGTTTCTCGTCCGTGCAGAGAGAGGGGGTCTCTGAGGCGTGACTCAGACAGCCTGTTCACACCTGCTTGGATACGGAAGGGATGTTATTAATATGAGCTAATGAAAGTCGCGGTCACATGTTCAAGTACAAACATTTTTCGGTTATCCAATGGGGTGGGAGGGACCCTTTGGAAATGTGTCCCTTTGGTGGAATTGTTAATTAGGGTCAAACAGTTATACCACTTATGCACCACTCAGATTGCTAGCTGCATCATATTGCTTTGCTAAGACTTGTTAAAAATGCTAAGGTACTGTATTTATTTCTTTATGAATGGGAGAGATAGAGAATCATAAACCACAGCAAGCTTGGATCTTGGGATTATGAAGCAATCAGGAACCTCACATGCTTTTTCATAATTATCACAGGCAAGACTCAGCCTTTCTGAATATGTCTGTATATTTAATGCTTCTAGAATACACATTTACACAATATATGTATTGTTGAAGGCTACCTGCTACAGATATTTTGTGAAATTACGATACATTAGATCACATCTCGGGATTTTAGTGGACATTTTCAGAAGTGCCTTCGCTGTGTGAAAAAAGTTGTGGGAAAATCAGTTTTTATTTGGAATCCAGTTTAGTGTTCACTAATGTAGGGGTCCAAAGCAATGTTATTTGTGTAAATTTTTTAAGTTTATATATATAGATATATATTTCTATTTTATTCTTATACATTTGAGTTTGTTTATTTTTTAGAAACTTTATTTCTAGTGATTCACTGAAAGCTGTGGAGTTATTTTATGCCTGATGAATCCTACATAAATACACAGTGCACATTATGTACTGATCTCCCAAAAAACAGCAATTAAAGATAAAAAAAAATATTAGCTAAACAGGAATAAAATGGTATTTGAAAGTATTTGACGTTTCATTTATAGTTTTCATTTAGTTTTTTTAAAAATTTTTCTATCTTATTTTATTTCCATGTATGAAAATGTTTTCTTTTAGTCTTAGTTTTCGTTAAAGACGATAACCCAGGTGCAGAACGTGCCCCCTGTTGGCATTTCCTACCCTAGCTTTTTGGAATAGGTGTCTGGCAGCTAGGAAAACAGACCCCTGATAATGGGCTGTGTGTATATATAGCAGCAGCCTGTTCCAGTCGCCCTTATCCCTTTTCTATTGTTATACCTTGGAATCTGGGGATTGAAAGCTACCTCAACCCTAAAAGGGTGTAAAGGCCCTAACATCACGTGTACCTATTAAGGACCTGTCCCTATTCAGCTGTGTGGAATGTGCCTCTTGTTGTGTCTCTGTTCTGCAGGGCTCGGCAAATAAAATTAGCCCATAATGAAGCTGTGTTCTCTTACAGAAGTTGTATTAAACGACCGCATAAAACAGCGGCCCCCTCCCTGATTACACCCAGTCCTGGTCATGACCCGCTTTGGCAGGAAACCCCTGACAACTCAGTGGACAACAAAGGGATGTGCAGACTCAGCTGGCGTGTCGCCCCAGGTATCGGCCGACAGCGCCAGCGGGGATCGCCTCCAGAGCCGTCAGCACTCGTATGGGCAGCAGTGGAAAATGTCCTAACCCCCCCCCCCCCCCACCACAGCATGGGACCTGCCATTGGAGTACATTTTTAATCCTCGCTGGAACCCCCCCCCCCTGATTTTCTTTAACCTTATATGTACAGGAGTTTGTAGACCCCATCAAACAATTAGAAGGCCCATTTTCTGAGGGGCGGGGTGTAAGAGCTGCCCCCCCAGAATTGATGCTAAACCCTTCTAAGTACCACTAAGCTTTGCTAAGCTCTACTTTTTTCCAGTTTTTTCTTGGTCCTGAGTAATATAAGCACACTACTGTAATCTAAGTACTCAACTGTCTAATCCTAAGGACTGCTCACTGTTTACTGTAACAATATTACAAGCAAATCAAGAATAATCATATGAGCTCTTTTTATGAATCATGTACAGTGTATGATTGGTACCAAAATTGGAGACTATATAAAGGCCTGGAAGTCTAACTTAAACACTGTCCAGTGTTGTAATGATTACAACAGCTGGCTGGTGCAGTGAGTTAAGCATCTATAAATGAATATTAGAGCGAAAAACGACCCAGCTCTTTGTGACTGTCAGAGTGGGAGAGCGCTCAGCAGCCCTGCTCGTCGTCGGGCTCATCTGCCGTCGCTTGCTACTTCGGGTTCCGCACTGGACAAAGGACACGCGACTGGCCGGCTCCATTCAGGAGCCTAAAAACATGATTCATAGCTGGGTGATCAATACCTAACCCAAACGCCGGTTAACCCTTCCTGTTATGGCCTACACGTTCACCTACATAGATCGGCTTGCTGTGCATGTAGACCACAACTACAGACTTGCGTTTTGCATTATAATATTTCATTTTGATTCATAACCAAAACTAAAGGTCATAATCAAATCATTCATCAGCGAAAAAAAGATCTGCTTTATCATTTTTGTTGAGACCAATGCATTAATAGTGTTGCAAAGCCTTGGTAAACAAACCCTCAGACACTTTAATGTTAATTTATTGTTCCCATTAATTTTACAGAATATTGTGCCCTATATCCAGTGACAGCTACTGGTAACTGAATTACCGTGGTAACCAGTTAACTGTTCCTGATTATCCAGAAGTGGCTGTTCTCATGATTTTGGGTGCCGTCCCCGTCACAGAGCCCTGAGAAGTTTGCCATTGCGGTCGCTTTGCTCTTTGACAGCTGTTCCTCAGGTCTGGGGTATTTAAGATCTTCAGCTGCTCATCCGCTGGCCCGTTTTAATGCACAATGACACTGTGAGTCCCTTTACCGAGGTGTTAGGACTGAGGCCCTTCGGGAGGGCCTAAGAAGGAGCCAAATGTGAATGCGTTCTTTCAGTATTATGTAAATTAAATTGTATGACACTATCTACTGTTTTTGCTGATGGATTGGCATCTTGCCCGGACTGCTGCCTTGCCCTACATGCAGGCCTCACTTGGAAGATGGGTGTCCGTCAGTTGGATGGATGACACCATCACTGTTAATAATATATACAATATGTCAATAAATTATTACTATGTAATGTATTATTAACTGCTGTATTAATATTGCACATACATTTTAATATGTTTTACCTATTAGTGAAGAATTCCTTAAATAATTCTAACTGTCCTGGATTGTAATGGTCCTCTGGGGTGTAGGATCGCCTATCTGGACGGCGCCAAATCCTGACCGCTCATCTCGAGACTCGCCTGTCCCGTCAGCCTCCTCAGGCTGAGCTAGAAGCACCTCCTCCCCATGGCTGGGTGACCTTGCATTAGCATTAGCATTTGCCCCCACCCCTCTGCCCAGCCAGCTTGGAAACGCGGGACATGGGTGACAGAGAAGCAGGCAAGGGAACGCGTGACTGGCGGCTGTGTGTCATGGACCGCAAGCCGACGACTTTGTGGGGCCTCTTTGATGTGCATCCTCTAGGATGCCGTTGATCATATTATGAGACTCAATAAGATTAGAAATGAATCACCATGTAACTCTGGACTTCAATGCTTTCCTTAATCATTCCTCTCAGCCTTTCTTCCAGTAATTCTAAATGGATTAAAATTACAAAATACGATCAACAGCAGTTTTTCTTAATGCATTATCCCTCCTGCCATTCGTCAAAGCATCCCCTAAACTTTATTGCTACTATGCCTATATTACTCTCGACTGTGGATTTTTAACTGGCACTTTCATATCATTCCACCGGCACGGATATCAGGCGATAAACTGCCCCATTTAACTCTCCAAAGTGAATTCTTGTAAAGAAAGCAAAACGCGAGATAAAGGTCATTCTGGCTGAATAGGCTCTGGGTGGGAGAAACTTGCTCTTGTACTCACACAGATTCGCCGATTCTGCCTTCTGCTTCCTGACCAGTCCTGTTGCTTGGTGCTGACCCGTGCAGTAGTGTACAATCTCTGTGTCGCTGGGCTGCCGTCCACCACTGTCTCTCTGCTTCTCTATGGGCTGTTCCACAGCGACAGCTGATTTTTATCAGCCTCGTTTCGCCAGACGCATGAAGCCAGTCGGCTATTTTTGGGTGTACTACGGCTGGTATTCCACCAGTGTGAGTCAATCACCGCTTCTGGGAGCGCTGGGGAGGGGATGCCAGGACGACCCCCTGCCCATTCCCACCCTCAACCGTGTCACCACCTGTTCCAGACGTGAGGGAGGCCCGTTTGATGATGTCATCGGGCATCGTGAGTTAGGGCTATGGTCACTAGCTGGCTCTGCTTTACCCCCAGTGATGGACTCTTACACGCCTTGTTTATTAATAGTTACGCTTATTCATATGAGGGGACCTGAAGTAACGGAGCATTAGCTGGCAGAACTCAAAATATTAAATTACTCCAAACCTCACGATGTTACAAATTCAGTCTTATTGCATGTGGTAATGTCTTCTTTAGCAACAAGTGCTCTTCTATGGTAATCTAAAAGTTTTCTAGACTGTGCTTCTTATTTTAATCTTTGAGTTTCCTAATATTTATGATGTTTTTCATTTTGTCAGTTTTGTTTAATCCTTGTGGTCGTTTGGTCTTCGTTTAACTACTAACTACCAGAATGTCATTTGATGTCGTCTTTTGGGTGGACAAGGAGAAATGTTTTACAATGAGAAACTGTCAGAAACTTTGGGCTCTAGTTCGATTTGGTGCCTAATTGATCATGAATGACATTCGCCGGATGTTCCTCTGAAGGTATTTTGGAAATTAGCGCTTAAACTAATTTTGAAGTTGTAGTAGTTGGTAGTGTGGCTCATGTTTAACCTAAGCCTAGCTAATCATAAAATAAATTTAAACAAAGAAAATGTAAGATTGACAAAATACACTAATACAGACTAGGCACATGCCTCATTGCTTAAGTGAATGTTATAAATAGAGTGTCCGGCTAGCTGGTTACCTTCTCCGGTGCTTTGTGTTATTTCCAGACTGTGACGGACCTGGTTTACACGGAGGCAGTTATTGGGGCTAAATGCGAATCATGATCACATCAACATCATCCACCTCGCGCTTCTCAACAGGACAGGTCAAGGAGCCCTGAAAGGGCAGCCTGTAATCGCTGCTGGATCCTGGGCACTTGAGTGAGCACCATTTGCTATAACCAGCAGCCTTACAGCAGCTCACTAAGTGAACATAGTTATGTGCTTATCCGTCCGTGCCTTTGGCTATCTTTAGTTTCTCTTGTTTCTGGGTCAGGAAGCAGAGTTACTGTTAGCTTGGTGCATTCCTTACCCAGCACCGCCTTGACATTATTTTAAAGGTACCTGTGGTCTCCTCAAGGGGGGGTGGGTCACATGACCTTGGATGCCCCTCCCCTCGCCGAGGCATGGCCAAATGGCACCCGGCTCACACCGGTCGCAGCCATGGGATACGGTGCACTCTTGTTGACAAGTGGCAAGATGTCTGCCCCCCTGTCTGGAGGCTGTTTGGGATGCCAATAAACAACTGTCTGGCCTCACTGTCCTGGGGCCGGGGTGGCTACAGGGGCTATTCATGTTACACAGCTTTTATCCGTTCAAAACCCGGGTCTCTCTGTACCCTCTGTATGAAGTCATTGGCAGAACCAGATATGAATCACAACATTTTTTTATCATGTGCAATGTCCAGACTGAACTTTTTCGCTCTTCTCTGGTTACCATAGAGATAAATAAATATACCATGATTTTTTTTTTTTTGTCAGTCCTCCAGAATGTATACTGTTCACCCAGAAGACACACTGACATGGTCAAAAGCCCCTGGGATTTTTTTTGCCTGGGAAAAAACTGGGAAGGGTGTCCCCAGTGATCAAATTTTCTAAGTGGATTAAAAAAAAATGTTAGTTTTTTTTTTTTTTTTTGTAAATTTCATTAAGAATCCTGGTTGAGGCCCCTTTTTTCGAGGACGCACTGAAGTGTCCTCGCTGAAGACGCAGCCCCCAGTACTCACCCCTCCCTCTGCTTGAGGTCTTCTCCCAGGTCACGGGCGTCCCGCTGATGGTCTTCCTCCTCTCTAATTTAACTGCACTCGCCCTCTGCAAGGTGAAGTTATTTTCAGCGTTTACATATAGCGCGTTTTCTCCACATGGCCGCGACAGGGAGCTCGGCGTAGTGACGATGTGCGTGCCCGCCTGGGTGGCTACGTATGTGAGGACGTCGTCCTGTCCTTGTGGTGCCAGGTCTCTGCCTGCTAATTATTCAGAGAAAAGCTGTGATTCAAGCAAGCCTACTCATGAATATTTATGAAGAAAGGAGGCAGAGAATAGTGTGATGACTGAAGAAAGGACAGAAAAAGTGGCTGGTGTTGTTTCGTGGATTCTTTTTAATTCTAGTGCCTGGAACATCTCATGACAGGGACCTGACAGGAATGTGTCCTGCTGTTCTCCATATCGTGCTGCACTTTCCTGAGAGCTCCTTACCTGGACCAGGGTCTCCTTTCCAGCTGATGCGGTGGCGACACTCTGTGGTCCTCGCCACCTTGGTGAGCTGGTGTTGTTGATTGAATGTGTCCTGTTCAGACTCGGGCTGCTGCCGAAATCCTTCCGGGGGGCAGCCTTGGACTCAAACAGTGCCCTCAGTGCACTGGTCCCTGTCAGCTCTCTCAGGTGAAGGTGCTCCATAGACCGGCTCCGGGACAAACCCGAGTACCACCCCTTGGTAGGAGAGTCCCAGTCGTGTCGTCTAGCCTCGAACCTTTGCAGCGTGGCCTCCATCTTGCTTTGGAATGTCTCCTCTCTTTGAGTAGAAAACTGCAGGAGGTAGGAAGTAGGAAACATAGAGGGTATCGATTGTGTTACAGTAAAGTTTGGACTGTCTGATGCTTTGATGTTGAATTATTGGTAACGCTTTATATTAACTGCACCTTCATAACGCCTTTATAATGCATTCGTAGAACATTCAATGCACCTTAAAAAAAGCTGTAAAGGAATGTCTGGATGTTAAGGTATACTTACATGCTGCTTATGAATGCTTTATCAAGGTGCAGCTTATGTGAAGCCTTACCGAATCATTTTTTGAGCTTTAGATTACCAGCTTGTAAATTTTGTGGGTCAAAACTATCTTGTAGCAAAAGAACAGGAAACAAAACCATAACATCCCCTTTTAAATGAAATCATCTAGTTTCAGTCATTATTATTTATAGCCATTATTATTATCAGCCAAACTTGATTCAGTGAGAGTGACACCTTCTGCTTGTCCTCTGAACCTGTGCTTCTTACATCAGCGGAGCTCTGATACCTATGAAACAGATTGTTTGTATAAGTTCTATGAATCGAGAGAAAAGCACAAATCAGATATACAGCTAAAAATTAGTCAAACTTTACAGTTCAAACTGATAAGCATCATCTAGCCTAAAAATCCTGTAATTTGATTCATATACTGAATGAATTCTTCATTTATGCTTTTTAGCACCGGGAGACTGGAGGCCTTGAGAGGAACGTCCTCACTCTCCTCACTTACTGTTTGACCAGCTGGGAGACAGACTTCTTTCCAAGCCTGAAGTCTGTGTCCATCCATGACCTGCTGTACCCTGTGGAGAGCTCCTTCATGGACTGAGACCTCCTCAGGGTGCCGACCACGCTCATGGTTACCACCAGGAGACCCACTGCAGGTTTGCCAAGTCCTGATCTGTTCTGAAACATGGGGGAGGGGTTAACCATCATGCTGCCTAACTGCAATTACAATTACAATTACAATGATTTCAACTTTAGCTGATGTTAATGCTAAACTAGTCCCTTATTGTTTTTAAACAGTAAGTTAGTTATCAGGTTTGTTTACATCATACTCTTGAGTGTGATGGACAGAGTGTGGTTGGGTTTATTAATGAGATAATGATGCTAGAGAAAATAATCTGTCGTTTGTAGAGATGTCAGCAAAAGCAGTTAATGCTATAAATTTATGGAGAGAAATACTCCACCCCCCCCAGATTACCACGGGTCAAAGAGTAGTTAGCTAGTGGTTAACTAGACATATGATTGCATGAATAGTGAATCTTTCTCACATGACTTAGTTAATGTATATCCCTCCAAAACAATCTGACGCCAAAATAGTTCAAAATGATTGAAAATTTGTGGAGCAACCAAAATAAGATCATATGATTAGTATGAAGATGGATAAGATAAATTTAATATTGACATGTCTCTTATATCTATCCGGCAACATTTTAATCTATTTTCTCTGTACTTTTTAATGGTGCAAAGTAGAACATGATATTTAAAGTATAACACAATCAGAGATATTTGCAGGTTATACTGCATTATTTCTAACGTTTCCATGTTAGTCCCAGACAGGGATAATGCTGATTATTTTTCTGGTTTTGCACATATTTCAGGCAAGTAAACAAACCTTCGTTATCAACACTGAAAAGAAGAATCACTTAAAAACCAGAGAGAGAAGCACCTTCACCTCTGTGGAGCCGCAGTTGGGTGCTTTGATTCTGAGGATGGAAAAAACGAGCCGAGCCTTCAGACCAAAAGCACCTCGGTAGAGTCGCCTGCTGTCTGTTATCTTCTTGAAACAGTCTCTTACGGCTTCGCTGCAGGACAGGAGATCAGCAGCTCTCCTACAGTGAGCAAAGTCCTCTTTTTTTGTCCATCCCTCCTATGTGCATCAGGAAGCCGTCAGGCTAACTACGCATTTCATTGGCGTGTCACTAATGCTAAGGGGACTTTAGGTTGACACAGTTTTGTGCTTTTTGGCCACGTTGTGTGATGGACTTGCATTTAGGAAATTCCAACCTTCAGGGTGCTTAAATAAAAAGATGGCCCTCATTGTTGTGCATTTGCGGGGTGTCCAAAATGAATAGAAATGACTCTTTCATACAGCTCACCACTAAAGCCTGCACAGACAAAGGGCTGTTGGCCTGTTATTTTCCTGATTCTGCTGTCCCTGGACAATGCTCCCAGGGATCCCCCTCCCCCACACATGACACAGGGGGCTGACTGCAGGTGACCCCGCCATCTGCCTCAGGCCCACGCAGAGCGTACTGGTTTGAGTGCCATGCATTGCATGTTAATGACATCATTCCACCGCAGCCCCACTGTCTAACATCTGCAGGGGTTACGGTTGCGGTTACCAGCACCAGATGGGACTTGTTGCATTAGGCCCTTGCCAGGAAACAGAGAGACATTTACAGTGCGACTGATAAGGTTTCTAGAGGAGTTATAAAATATCCCATAGCCGACTTTACGCTAACATGAAAAACACAAATTTCACCTTCTGTAAATATTCTAGTCTTCCTCACCTCATCAACATTAGCCTTTTAACCATGGCTGTAAATTATGGGGGTGATGGGGGGGCTATAACCCCCCCTCCTCTCAAGTAATCAAAACTGGCCAATACAACCCCCCCTCACAAAATCATATTGGCATGATGAATGGGTAAGGATCTCAAACACTCCCCCCAATGTTCAATCCAAAGTTATGCCCTTGTCTATAACACCATCAGTCTGCGATGCGAGGACATCAGCTCTGTGCCTGATGGATCTGTAGGTACTTTGAGTTCCTCTGCTTTATTCGAAGTCCGTGCGTTAGCAGTGTCAGGGCTTTGACTAATGCTCCTGCTGGCTGTCCGTGCCCAGCATTGCACCGAGATATCGTGGAGCAGTTGGCCATTTTTTTTGTGCTGTTCGCAGCCAAGTTTGCAGCTAATGCGACAGGAATGCTAAACAGTGAACCTGATGGTTTGCCGTTCTGGGGTTGGGCCCATACCACTCAGCGTTTAGCGTTTTCGCCAGAGGGGATTACCTCACGTTTGAGCGTGCAGCTGCTTAACAAATGTATTTATTTGTAAATGGGCCATAATGTTTATGCATTACAACACAGCTGTGCAATTTTGAAATATTGAGTCTAAGGTAATTCGAGCTTCCAGGACCTACGAAACGGTGCCGAAGTTTCCCTTTACGCAGCAGTTAATGTTTGTCGTACTTTGTTAATGATGAGAGAATATGATGCAGTTTACAGTCCCTCTGGGAATCATTACACGTTTCTGTCAGTTTTAACAACAGATGTACAGCACATTCAGCTTCACGAAAGTCTGTGAATGCTATGAACTGCTCCAAGCTTAGGAATCAGATGATCAAACCATCTATTGCCTTGTCCTGTCGCAGAGCACACTCACACATGCACACATATGTGCAATTTGTTAACTACAATTAACCTCAGCATGTTTTTAGACTGGGAGGACCAGAGTACCCAGAGAAAACCCCATGACATCACGCATAGCCATGGCAGAGACTCGAACCCTGGTCCCAGAAGTATGAAGTGACATGTTGGCCCTTGATCCCAAAGCTAAGGCTAAATACATATTTTTATTAGCTTTGATTCTATTTAAAATCCTACCTTAAACCACTTTACTTTATTTCATTATTATTATACACATATATTTTACATCTTTTTTTCAGCTATTTATGGTATAAATACCCTAAAACTGAAACTGAATTTTGAAAACGGTACATATTTACCCTTTGGAACTACACAGTATGTTTCAGTCACAGCTGTTTAGTGAGGAATTGCAGCTCCCGATGTCATCTATGGATGCATATGAAATCTCGGGCACTGCAGTATATTTTCCTTCTGCCCTCATCTGGCAGCTTGAGGAACATCTGTTGCTACGTTACGGCTACCTTTTAATGTGCCTCTGAAACGTGGGCTTACTCTCATGTTGGGTCTCTGAGTAGGAATTTCGCATCCAGTCTGGCTTTGTTTGCTAGACCCAGGAGATCTCTGGATGTCTGCTCCCTTGAGGTATACCAAGCCTATCCAGGAATCATAGCTTGTTCTTCATCATCCCTCTCCTCCCACCTCTCCACAGAGCAGGAGTATCAGTACTGCTAGAGAGCATAAAGCGTGACCAGCTGGTGGCCACCATAGATGATCAGTGACGTCATCACTTATCAGATCTCCACATTGCACATTGTGGGGACACAGCTAAAGTACAGAGAAATGCATGTCTGCTGGACAGAGCGGTTTGCACCTTATGAAAATAATTGTCCCTCAGTTTGTTTTGTTTGAGATTTTTACCTTTGCATACCTTTCCCTCTCCATGCATCCATCCCTCTTCCATCTGATTATCCTGGTCAGGGTTGTCGACAGCCTGGATCCTACGCCAGTCAGCACAGGGCACAAGGCTGGGGGGGGGGGGGGCACCCTGGATGGGATGCCAGTCTATGGCAGAGCACATCACACATTCATTTTTAATAAATAACCTTGTTGCGTGTTGAGCTGAGGCCCCAGCGACTCGATAGCTCAATCAGCCAGGCAGTACAGCAGGCCTATTGACCAACCTGCAGCCCTCTGCATTGTCCCTGTGACAGTAACGATCATATCTGTCAATAAGAGATGAGGGGGACTGCATTATTCATGCGATCAGGTCTTCCCTTCAAAGGGCGAGGAACAAAAGCTCATTAAGCAGACTTTGGTGACAGGGTGGTGTCTGTTTTAGCACTGGGTTAGCACAGCACCCCGTGAAGCACTCATTACTCTGTGCTGAAATGGTCCTCTGCTCACAGGCCCTAATTCTACATGACTGACGTCCGTTATGCGCGCTCTCCCTGTATAATGTTGACTGAGTGCATTGTCACTTTTAGGCCACTAGTTGGTGCAGTTCATGCTTTTTATCTGGATTTTAATCTTTAACTTTGGACTGGCCCAACTATTTCTAGTGAAAACATTTTGTTCTCCCGTTCATCATGCCATAAATATTCTGGCGGTTACATCATAACTTCTGAGCTCCCAGATGTGCTCTTAAATTAATTTAAAGCAGTCATCCTTACTTGTTATCAGTTCCGTCTCTGTTCGGTTAGCTTGTTAGTGTGCATTTGGGATTACAAAGGAAGCCTTGACATTATCCAGTCCTATTAATATTAATTATGTAATGTCTTAGAATGAAAAGGTTTTCCGGTACAATGTAGCTTCTAGTGTGTTGTCACCCTGACGGTGAAGGCGCTAACAGCTTGAATTATCTGTCATGTGTTTGTTCTGCCTGTGAGGCTTGACAGTAAAATTCAGACTTCCTGGATAAATATTTGTCACGTGTCACCTGTAGATGCAAGCTTATTATAACTTTTACAAATTAACATTAATTCCAGTCAGCTTTGTTGCACAATGACTGTTGGCACAGAGCATGTAATATAATTATACTGTAATTGTTTAAATCATAAAATAGCTCAAAGTGGCAAAATACTTAAATAAAGTCAAATGAAAGTGTTCCTTAATCTGCTGGCCTGTCAGCTGCTGCCCCTGGGTGATTTCCAGAACATTCTCCCCCATAAAACAGAGCACTTTTCTGTCACGGGAGTATTACCTTCCTTGTGCACAGACAATGGCCTCAGTATTCTTTGAAGCCGCAGAAGTTCTGGAAAGAACCCAGCCGACGCTCACACAGAAGATCCGTTTGTGTCACTAATTCCACACAAATTTACGGTAACTCATCCATATTTCTTCCCTCTTTCTGTAAAACAAAGACTTTTTTTTTTTTTTTACCCTACACATGGAATTGCAGCTGAGGTTCAAACGAAGGAATTGGGGGGGGGGGGGAGTAGTTTGAAGAACAGAGCTTTTAAAAATATCACAGCCCCTCCCCAAACACACAAGCCCTCTGTGAGTTTCCATGACAGCCAATAGATCAAAGGCTATGGCTCATGAGAAGGCCTGCGACTCGGGAATTCTCTGGTGTTCCCGCTCTCTTCCGTGACTCCGGCAGGAAGAATGCACGGGAGAGTTTGGAAGGGGGCTGCCGCAATCCTCTGCCTGCTTTGGGATGGTGAATCGGGCAGCTGGATCCATACAGGCGTGTTCTCACCCCGCTGACCTCACCCTACATGCCCTGCAAACCCCCTGCTGACCCAAATAAGCAGGACTGGCTACCTTTGGCTACCCTCCAGCTCGGTGTGTGGGGTGATGTCAGACCTCGGATACTTCCGAAAGAAAATCAGGTCAAGAAATGCGATGGGGAACCTCAACACTAAACAGAAGCCACATAAAGAGCTAGAAGGAAACTCGAAGCTGTTTCAAAAGGTTCTGTCATCATTGTAGGAGGTTTTATTCTCATAACTCCTAACTCTCTTATATAGTCAATTGTTCTCTTGTTGCTAACCTTGTCAGTGAGATTTTTGAGAGGGAGCCAGTGCAGAAATGCTTAATATGACACATGCCTGGTACACCTAAGAGATATGATTCCAGTTAATCCTTCACTAGGGCCCCCCTTTCTACACTTTTAACATATGTTACTTTGCATTTAAGCTACTCTGCTTTTCTTCTGTTTCTTGAACACAATTCCCTTGTGGATGGAAGTTTTTAAAAAGGAAAGAAAATGTCATCCTGTTGTCCTGTACCTCTTCTAATTCCCCTGACTGTGTGTGTGCGTGTGTGTTTGTGTGTGTGTGTTTGTGGGAGGTGGGGTTATGTATTTATTACTTTGTGAAGACCAAATATCCCTACAATGTTATAATAACCTATTATGTTGACATTGTAGGGATCATTTCTTCGGCCCCCACCAGAGAAAACTCGGTTTTATAACAATCTGTGACTGCAATCAAAAACCTGAAAGTTCCCAAAGTCTTGAATTTTGATTGGTTGCTTATGGTTAAGGTCAGGGCTGGGTTAGGGGTTAAGTTTGTCATTGTTAGGATTAGGGTTATGCTCAGACAAATGAATGGAGAGTCCCCATAAAGATATAGATACCTAATCTGTGTACTTGTGTGCGTGTGTGTGTGCACTCTCCCTGACTCTGTGCAGGTTTTCTTCAGGTGCTCCGATTTCCTCTCGCAGTCCAAAAACACGCCATTGTGTGATTCTCATACTTCCCTGTTTTGTGTTAATGTGCACCCTGTGACGGGCTGGAATCCCGAACGGGACGTTCCCTACCCCGTTCTTCCCAGGGTAGGCTCCAGGCCCACCAAAACACTCATAAGTTAATAAGGCAAAGATGGATGAAGTAAAAGAGACATTAAATGCTGGAAGGAATCAGCTTATAGGTTGTTAGAAACGGGAAATTACGTAAAGTGCCTAATGACTGCGCCCCCTAGTGACTTGACCTTCTGTAACCTTAGCATTGCCCAGGTCTGATGCTACATAGAAAGGCCCACTTAAGTTATACAGGGGTTGATTCAGGGTGGGTGTGCATTCAGGTCTAATGTAAAGTATTTTTTCATTTTAAATTTAATTAGCAACTTGTTCAATTCGCCAAACTGATCATTCGCCAAATCTGTGTGCCTGGCATGATCCATTTAGCATTTGATCTGCAGATGATGTGTCTTTAATCCTGCTTGTACAAAACCAAAATAGTTCTGAATATAATAAAGCCTCAGTGTTTGCTTCTCCCCAAGCAGTTGTGCTGAAAATGAACCGTGAAAAGTCCATCAAAGGAAGCAGGAGGGTGTAATGATGGCCCGCGGCCAATAGAGGGCCTAATGCCCACAGACAACAGCGTCTCCCCTGCCGACACAATGCTGCCTTTCAGCTCCTCCAATCCTCGGAAGGATCTCAAAACAAGAAGAAAGATGTTTATTTATCTGCGGGGCAAACGTCAGCAGTAGCTTGTTCCAGTGGTGACCTGTTACTGGAGTAAGGAGCGATTCTGCGTGGGGGGGGGGGGGGGGGGGGGGGTGCATGCGGGTGGGTGTGTGTGGTGGTGGTGGGGGGGGTTTCCGTGGTCCTTGTTTAGGATTCTCATGCCATTTTCTCTGGGTAAATCTGCAGTGCAGTAAACTGATTCGTTTAACTGAAAAGAAGTTAGTAAGTTGCTTATTTTGTTTTTGTCATGCAGTGTTGGACATGGACATAGAACAGAAATTAGGGCCAGAGGAGGTGAGGCTGTGATTTCGTTGGGGTACCGGTGAGCAGAAGGCTTACACTGACAGACCCCCCTTCCCCCCAATAAAAACCTCCCGTGGTGACGCACTAATGGATGGAGGAGGTAAGTCTGTCCCTGTGCTGAGGTCCTCACTCTCATCTGTACATGTGTGTGTCTCATGGAGAGCGATGAAGTATCTGTGCCCGTACAAAAGGCAAAGTAAAGAGTTTCTTAAGTATCCTAATGAATGAGGCCTGATAAATTACTGCGTAAATAGTGACCCTGCTGTGTGACACTCACACAGAATGCAGGGCAAGGCTCTCGGTCACCTGTTATTGACCGTCCCCCTGTGCATCAGGCAGATGCTGATCTCTGATTGGTGGTCTGAATCTCCTTCCCAGTGTTTATGATTTGGTGCGACAGCGTGCTATGGGATACCTCTCATAATAAGTGAGGACGGATGGTTCGAGTGCCACGTTGAGTGGAAGAATGGGCTCATGCATGTTCTGTTTTGGTTAAACTTGTGACATTGTCAGGACACTGGATGGCCCCCATGAGAGCCTACCCGAGAGGAATTAAACGTGACTGTTTGTTCCCTGGAGTTTGCTATGTGAACGCCACGGTCCAGTGCATGTGCAGGGAAACGCCCTCTAGCTGGCGGCTTAACCAATTGGCTGCAATTCTCTGCTGTTGGGGGCGTGGCCCTGGTGAGGAACCTGACGGAGATGGGGCCTGGGAGTGTGAGTGCTGATTGGATAACAAGGTTCCCGTGTTACCGGCCTCTTCCTCCCCCAATTCAGCGGCATGGTGATGACCGGCTGGGTGAGGGGGAGGGGCCACGGCTGGCGGGACAGATGGGAAGGATCTGCATAGATACATGTGATGAGGCAGGGATATGGCCAGCTGAAAGCCATACGTTAGTCAGGAATCTGGTTTCCAGGTAATTAAACCACCGGTGACTCTGAGTCCGAGGAAATTCTGAACATCCATCACCTGCACTTTTATAACCTGCAGCTGGAAAAAGACCCTGCAGCTATTCAGTTATAAATAAAGTAACTTGCTGCTCCTCCTTAGTGTTTCCTGGAATTGCTTGGCCAAAGAGGCTGATTTATTTTTCGGTGACATTTTAGGCCAAACTCTGTGCTGCCTGGGACAGGCTCCAGGCCCTCGTGCAACCCTGACCAAGATAAGCAGTTAGAAGATGGATGAGTTGGTGGATTTTGGTCCAAACTCAAAATAACTAGCTGCAGAGGTAATGCTGAATGCTTAAGTACCTTTGCCACAATTCAGGTTCTCAATACTCCAGGATCCCAGACTCCACAGATTTCGCCAGTGAGCCCTTGAGAGAGGCCCTTAACCCCCAATTGCTCCAGGGACAGTATGATCCTGTTTTCTCTCAAAAATGTATGTCTGGTAAATAAATGAAATGCACGATAAATGCTCAGTAACTGCTATCTTACTCTCACTGTGTTATTGTCTTCATGGAGGTCTGTTATTAATACCCTTTACAAGGCAACAAAATTCTTCCCAGGGTAGCACACGGAGCTGCCTTTTTAGAGTAACAAGAAGAGAACGATCCTTCCTCTCGGCATAGCCGCTCTTAAATTACAGGCGCGGTTTTAGCCCGTGGCAAGATGCGATGTAGGAGGACATCCTGCAGAACGTGAGGCGCAAGCATCCAGCCTGTCACTTTAAGAAGTCCACAGAGCTCCGCCCCTTCGTTGCCGAGGGCGACAGAGAAAATACCTGCAAGTCTGTATGCATGTGTGTGTGCATGTGTATGTATATCCACTGTGCTGATAACCTCTCACATCAGTCGGTCCTCACCTGCAGCCCCCCCCCATGCTACTGTACCTGTCATACCTGCCCTGCTGTCTCTGAATATCTTACCTGAGGTGAATCCCAGTGTTTAACAACCTGCCACCCCCAGGTCGATCGCGGCTGTCCAGCTTCACAGCTGCGTGTGCCTGTTTGCTGTGCCCTAGTATCTCTATTAGTTGTTGTTAAAGTTCACATGAATCCAAACTGCTCATACCATGCCACGCCTGTAGGTGGCAGTATTCCAATAGGGATTCCCTCCAAAAATCTCACATCCATACAGCACAGGGCTGTAATATCTCAGCATCCTCGATCCTTCATGGTGCACCCAGATAGGGTACTTTTAATGGATCTGAATCCATCATTTTCTCAGTAAGGCTGAGACACTGCAAGTGAGTCATTTAGCACTAATGAAACATTTGAGTCTTAGACACACCTACCAGAGGCTTGGCCATGATTGCAAGAACGAGCCTGTAGGAAGTGCCATGATGTCATACTAACAAAAAAAGCAATTAGATTCAGCAGTCCATGTAATGTTACACTCCTTACTTACTTAGAGTACACTTAGGTTCAGTTTCCCAAAATCCAGGGGATTTAACTTGCTGATTTTGTATCAGAAAAAAAAAATATCAGCAGAACACAATGTCTTTGGACGGAGGGCGCAAACTCGCATGACGGGGGGGGGACATGCAAAATCCTCACACAGGGCCAGGCTGGGGTTTGAGGACCAGCTGAGCCCCCACACCACCCTGTAACTGAATAATGTTGATATTTTAAAACCGCACATGCTCAGTGCCAACTGATTGCTCAACGCAGTGCTCACGTGGAGCTCTCCGCCCACAAAGCATCCAAAAGCGGCTCTTTCCACATTTGCAAACTGGCCCTGGACACGAACGTATAGCAGTGGGGGCCTTAGCATGTCCAAAACTCCAGGGTTCCAGGGTTTTCCACTCCCCCACCACATCCTAAATCCCTATCAGGTCACGGGTGATGTCATAATGCGTAATCACTCTTGAATGATGACAGCTGTGGGGACAGTTAATTAAAATTATTCACTATCGCCAGTGTGTGCATTTAATAAACAGGAAATCCGGCAAGATAAAACAGGTAGTTTGGGTCTCTCCCATCCTTAGCGGACGGATCGTAGGGCCTCATTGTCCGAAGCACTTAGTCTGGAATGACTTGCTTTTGTTCTTAATGTGCCTATGATTGAATATAGATCAGCTGGGTATAGCAGCCTTCGATGAAAGGCAGACAGGTTGGGTTCATTATTTATCGTGCTGAGGTCCGCAGCATTCTCAGTAGATTCACTATCCAGCTCCAGTTCCAACTGCAACCTCTCATGTGTGGTGACTCGTCTTCTTAGACTATAACACTAGGGGGATGCAGTACTGCACCGTTCCCATGAGAAAGAGCTGTTTAAAAGCCCTGGATTCAACATTTATCACTTAAATTGAACTGCTCTTCTTGCCAAAGTCTTGCTGTTCTCATATCAGCCCAGTCAGAGCTTAAGTAATGTCCTGCTTCCTATCAATACCCTCAGTGTCAGATTGTCATTGGGGTACATAAGAGCTTCATGACACCATCACATAGGCTACAGAAGAGCTTTGCTAACTTTTACAAAGGTTTCTATGAAGGTTTGTGGAGGAACTTTGTGGAATGTGTTACTGGCATTTAGACCAGTTAAGGCTTCTTGCATCTTCCACATTGTGTGCTTTGGTACGCACAGTAATAAAGTGGGGGGGCCAGCATCCCCAGAGCTGGGGCACCATAGCTGGGACTCATATAAAGCATCAGCATTTATTTCTGCTGCTTGTTTTAGGGTGTGAGAAACACCTGGCTTTATGGCCGGCTGACACCGAGAGCCGCCCCCGAGCGGACATCTCCCAGCTGGCCAAGGGGTGTACCTGCCTCCATGCCCCCCCCCCCCCCCCCCCCGGGGCCCCGGGTCGTTGGGGGGGCTTCCCACCGTCCCCCCGGGGCGGGTCCCTCTTTTTTCGGCCCCCGGTG
>JAOYFF010000081.1:14613112-14629002 GCA_025773925.1 Cryptomyrus ogoouensis
GTGTGTGTGTATGTGTGTGTGTGTCTGTGTGTGTGCGTGTGTGTGTGTGTGTGTCTGTGTGTCTGTGTCTGTGCGTGTGTGTGTGTCTGTGTCTGTGTGTGTGCGTGTGTGTGTGTGTGTGTCTGTGTCTGTGTGTGTGTGTGTGTGTCTGTGTGTCTGTGTATCTGTGTGTGTGTGTATGTGTGTGTGTGTGTGTGTCTGTGTGTCTGTGTATCTGTGTGTGTATGTATGTGTGTGTGGTGACTGGTATCTCACACTCTGGTGATGCTCTGGTTGGCAGCATGGCTATATGGCCGTCCCACGGTAAGGAAGCATCGCAAGGAATGTCTGGGCCGCTGGGGCTCTCCCAGCACACCAGTGATAAAGGTTAAGTGAAGAGAATATAAAATATGGCAGAATAGAGGGGGCAGCAAACTGGAACACACAGCGAGGCAGCAGAGGGTAGAATAAGAGTCTCAAAGTTACATTGAGCATTTCCACGGGGGACTTTTATTTGGGTTACAGGGAGGGTCACGCTCTGCGGGAGAGAGAGGGGTTAAGTTGCTGCTTAGACTGTGCTTTTGGGGGCTGCTGTGTGCGGGCCTGTGCCGGGACACCCCCGCCCCCTCGCTCCCACCCGGGGCCCGGGGCCCGGGGCCCGGGGCCCGTCTCACAGGTCGGACATTAATCTGAATCAGGGTGTTTACTAGCGGCTCTAGACTCAACACTCTTTTTTATGCAACAAGTTGCCATTATTAGGGAGAGAGAGGCAGTAACCCACAGACATCCATCACTGTCGGGGGGAATTAGGCTGTAGAGTGGCTCTGTTGGGGGATGTGGGGGCAGATAACTCCTCCTCCTGCAGGGGCCAAGGGGAGAAGTGCGAGGAGAGGTGGGAGGAGAGGCAGGATGAAAACCGGGAGGAGAGCTAGAAGGAGAACCGGGAGGAGAGATGGGAGGAGGGCTGGGAGGAACACCAGGGGGAGAGGCGGGACGAGAGGTGGGAGGAGAGCTAGGAGGAGAACCGGGAGGAGGGGTGGAAGGAGAACCAGGAGGAGAGATAGGAGGAGAACCGGGAGGAGAGCTAGAAGGAGAACCGGGAGGAGAGATGGGAGGAGAACCAGGAGGAGAGATGGGAGGAGAACCGGGAGGAGAGGTGGAAGGAGAACCGGGAGGAGAGCTGGGAGGAGAACCAGGAGGAGAGGTGGAAGGAGAACCGGGAGGAGAGCTGGGAGGAGAACCAGGAGGAGAGGTGGAAGCAGCCTGCTGACAAACGATGATGCATTTTCTGCACGCGCCTCTGTTCCGCTGTTTTTCTACTATGCACTGAGCGACATTCACCGGCACCCAGGTGACGCTGCATTCAGGGGGAGCTGCTGAGCCTAATCGATAGGATGTTTCCCCACAAAAATTCAAAATGGCTCATTATGGAAATTTACACCCCTAATTCGTCTCATTAGGCCGCCTCCTCATCGACTCTCCGTCAGCGTCACGGACGGTCCATCTTAATTAATGACTTAATTAGTGACTAAATTGAACATCTATGAAGTGCTTATTTATGAGTCTCAGCTGCAGAGCGGTCCTCTTCTGCGACGCCCCCCCCCTCCCCTAGGTCTTCCCCGCCCCCCCCCCCCCCCCCCCCCCCGCCATGGAGCCGTGCTTTGTAGGGCTGTCTTCACACTGTCCCCCGGGGCCGGTTCGCTTGTCTTCAGGCTCAGGCTGCCTGTGGCACGCTGAATCACTAAGGTCAGAGGTCAGAGGCTGAATAGAACTGATAGAGGCAGGGAGGGAAGGATTCAGCTTAGGGGGAGCGATGCACCCAGAAGCCAAGTGTTGGTTACCTAGTCTGGGGTCATAAGAGAATCTGATTCATTACTCCAACCCTATGAGAAAAAGTCTGATTTCTGACCCAGTGCAGCTTTATTATTCTTGTCGCTCCTGCCCCTGCTGTAAAGGTGGCCATATATTTCAAACAACGTCTGGACAAAATTAAATGAAGCATGTCGGCTCATACGATGTCGTATTGCTAAAAAGGTGTCCAATCCATCGATTCCATCTGAAGTATACGGCCACCTTAAGCATTACTGCTCTTGGCATTCCCACTCCAGCTCTTAGCATTACTGCCCTAAGCATTCCCGCTCCTGCTTTTTGCATTCCCACTCTCAGCATTCCCACTCTCAGCATTCACACTCTCAGCATTCCCGCTCTCAGAATTCACACTCCAGCTCTTAGCATTACTGCCCTAAGCATTCCCGCTCTCAGCATTCCCACTCCAGCTCTTAGTGTTATTGCTCTTAACATTCCCACTCCTGCCTTTTGCATTCCCACTTTCAGCATTCCCTCTCTTGGCATTCCCACTCTTATCAGTCCCAATCCCGCTTTTAACATTCCCACTCTTACCATTCCCATTTCCCTGTCTTAGTATTCCCATCCTTAGCATTCCCACTCCCACTTTTAATATCCCCGCTCTCAGCATTCCCGCTCCGGCTCTGCGTCACGCCGCGATGTGAACGGCTGTATCTCTGTGCAATTGCAGGCTTGTAAACTACAGCCTGCATAGCCAGGAAGACGCCAGTTTCCCCGACACCAGGAGGCTTCCCTCTCGCACGGTGGCCTTGACACATCCCATGGCCCTCCAGAGGCTGCCACAGCTGGCCTGTGTGCCCCCCAGCGGTGAGAGCAAGGCGCTCTCTAAACCTTCTGACTGCTACTAAATATGCTCCGTTAATACAAAAGTAACAATAGCAAGACTCTGCTAGATATAATAGTAAAGTAATGTGGGTTAACATTGCAGTTACATATTTATGATATTTTAATTTTCACTTGCCATAATTTCCCAATTAATGCGGCCTTGTTAGATGCTACAAACAGCATCTTCAGATTTAGCAACGGCCCTTCGTTTTTGTCACGTGCTCGGTGGTGTTGTGCTTCTTTGTGAAAGGCGCTTCTGGCCTTTGGGGGCCTCAATCTATCCTGTCGCCAACCCGGGTGGCTGGGGGAGGGGTCTGATGGGGCCTTGCTCTGTAGGCTTAAGGGGGTGTCCAAGGTGGTTACCGAGAGTAACGGCACCCTTTGCACCCCATAACACGCCTCAAGTTCCCGCCTCACATCACGGGTCACCCCATCTTTTGCATAAGAAAGCCATCTGGCCTCAGAGCTGATGCTGGGCCCCTGCTGTTAACACGGTGCTTTATGTGCCCCCCCCAGGGTGAAGCTTTCTGATCTGACACCCCCGGGTGCATGACAAGGCTTTGAGGGGCACTGAGTCGCTAGCTGAGTGAAGCGTGTCAAAAACGTGGGGGAGGGGGGATTGGTCACGAGGTGGGTAGTGAGGGGGCACAGCACTGCATCCATGAAGCAGGCAAGGCACACATGTATGGGGGGGTGGGGACCTATAATAGACATGTGTCTGTGTTCAACATGACCATCGTTTTTAACAAAACGCTCCTCCCATTGTGAAATTAAAAAATAACCATCATCATCATTATAATTATTATTACTCTTCTTTTTCTAATAATAATAACAATAAATAGCAAGGCCTGTAGTTATGTGTGTCTGTTTGTCATTAGTAAAGTCAGATTTGCAAACAGTTTTCTCGTTGTCGTAATGGGATGATGAGATGAAACATCCCCAGGGCCCACAGTTGCAATGTGTCGCTTTAAGAATAAATTGCGATGAAGCGTGCAGCCGGCGAGGCGGGAGCACAGCTCTCAGGTGATCTCGTCGCAGTATTTGCGGGCATTTCACGGGCATGTGCTTTATCCCAGACTCACCAAAGGAGTGCGTTCGGTGGTTTGACCGTCCTGGGGCTGCATGATGTCTGGGAGCCCCCTTGGGATGGGGGAGGGGTGGGCATCGGGGGTGAAGCTGGCCTACAGCTCCTTATGGACTTTGATTGGCACCATTGCTGAAATCCGAGGGTGAATGTGTTTCTTTTCTTCACCGTCTCTGCTTTTGGCCTGTAGATTTTATGTCAGCAGATTTGAGATTAATAGATACATAAGTACAGGAACAAACATATATCCCAAATATGCATATTTGCTTTAATACAGTGGTTTAATAATATACTGAACCTGCTTGTTTGTGGATAGTCATTACAGATTCATAGGTATCAAATATATTGTCTGTGAATTAGACATAATGAATGAGGACATTAATATTTATACGTATATATGCATGAAATTTACATTACCCATAATCCCATAAGTGCCCTGTCAAGCGCCTGAAACCTTCTATCCTCAAATTGTCATCTTTATGCCACAACTCTCTTGCCGCTCGTTAAGTAATTAAAATGAGGAAACTCGGTGATCTGATGAGTCCAGCAGGCTTGAGTATTTCTCAAGCCATGACTTACTAGGCCAGATCAGTTGCAGACTCTCAGTAAGCATCACCTGCTTTTTGTCTGGGTAATAAATTTACAGTTGGATAGTTACCTGGTTACGGTTATGTGCCAGATTGTCCAAGGGGTCCTGTCCTTGAGACCCCCCGTCCACACACACACACACACACACACACACACTGTAGAGCTGCATTCACTTCTTCCTGACAGACCCCCCCCGCAGCCTCAGTAACCACAGAGACCCTCCTGACTGCCCCAGCCATGCACCTGTCTGTTGCCATGGAAGCAGCCTGGTGTCCCCATACCCCAATACACACCTTCTTTCCGCTTTAGGCTACACACTGTTCATGTCCATTCATGGGTGGGTTAGGACTCCTTGGCTGTGATCAGAAGGCTGCAAGTTTAAATCTCACGGTCAGCAGGGTGATTTCATCATTTGGCCCCTGAGCAAGGCCCATAACCCTCAGTTGCTCCAGGAACCATCTGACCCCTCAGTTTCTCCGGGGACCATCTGACTATGCTTTCTCAATTGTACTTTGCTTTCGATTAAAGCATCTGCTATTTGTCCCAGTGTTTCTGTGCTCCTAGCTCACCATCTGAGGGCCGTGTGCAGTGCCCATACAGGACTCCAAAACAGCCTCCTGGAGAACTGGGAAACACTGGGAGCTGTGAGCGTAATCTTGCAGGGGAGTCCGTGAAGCACCGTGTTTGCGATCCCGCCTGGCACACAGTGAGTATTCATCGCGGCTCCGTGCCGGCATCCTCATGCCCCCCCCACCCCGTGTTTTCTCAGCTGTCCCACAAAGTGAAGGGGTGTCCTCGGGGGATGGGCGGCTCCCAGAATGCACCCTGATCCCCAGGCAGAAGCTCGCGAATGAGGTACAGGGCCACGTAAGACAGTCATCTCACTCTGACCCCCTCGCCCCGGGTCATGTCCTATCACATGGGTGGACCATGTCACATGACCCAAATGGGAAAGTCTCTCTCCATCATGCTGCTGGATCACTTTACACTCCCTCTGCATCTGTTTATCACTTGACCTCAGACATGTGCGAGTGTGAGGTGTCCAGACAGAGCAGAACACGCCTCCGATTTCATCGGAGTTACCTCAGCATGTAAAAACCTTTTTTTTTTTTTTTTAACATATGTTACTAATGTCTGCTCTTTTTCTATATACACAGTAAGTAGCAAGTAGCCTTTATATTATTGCACAGTACTGTGCAAAAGTCTTAGGCAGTCAAAGAAAATGTTTAAGGCTATTTATCTGGGTAGTAAGTGTATATCTGCTCTGAATAAAACATTATCATTTATGCAAATCAACATTAACAATAAAAAATAAACAAGAATTATTTTTGTTCTCCAGAATAAATTGTTTGATGTCTTGTGCGTCGGCTAGATGGACACCACTTGGGTTCCCAAACCTCTCCTCAAGGGTGCCCCAGCCATTCATTGTATTTGTTACATTTCACCATCAGCTCAATTAATTAATTAGCTTAATTAGTTGAATAACTGAGGCAAATGAGGTATTGATTAGCCAAACATGGTTTGCTAGTGGTCGACTCAAAAAACACATTGGTGTATTGGATGGTTGCTGCAAACACTGTGGTGACTTCAGGAGGGGTTTGAAAGGCTACATTGACGCACTTTGACAGATGTAATATCATGGTTTTACACCAGCATGAAGATCATTTAAACATTGACTACTGAAGACTTTTGCCCAGTGCCGTGTAGTGGCAGATTTCACAGGTAACTGCACTGGACTCATTTAATGCCCAAATGTAAACAAACCAACATGACCCACTTCTTTCCTTGAATTTTACCCACAATGCAGCGATTACCCCCCCCCTCCACTGATGCTGTATCCCGGGTGACTGTGCAGGGAGGACATGGCTGTTTGCAAGGTAAACCTCTCATTACGCCCGGCCTCTATCCTAGCAATTACCACCTGCGTGAGTCAGGCGCTGTAATCATGACACAGTGACTGGCCAGCAGCTAGTCCCAAAATAGATTTCGCAGTTATTATTCTTAGCAGAAAATTAATTTCCTCGTGTTTTTTCCCCCCCTGCAGATTCTCCTTGGCATCAGGAACATCTTGTTGCGCTGATTAACTTTTCCCTGTACTCTGGCCCGCCCTCGGTAATACTACATAGGGAGTCTTGTTATACAGTCTCTGCCAGACTCGGGGGCTGGGTGGGGGGAATTATCCCCATCTGTGTCAGAGATATAGACAGATGATGTGTTTTTGACCAAAACAGTCCTCGCTGCTGTTGTTCCATCTCTATCCTGGGAGAATTTACAGGAGGAACAAGCAAGGTTTAATTTCACATATGGTTCACCAGTAATTTGTTTTATGTGTTATTTATGTACTGTTGGGCTGTATTGTAGATAGGGGGGCCTGCCAGGTGCACAGGAACATATGAGAAAAACTCTGTCACATGACCACGGCTGCTTGCATTCTCAGCAGCTCAGCATTCTGGGAAAGGTAGATTTGAAGGCCTCTTTCAGAGAGGTCCGAGAGGTCTGGTTCACTCTAGGAATACTTAGACTTTGCCGGACATTCTTCGGTTCCCTTCCAGGTCTGTTTATAGTCTACTGTTACAGATGTTAAATAGATCAGTTTCTTTCCATTTATACTGTACTTCATCCAGTTCGTGAGTGTGCGTGGCAGAAAATCATTTATTGCAAGCCAGCATCTACCAAGTAGATAAAAAAAAGTGTGTAATGCCCCCCCCCCCCCCTAGAATGGTTCATTCCAACTGACTCCTTATGACAAATATGTACAATAAGCCGAAAGAACAGTAACAAAAGTGACCTTAACAAAATGATAAATTGTGCTGAGTAAAAAAATTTGATGTGTTTAGCATCCTTCACAAGCAAATGGTTTGTCTTTGTGACTGTTTTCATTATGCTGAATCAATATCAAACAGAAATGAAAAATGTGTATTTCAATATCAGATTTCAGTATTAACGTAATATCACTCGACTGGGTTTTACGCAGTATCTTGGGTAAACCACACATTTATGTTACGTTATCTTGTGTAAACTACACACTTTCCAAATCTATTTGCATTCAGTCCATATTCATTTCCTTTGGGAGCCTTTCTCAGGAACACAAGACATGACAGATAACTTAGACTGAAGTCTGGGTTTTTTTCACTGGACTAAAGTATTAATGTGACACGTAACCTACTGTCCTGTTCTGCTGGGAACATGTACAAACATGTTTGTCTGGGTGTCTTAATCTCGATGCTTAAACATCTGTGTTTTTCTCAGCTCGGAAGGCGGACTTACCCCATGCCGCTTAAAGGCAGTGCCTCGTACCCATACAGCAATTGGGGTTATGATTTACGGAGTCTAGGACAGTCCATGAACTTGTACACACTCCATGTTAAACAGGACTCCTATAAATATCCCTGGCATTACTATTAACATACCGCTACAGAATTAGCACCGGTGAAAACTTCTAACTGTCTAACTTAATGGACGCCTGTGTCGTTTCAGAGTAGGAAACTCCATACTTGGCTTGCAAAGACAAAATCGAAAAGGACAGCTGTTAGGGAGACCAGTTCCGGGACAGAACAAGATGTGAGGAGTAAATATAACATCTTCATCAGACTGTCTTCTGAAGTAATGTTTCCTATAATATGTTTACAGGATCGGTTATCTATGGCTGGGTTGCAAAGTGCCTGGTATTAACTTCAGTGTACTGAGATGCAGTTGTTCCCATTTATGTCGAAACATCTCTGGTTACTGATCTCAGATTTTTCAGACATGCCTGATGAATGTAACTGTTTTTCAAAGCAAACCCTTCCGGTGCTGTCAGGCCATTTTAACGTCCTCTTTTCCTTACGGCCATCCCACACAAACAGCTGCTGCTGAAATGCAGCCCCCAACCCCCAAAAAAATTATTAAAAAAAAACAGGAGGTATTGGCCAATTTTGAGAGGTGTGGGATGAATTTAGACCAGAAGTTGCAAAAGATGCAGGGGGTCTGTTGAGATCCAAAAAGAGGATAAGCGGTTCCTTCTGGAGGAAGCCGTTAGATAAGGTAAAAGGGCTCCTCTTTAGACTGATCATGGGGGAAATCAGTCAGGAGAAAGCTTGTATATCCCCCCACCCCCCACCTACCATGCAAGATGACAAAAACAGGCCAGACTGGGGCTGAGTGAAACATCAAAGCCAGAATATCAGACCGGCGGCATTTCACTGCTGCTCGTAGACGCATGTATGATGCTGAAAAGTTCAACACTTTGGCCTGTGGAGAGGGCTGACATTTCTGAGAGCAAGTGATCAAGTCCACACATGGGTTAACCGGGAAGAAGACACCGCTATGTTGCTAGAATTCATCTCTAAAATCGGTGTCCCTAATAATGGCATCAGTCACTGTGTACACAAGTTGTCAGAAAAGTTAATCAACATTCTGGCTCCAGGTATTGAATATGGCAGCATATATGGCATGATGCTATTTAAAATGTTCCTGGGACGTCGGTTAAATGACTGACCCTGCGCTCAAACTGCAAGCTGAACTTTCACCTGGAAATATACGAATGTTTCAAATAAGAGCAAGATGGGATCACTAAAACACAGGAATTAAGAACAGTAAAAGGGGCCACAAACAAATGTAGTATCATGCTATTACTTATGTGTTAATAAACCACAAACTATGCCTTAGTTATATACCCATCTCATGTTCATTCATTGTTAATGAATCGTGGCACATTTTATCCAGCATCTCAAGCAGTTATTGTGTTTGTTACTACATCTGTTACAATATTTGTTAATTTCTGTAAACCTGTGAACAAATAATGAATAACACAAGTGAAATACTGATCTCGTGTTTGTTCCTCATTAGTGAATCGTGACACATCTTTTATCTCAAGTAGCTGCTATATTTGTTCATGAATTGTACATCAGTAGTAACTGAGTTACTACTAAGTATTTCATTAGATTAAGATTTTATGTTAGCTGTTTAGTTCACAGATTTCAAAGATCACTATAGATCAGGGTTCCGCAGTTCTGGTTCGGATTCCCCAGTTCGGATTTCCCTGCTCAAATCCATCTTAGTCAGCCAATTACCAGGTGTAGTAGGTGTGTTTGAACAAAGCAATCTGCAATCTGTGTTGGATTCTGGCCCTCCAGGACCAGAACTGGTGAATCCTGATATAGACAAAGGTTTTGGTTTAGTTTTTTGTAAGATACAGCTGAATAAGTGCACATTTTCATTGGTAGTAAATCCTGCATCGCTTGCTCAGTGCCTGGTCCTTTTCAGATGTAATTCAGTGTGGCTCTGACGTCAGCCTTGTGGACCCCCCCCCCCCAGCTTCCGTATCCGTTTTGAATGCGGCCAGCATCTCCGGAGTGTTTTATGGTGCGCTTGAAAATAAACACAGAGCCGTTGCGCTTATTAGATGTGAGGGTGGGGAATTGTGCCCACTGAACCTGAAACAGGAAAAGCGTTTGAGAAACAAGTTGACAGGAGTGTATATTTGCTACTTTCATGCCTCGGTGCTGGAAGGCTATTTTTAGACTACGTTTGATAAACTCGTAAGCCAGTTTGAAGCAAATGAGTTAAAGAGAGACACGAGTCACCTTTGTCTGGCTGGAAATGGAAACTCTCTGGTGAGAATCTGAGCACAGAGGCCTTCTGAGATAGGATTACACATCTTCACACTTAACAAAATTCAGTCAATTCAATTTTTTATATATAGCGCCTTTCATAACAAAGTCACACCAAGGTGCTTTATATGGTTGTCTTGTTATACATTCCTGGAATATTTATACAGAATAATTCAAAAACAGGGAAAACAGAAGACAAAGAAATGAAAGAAAGCCAGATGGACAAGGAAGGAGTGGAACGTCCTCCTAAATTCTCTAACAGCCAGAATATACAATAAATTTAATCATGACATCATTTTCACAGAGAAAAGCGAATCGAAGGCGGTCCATTCATGTTGGTTGAGGCCGTCCAGGTTGCAGATTATATGTGCGATTACCTCTAGGACTGACAGCTTTTATGTGCACGGCCTCAATAAAGTGCGCTTTTTTTCCAGAACCTTCCAGATCTCAACACTGAATGCTCATTTCCTGCCATTTCCATTCTGCACATTAATTTCAGTATAATACAGGGGGGCGGTACAGAATCAAACTACAAGCCCAAGAGCAACAAATACAGAATTAAGGAATTATCTTATTGGAGTCAAAAAATCTCACGCGCGTCAATGTCGTAATTGAGGCCGTGTCACCTCCAGATGTTCCTTTGAAGAGTCAACAAACATTTCCCTGGTAAATGGTGGCTGGGTTGCGAGGGGGGGGCGTGGTGTCTCGCATGAGGTTCATTGTATGTGGCATAAATGGAGTACGCCTGGTATGGGTTCTGTCTGTTCTTTCCGAGCGCCTCGGTATAATGTGTGCCACGTGGCTCCAGGCCAGAGCACACGCTGCTCCGGCAGACATCATCACCACCATCATCTCGTGCCCCCCCCCCCCACCGGCACACAACGCTCTCCAGAGCCAGCCTGACTCACCATCTTCTGGAACATGCAGGTTTCATAGCACAGGATGCTGCTCACCCAGATCTAAACCAGGAAAGATGATGTCAGCACAGCCACCCATGCTAGTGACAGTCTGTCTGCCTGTCTTCTATGGCTTTTATGGGGAAAAAAAACAAACACTTCTGAGAACATAGGAATCCTGTGCTCCAGATGGGGCGTCAATGGATTCCTGTCACAATCCATACCCTGTTCTTGACTGAGGTTTCTGATCTCTTAATGCTTTGTTCCTCTCCTCTGTTTTCAAGATGTCTGCATCTCAAACACATCGCCTGTAGTTGGGATTGAAGCCGAAACTGTCATCAACACGTGTGACTTTATGTTCTCCAGAAAGTTCCAACGCTCCTCACAAGGTGAGTCCATCAGAATGGGCAGGGAACGGTCACGTTTAAAGCTGACCGCGAGGAGTCCCTGCGTCTGACATATTGTATCGTATCATCGGCCTCATTTTTCATCTATGCACGTTGTACCAAAACGACAGCTTGGAAACATCTGTTTTGGGCCTCAAATGAAAATAAACAACCACATTCCGTGGTTAAAGGACAGTCTAGTTAGGAGCCTGGTTTGAATGTATACTAACAAGCCTCTGTGTATTTTGGAATGGTTTTGTGGGATTGTATGCATATGGTGTTTAAACAAACGCCTTCCGGCACTAGCAGGCAGATAATCTCACTGAGAAGCACACCCAAAATGTAAACCAGTCATTGATTGGGCCCAGGAATATGCCTGCACTCACACTGTTAGACTATGGGGGGGCGCAGGAGGTTTTTAAAGGGTTTTAAGCAAAGACTACCCCTCCCTAACCATGCTACCTGCTCCCTCCCAGCTCCACCGGTGTGGTGTCACATCAGAGCAGATGGCAGGAATCAGCTGTTCCTTTAACCTTTTCAACACCGTTGCCTTTGCAATCGGACACCTATAAGGTACAGCTGCCAGATGACGTTACCTCGACCGCCCCCCAGCCCCCTGGCTGCCTATAGCCTTTACCCCCTTTTTTTCCAATACACCATTCTCTGTAAACTCTAGACATGGTAGTGTGTGAACATCCAAAGAGGCTAGCTGTTTCTGAGATGCTGGAAGCACTATGTGTGGTAACCACATATACAGCACATTCAAAATGGCTTCGGTTGGGCGTCTTGGCCGTTCCAGAGCTCAGCTGAGCAGTGACAGACTTTAGTGACTCTGTGTGATTCTGTATGTGTTCATATGCAGTTATGTGTTTCTGCGTTTGGAGATCTGGCTGCTTGTATAAACAAAGTGTACCTTATAAACTGGGCACGAAATGTAGCTTCTAGCTGAAAGTTAGTGTGACTGAGTAAATTAGGACTTGTGATGCATTTTATCAGTTCATTATGAAGCTCCAGTTAATCAAGGCACTTAGAGCAGTCTTCAAAACCGCACAGGTGAACATACTTGAAACGATTCATTTGAGTGTAATTAAAATTGATAGCTGGCTGGACGCACACACTTAAAAGTCTTGGGTATAAAGTGCACTCTCAACGTCTGAAGATGTGAGAATTAAATCTCTAAGATGTTCCTAAATTTTCTGAAAGGATGTGCTGTTCGGCCTTTATTTGTAGAGATGGCACTTGGTGTGCCTGTACCTGGAGATGGGTAAACTGGGTGCAATATGGGAAAAGCGACCTTGGCATATGTTGATGCTGCGAGAGGAATGAGTTTGGGTTGAGGTTCCCCTGTCTGCAAGCCAGCACGATGGGCTAATAGCCTTTCTGCTGGGAGGTGAGGGTCCCAGGGGGCCACAGAGTCCTTTCTATCAGCAGGGGCCACATCAAGGAGGTTTTCAAGTAGCTAGGCTGCAGGAAACCTTCACTACCGCAATGTTATCAGCTTGGTGGAGGTCTGTGCAGCGAACATGACGCATGTGTGTCAATTCACCCAGACGAACCACACGGCGTCACCTGCAGGCTGGTAGTACTGAGGATGATAACAGAAGTGAATGCACTTTGCCGGTTAAAATCAAATAAATAGCTTAGAAAAGTAAAATAGGCTGCCTCAGCGTTAACTCCAGCTTGTGAGGCGAGTAATTTCTGCAGTCAGATACTAGAAATAACGGCACAGAAATCCAGCTGGGTGCCAAGCGAGCTGTTGAATGTTTTATTGCAGGCGTGGGGGATTATCGGCAACAGGTAAAATGAGCCATCCGTCTGTGCCAATCAGAAGGGGCCAGCCGGGTGGTGCGGGGCAGACTGGGAGGGGGGGCAAGCCAGTTGTGTTCCGGTTATTGCCCCCCCGTGGCTCTGTAGGCTTTTAGGAAACTTTTAGTAGGAAACAAGCCCCTATGGATCCTGCAGACAAGAGGCCAATCGGGGCGTGTCTTACATGCCGACTTGCAGAGCTGTCTTTGTTACAGACTTCCTGATAGCTTCACAGTGCTGGTCTTAATGATATGCAACCAACGTGTAAATTAGAGTATTTCCTGTCACATTTCCTAGTTGCTGCAGTGCCAGCATATGTCTGTACGGTGCCCTCCACCCTGCAGACCCTGAAATGTTGTGAAATAAGGTGACGGCCGGTGAGATTTTGCAACTTTCTCTGTCACAAAGCAAGCAGGCGAAGAGGACCTGCTTTTGGTATTGATTAAATGCCAGGTCTGCAAATCTCCTCTTCTGATTGGCTCAGCAGGGGGCCTGTTCCTGATCAAGGGTGTGTGGTCTTTAGGCACAAGGGACTGGACACAGGACTCTTACCAACGGAGCAAGCTCTGACTCAAATGCAGGTCAAATGTAATTATTAGAAACATTACGGTTTGCTTTATGTGGTAAAATTGTGATTAAATGCCACAGATAACACCAAGCATGTCCAGGTTAGCCTGCCCGATGGTAACTATAGCAACTGTGACGTCACCGTGGACATAGTGATGCATAAAAATTCTAATAGCTGGGGACTGGTTGCCAGGCAACCTCTACTCAGGGAAAAGATTCGGCGGACGGCCAAAGGAATGGGGCTCATGAACAGACTGTGCTTAAGTCCGGTGTTGTGTATTTTAATTAGTATTTTTCTTGTCCTTTGTAGTAACCGTTCATACAGAGTCTAGTACTGCCCATCCATTTATCGCCACAGCAACAAAATAATTGCTTTTCATTTTTAAAACACATTATATAATTTCCATAATGACAGTACATGCTATGATCAGTAACACTCTCTGGTTTGCACAAGAGACATTCAGGTGTAAATGTCATTTATTGATGTCCTTTAAAAGCACCGCATGTGAAGTTAAATGCTCAGCGAGCTGGGAGTTGGTGGGATTTTTATGGAGTTTTGTCCTATTGCTTATAAAATTGTTACTAGATCTTACCCAAGCAAACGTGGGTCCTGTTTAATCCAAGATTCATTAATCAAACCACCTTAATATGCTCATTCCACACTATACAGTATAGAGCAACTAGCAGCATAGATTGGCTTCAGGAAGATGACAGCGTGTCCATTGCCAAAGAGTATGTGCAGAGGACTTCTGGGTAATTATTTTTTGTCGCTCATCCATCCTTACATAGGATCCTCTTAATGATGCTGTGGTCAGTAGAGGGGTTGGCATTTGGGGGTTAATTATTACCCCACATCACGGCTGACCTCAGATGAGAGTGGAGTAACTCCGTGGGCAGGTGTGTATGTACAGCGTCAGAGTGCTGCGTACACTCCAGCTGCGTCGAGCGGCGTGTGACTCACAGCCAGTCCTGGGAAATTTATGAATGAGATCTCAGTCTCTCATCACAACTTGCAGGTGAAGCTTCTCACTTGTTCGGCACAGCAGGACTCTCCCGTTTTCCTGTTGTCATTCGGAAGCTGTCATTGTCAGCCTCGATATCTGGGTGTCAGGCCAGCTACTGATGATAACTCAAATTAGCGCATGTGTACTGAGCATTCATTTTAAGCGGGTAGCACTGTGGCCTCCCATCTGCACGGTCGCTGGTTTGAGTCTTACCCCCCCCCCTTCATGTGTGGCATCTTCATGGCGGAGGGGACTGCCATTAGTTGTGAACCCTATGCCTCCTGGGACCAACACTGGGCTGATTGCCATCCTGTGAAGGTTAGAAGGTTCTGGAAGATGGCAGTTGGCATGTTTTTAAGAACAGTAGTAAACTGTTGACTAAAATAAATATTTGTGCAGTGGAATTAAATATGACTAACAGATTTATGCACAAACCTCCATAATCTTGGATTTTTTAATGTCTGCTCCATCCTTGAAACGCTGTATAACATGGACTTGTGCCCCCCCAACCAAAATGAATAAGCACTGTTGTCTCACACCTCTGGGACCAGGGTTCGAGTCTCTGCCATGACGCTATGCGTGTGGAGTTTGCATGTTAACTGGAGTTACCAGATTGCCCATAGGTGTGCATGTGTGAGTGACTGGTGTGTGCCCTGTGATGGGTTGGCATCCCATTCTGGGTTGTTCCACTTATAATACGTTCATAACTGTTTATTCAGTGCAGGCTTGTAGATACTCCCTGGAAGCACAGGACACCCTGGAATGGACTGAAAGGGTTAAATAGGAGCAGGAATCCAACCCACAGTTGCAGCTGCACCAACCACCCATTCAATGAGCGAGTTATTTAATAACAACATCAATCCGTAATTTTAGCAGTTGTAGTTATGAAGATGTTTTGAAGACTGCAGATAGGGAAGCTCCCAGGTCGTCCCACCCTCTGCTGGTGTCACAGGTGTCAATGCCGCACAAACCTACTGTAGAATTTCTAGATCCTTCCATTGCCCCCTCCCTCGACTCTTCCCCAGATTCCCTGGCCTCTGAGAGAGAACCGCAAAGAAAGGGAGTCGGAGGACAGCAGCGCTCCTTCCAGATCAAATATTTAAAGAGGAGTAAATCAGTGCGAGAAGACCTGGCGCGCTTGTTTTTCCTGAAACGGGATCTGGCCCGGGGGGGGGGGGGGGGGCTGCCACCCGGGGACCCTGCAAAGGGGGGAGGGGGGGACAGGGGACACCCGCCACCCCCCGCAGGGGCCCGGGGAGCAGCAACCCGCCAAAAAAGCCCGGAAAAAGGAATGTGGG
>JAOYFF010000081.1:14629012-14647604 GCA_025773925.1 Cryptomyrus ogoouensis
TACTCACTGAGGGTATAGAGAGAGGGAGGGGAGGGAGGGAGGGGGGGGGGGGCGGGGTGGGGGGGGGGGGGGGGGGGGGGGGGGGGGGGGGGGGGGGGGGGGGGGGCTGCTACCCAGGGACTCTGCAAAGCGAGAAGAGTGTGACAGGAGACACCCGCCACCTCCAGCAGGAGCCCGGGGAGCAGCAACCAGCCAGAAAAGCTCTGAAAAAGGAATGTGAGCGAAGCCCAGGCGGCTCCTGCATGCTCCTAGAAAGGCGGACGTCTCTTTATATCAAGAGCAAGAGAATCACAAGTGAAGTGAAATTATAACCCCAAAAGAGCTTAACTGAGGAAACAGTATCATCCCTCTTCCGAGTGGCCGACCAGCAGGGGGGGGTGACAGCAGTCTGGAGCCCCCCCCCCGCGCTGCACAGGGCATGTGGAGGGCAACACCCTGTACCGGATGGGCAAACAATAGGTGTTATTGAAGATGGGCTTCAATCAACTTCCTCTAAACTTTCCAAACACTATAGGTTCTATGCCATCCCCACATTCTTCAAGCCTAATGGAGAAGATGCGGTTCTTAGTATTTGCTTGTGATTCGTTTGTTAGTCACTGCTAATTTGTTTATGCAAATATGTTAATTTTCAGTTCATGGCGCCTCATCCCGTTTTCGAAATGCTGTCAGATGCTAATGCCTGTTTTGAACACTTGCTTCCTGTCATCCATGCCGATCAAATTATGTTTTGAGGCCTCTAATCTGAATGACGCAGCCCCCTGAGGCTGTTAACCATTAGGGCGTCCCTCGTAAATGACGGCAGGGGGGGTTCTGAGGTACTCCGGATGAAGCCAGGTGACCCATACAGTGAGAGTGAGGGATGGCTGGCAGAGACAAAGGTGTCCGTGGTCTGAAGAGCGCCAGGTGGGATCCGCGCGGCCGCAAGCGCTAAGCTACCCTCGCTAACAAAGCTACAGCTGGGCCCAGCCAATGGTGGCTCCCCTTACAAAAATACATTGTGTAACGTGGCACCTGGCCTGCCCCATCGCCATGGCGACACCACCAATACAGGGAAAAAAAGTATCGCTGATGCGTCCATGGCTTTTGGGGGGGTCAGCACTGATGTAAGGCAAAGCAGATGTGACTCATCCCAGCAGTCGGTAGGATTTGTGCGTATTCCGACTGGAAGGTTTATACATTTGGATTTTTAAAAATGACTCAAACTGTAATTGGTTTTTTCCCCCCATTGGTGCCACACTGGCTCCTCCGCAGTGCATCTTCATGGGAAAATGTAACAAATGCAGAGTGATTTAGTGGCTCCATCCAAAGCAGATTACTCTGCCTGCCTATAAATCACATTTACATTCGGGGTGTGGAGATGCAAGCTGACTGAAGGTCTTTGAAATGGGAAGTGCATGTCTGTGAGAGATGTGGGAGGTAAAGCAAGTGAGAGAGAGCGAGAGGGCACATTTCACATAGACATAAACGCCATTTTTTTTCTCCTCCTTCAGCTTCGTCGCCGCTAATTTAGGCCATGTGCCTGCCACAAACTTGGCACATACCGCCGGCACTGCAAACAGCCCGACCGCGGGCCAACTGACAGCAGGGGCCCAGCGCTGGCCTTTCATGCCCCGATTCCTTCCGGAGAGCCTCGGATCTAGGCTCCAGTAGTGTGGAGGACTGGGGCTGGGTTGATCACAGTTTCCGTAGTGGGTCAGGTGGTCTGGCTGGCGGTGCCTTCTGTCTGAGTGATGCGATGCTATAATAGAAAGGCAAGTCTGGCTGTTTCTTGGGGTGTAAGACCGCCCAACAGAATGTTTCCTTGGAAATGTGGATGCTTTCCCAGTCACACACTATCCTTCTAGACTATTGTTACCATAAACTGTGGTGTGTTAACAAACGGCACTGTTGTTTCACTCTGTGTTAAGTGCTGTTGGCCCACCACTTTGCGAGAAGCGCTATATAAACACAATTCTCACTCACAAACTGCTTCTTCTTTTTAATTCCCGAGAATATTACCACCATTCGCAAACAAAGGCTGCTAATCTCTTTAGAAGACTGTTCTGGCCTCAACTGGACTACACCTCTTTCCAAGAGTAAAATGATTCTGAGAAGAATTCTCTGTTTTATTGTGGAATGTTCTCTGTATGGAACGTGAATGCATATCAGAAGTCCATCCCTTAATTTAGACACATAAGTAGCATTTCGTAATTCGCTGGCATCCCATGCAGAGGCTCCACCAGCTTTTGACCTGTGTTGCCTGGGATAGGCTCTGCACCCGGCCCCCCCGTGACCCTGAGCAGTATAAGCGGGGAGAAGATGGATGGATTTTGTAATTCAGTTTGACTTTATAATTATAATTCTTTCATTTAGGATAATGCAAAATGAGATTCTTTTTGCAGCTTATCATTATTCTGTGTGAAAATATGATAAAAACTGAAAACAAGCCTCATTGCACTTAGAGTAAGCTGACAGTTGTCTTTTTTTTTTAAAGGCTGGTGGACAGGAGCTGTTAATCAGGGGGGGCCTGTTGGCACAGCTGTGCAAGCTTGTCACATCTTACAGCTAGGGGGAGCTCACGGGGAGCTGGGCTTCCATCAGTGTGGGTGGTGCAAGGGGCACGTGGGGTCAGTGCTGGCCGACGGGTGGCCAGCTGAATCCAGGGGCCCCCTCGCCGGGTCCGGCTGATGGGTGACTGGCTGAGACCGGGGTCCCCTACAGGGTCCGGCTGATGGCCGGCTCTAGAAGGCTCCCATGCAGCGCCGGTGACCTGTGGGGTCGGACCTCCCGGCAGCTCTGCTGCTGACTCAGCTGGCCACACATATCTGAACTTCTCCATCATGGGGAGGGGGGTGTTTATCCACCATGGGATTTTATGTTTGTACATCAACACACAGGCGTTCACTCCCTCACATTTTTCTAGCTGGACCTTGCTTTACAAAACTGTAGGAGTTGACTAAAGAGATCAATCCATTTAAAAAAAAAATCAATCCAAATGCAAAACTGCTCTCAGCCTTCAATGGGTCATGTCTCGGGAGGGGGGGCGGGCCCTCAGGCCGATACACAGCAGACTCGAACCCCCAGCATTCCCTCCACGGGTCATGTGCAACCCCGAGTGACAGTCAGCGGACCACGGGATCTGAACCAACAGCCAGACAGTGTGGCTCTCTGTGTGACAGCCGATCAGACTCCTATGCTTGGTAAGAGACTCCTCATAGATCTTATAAAAGGTTCTTACAAAGGGGGTTGCAGACAGGGTCTGCACCCCCCTTTACAGGGGGCGTTAACTCAATAACACAACACCACCACTTCAATTCTCTGAATGACACCTTTATGAGTGAACAGTAGGGGGCAGCGGTGAGTGTTCATTGTAGGTAGCAGAAGAGGCCCAGGGTTCATGTGTCTAAGGCTGCATGTTTGTGCTTACTAGAATCGGGGACAAAAAGAAAGCTCACCCAGCAAGCTGGGGCAGTTACCTTTCTTACAACTAGGGGGTGCCTCTCTTACTCCAGCAAGCAGGCGGGGTGGATGCTGCCAGTTGCCTGCCCTTCTTCTGCAAGGTGCCACAGGCAGCCATTCACCACAGCTTCTAGTTTCAAGCACTGTTGCTCTCCTAAATGCTTTGGGGGTGTGTGTGGGGGGGGGTGTACTTCCTGCTTGTGAATCGGCTGTTCCAGTATCTCCTGGAGTCAGAGAGAGGGGCCCCAGGGTCCAGACAAAGAGCGGCATTCATCACAAACTCCTCATCCTCCATGCTGGTCCAAGCACACCACACAATAAACAGAAGTTAGAGGGTGTGTGTGTGTTTGTGTGTGCGTATGAGTTTGGCTGGGGTGTTAAATAACAGAAAAGAGAGTAAGGTTGTTCATCAGGAAATGATGCCGGATTTTTCGTAAGACTTTATAGTCAATGGGGCTTTAGAAGACACACAATGACACGGCTCAGCATGAAAGCCCATCGGATCGGATTTCCGCTATTCGGTTCTGGACGCGAGAGCGTGTTTGGATCTCGGCACGTTGCAGATGAATCGATGCGGCTTCTGCTTCGCTGGTATGGGGTCCTCTGATCACCACACGCTGCCTGGTTTGCTAATGTGCGAGGCGTCCTGTCGTGCCTGTTTTTTTTTTTTCTCCCCCTGCCCTTGGCAGTCAAGGGAGGGGGTTCCTTTCCTGCTAGTCCCTGAAGCCTGACGCACCCCGCTGCCGACATGGGCCGACCCAGCCCGGGCTGAGAGGTACCATTAAGGCAAAGGATCCATTCAAGCAGCACAAAGACGGCATTGTGGACCCGCCATAGCCGCTCATGGGAAAAAGCAGGAGCAACGTTGCCCTTGTCAGCTCCCCCCTCACCCCCCAAGCCCTTTACTCCCCATCCTTCTTCAAACCAACATGGGATGTGATGTAGGCCTCATGCACCTGTGGCCGACAATATGAGCCAAGATTCAACTTGAGGGGTGCCGGGGGTCGGCGGGTCTCAGCCATTTATGTCTTGGGCCCGATTCCTCAGGTTTGTGGGACTTATAGCTCTCTGCTAATTGCTAATGAACACAATTAGACTCCTGAAGACACATTTTCGACATTCGTTCGATTTAGCTGGCATCCCTTAAATGGTCATGACTAATTCGACGCTCGTTAAGGGTTAACTTACACGCTGACTCAGCCTCTTGTCAGCATTACAACCGTCAGCGTTAGGCGAAGGAGAGCGAGAGATCCTTTCTGACTCTCTGTATGACTCAGCCACAGAGAGGAGGGCACGTGGGAGGCGCTGGCGAGGACAAACGTGGGCTGTCCTGGCCATAGGAAGTCCTGAGCCAGCAATCCTGAACCCTGCTCCCTCACAGGCTCACCCTACATCAAAGACTCGTGTTTCCTGCCATAATTCTGCTAATAATTAGCCCCCCCCCCCCCCCCCCCCCCCCCCCCCCCCCCCCATCCATCCATCCAACCCCCCCCCCCCCCCCCCCCACACCCCCCCCCAACCACGACGGGGGGGGCGGGGTAAGCCCCCCCCCCCCCCGCCCCCCCCCCCCCAAACACCCGTTTTTCCTCCCTTAATTTTTCTAAAAATAACCCCCCCCCCCCCCCCCCCCCCGGAAGGGAGTGAAGCCGTCATCAGCCTGAAATAAGAATTTACAGAGAGAATTTACAGTGAAATATGCTCACAGCTACTTTAGCACTTAGTAACTGAATTTTATTTTAAAGGATCAAAGTGAATAATTATTGTTAGAATTTGTTTAGCACAGGCTTTGTTCCAAAGCAATGTACAATTGAAAGCAGGATCAGTGAGTTCCTGGAGCAACTGGGGGTTAAGGGTCCTGCTCAAGGGCCCAAACCTGAAATCACTCTGGGATTTGAATTAGGGACCTTCTGATTACAGACACATGGTCCTAACTCACCTGCATACCAGAGTAGTAAAGTAGTCAGCCACCATGACTACTTTATGTCTTGATGCTACTACAGGCAGTATAGTGGCATTTTTCCCTCTTATCCCTACTGGACATTTTTATTGGTTAAGCCAGGCCTAGCCAGTTCTGGTCCAGGAGGGCCATAACCCAACACAGTTTCCAGATTGCTCTGTTCAAACACACCTTCTAAACCAGGTAATTAGCTGATTAACATGTGTTTGAGCAGGAAAATCGGCAAATTGTGATGGATTCTGGCCCCCTGGGACTGGATTTGGGCGGCCCTAGGTTAAGCTAAAAGATACTCTGTATGTTTAAAGACTCAGGAAGGTCTGGGGGACCTGTAGCAGGTACAGGGGAGACAGCGCCGTGTGCCAATTGCCAGTAATGCTGACACGCAACCCAGAGAGCTTCCTGTGCGGAAATGGCTTTCCCGTACTTTATTACAGAAATGTGTAGTCTGTATTCTAAAAATGTGCTAGGATTGCACGCAATATATTTGAGTTGTATGTAAACATAAAGTGATTATTTGAATATATACATACATGACATTTTATTGATCTGAGTGGGGAATTCTTGAGCATGCCACAGCAAGGTGCGTAAAGAGCACACAGATAAACTTATAATGCATACATAGCATATACTGTATATGTATATACTTCTAGCAGACTTTCAGGAGAGCAAAGGCTACATCTCCTCCCGAAGAGGTCCGACTCGCTCCCCAACTGGCCCACCTGTCGACCCCGCAGGTCGCAGAATGTACCACCTGACCCATTCCTGACCTCTGACCCCATGAGATCCCGTGACCCCTGTGGCTAATGAGGCGAATACCCTGAAACCGCACAAGACCACGTCATCCCGGGACTCGCCACAGGGGTCCCTCTAGAGATGGTGAGCATGAACTCTGTCACCTCGGTTAATTTGCGCACGTGGGTGACGTCTGGCTTGGGCCCGATGACTGCGTGCGGGTGACGTTTGAAAGTCAGTTTGTGTGCTTGGGCGAGAATGTGCCATCCCCCCTTAGGACAACGAAATGGATGTCGTCACTTTGGGGGCCACGTCCCCCCCCCCCCGCAGTGAAGGCCCCTTTGTCCTTTAGACAGTCACAGACACCTGCTGCCATCTGAATTCGTCAGGAGCTGGCAGGGCGACTCAGAGCCTGCCGGCAGTGGTGTGGGGGATGGCGAGCAGCCAGCCGGCGAGTGGGAGGGGGGGTGGCTGTGGGGGATTTTATGACAGTCGCTCCTATTCAATTGCCACCAGACGGTATTCTGTGACTAACTTGCCTGCTCGCTGTGTCACTCACTATGCCACAGCCAAGTCGCGTTTGCGGAAATGTGACAGCAAAAACCAGTACCTACTGACATGAGTCCCTGCTGGAACTACTGGCTCCCCCCACTGGGGGACTTGGGTGCTGCCCCATGGGGCCCGGGGTCCTGGGTGTAACACGCTGAATGTGGCACTTATATCGATATCGCCCAATAAGACTGGGGACGGCAGCGCCTCACGGCATCAGGTCGGAAAACAGTCATGCAATAGGTGCATTATTAACAGTGCCAAGGTGTATTAACGGGGAAACACATTTCAGCTGAATTCTTAGTCACGTGTTTGAGGTCATGTGACCACACACATGCAAGTATCATCGGCATTAACCCGGTGTCAGTGTGACTGCAGTGCCCTGCAGGTAATCTGGGTTTCCATTTATAAGTGAACTCTGTAGATAAAAGTAGATATTTTCAGGCTAAATATATCTGTCTTATTATCAGCTGTGCTAGACTTTGCACCTTCCTCGCTCTCAGCTGTCAGCAGGCCTAACACACCGGCTGTACGCGAGAGCTGCCTTACGTAACGCAGTGCGATAAGCCGGAAATGTTAATGACTCGTCAGTAATTAACGCTGCTTGAGCCCACCGGCCATTTCATTTACATTTTATTTATCAGACGCTTTTATCCAGAGCGACATGCATTGAAGAGTGGATGCAAGTCAGCCAGTCCCTGAAGCAGCTGGGGGTTAAGGGCCTTATTCAGGGGCCCAACAGTGAAATCAGTCTGCTAATCACAGGATTTATGTTGGCAATCTTCTAATCACAGGCCATACTAATGTGTCGAGTCACACAGCACCTCCTAAAAGGGGGTCACCTCGTTGTGGACAGAATTTGAACCTGTGCGGGGAGACCCTATGGGATTTCAAGTCCAATGCCTTAACCTCTCAGCCACCATGACTATCACTGTGCTTAAGGCTACCACGGGCAGTATTATGACATTTTTTGCCTCTTATCTCCACTGGACATTTTCCAGAATATTCTGTGGGTTTAAAAGTGCACAAGCCAGACAGCCGTTTCCCAGGTGCAGGGAGGATTTTGAATAACTGGACAGCATCTCACTGCACAGTACTGGTCTCGCATACCAGGTCACTCACCCAGACTGTGGGGCCACTTGAGTCTCTGTCAGAGTCTCATGTGTGAATAGAGCCAGCCGCTGGGATAATCTGAAGGGGAGGATGGGATTATGTTTCACCTTATAAATATTTACCATGTAACTCACGCCTTCTCCAGTCTTGTGTTAGCATGTCTTCAAGCTTGCAGTAGTCCAAGATTCCCGGCAGACAGGCATTCTCCGATGAAAGCGCCCCTTCTCACAGCTCTGTTCCAGCAGACAAGCTCACCTCGAGAATTATCAGGCGTTTTCTTATTGACATTTGCTGCAATTTAGCTCTTTGCAAGCATTGCAAATTTACAGGCCCTGTAGATAGGGGAAAAAAAGTCTGACTAAACGTTTGTAGCACAGAGGGAGCGAAGGAAGGATGAACAGTGTCACTCAACAGTTTCGAGTTCTCTGCACAGAGCCTAACCACATTTGGGATTGTGTTGTGTACAGCAGTTTTTTGGCCTTTTTTAGCTCTCATGCTGTTTAATTTAGCTGTTACGCAGTTTCCCAAACGTGTGGTTTGTGTGTGTTTTTTTTTTTTTTAAGAATTGCTGTGGTTTCATGTACCGTTGGCACCATTAACTAAACCAGGGGCCCATCAGAGAGACGTTATGTTTGGATGATTTAATTGGGCATGTGGAATCATGGGCGAGGCACATTATAAGGCCCTATTAACTTCCTGAAACACCCCTGGTTTCCATCCTGCTGTTCCTGTGAAAGATGCACATTTACTCTGACTTTTTTGAAGGCCTGTATGTCTCTGATTTTGCTGTAGTGAAGGTGCTCATGGATTAGGGACACAGTAGACTCCTCCCAGATGCACCCCATGTCCTGTGGCACCACCCCCCCCCCCCCCAAGCCATCTGTGAGTTTATCCCCTGCTGTCCTAAGTTCCCCCTCCCCCTGCCGGCCTGCCTGGGAGACTGGTCCAGGCCGCAGTAATCCTGTCTCCTGTATACCGGCGTGCCTTGCATGGCTGGCCAATGGGAACCTCCAGGAAGTGTCCGATTGGGCCAAGGTGACAGATTGCCACAGCTGTCGCCAGATCTGGCTGCCCTACTTCGGGTGGGACATAGATGTTGCTGTTCCAGCCACCGGCAGGGTTGTCGCCGTGCTCCTGTTGCTAGGTGACCCGCTGGAGTCCTCAGCATCCTCCCTGTCCATATTTTATTGCCTGTGAAATTTTCTCTTTGTGGAGACTATAATCCCCCCCCCCCAATGCCAACGCAGAGCTTCATGACTCATAGAGCCTCCATGCTGGGAAATCCACATCCGTCCAAAGGCATAGAGGCATTGTCCTTACGCAAGCAGATGAGGTTAGAGATCATTCGGATACCTTCACAGCAACATATGCGATGATGTCACAGAGTGACGGCATTGTTATTCTGAGGATAATCTCCTCCCCGCCACCAGTATCAGCTGATCTGCATGGGCGCCCATATAAGAGAGACACAACAGAGAGAAACAAAGCCACACGCTCATAGTGTAGAATCTGTACCGCAAGACGGGCACGGCAGATGGCGATGGCAGAGAGTGTGATGTGCGAAAATGTGGGATTACTCTCCGTAGTCGTGCGGATGTGTGGGTGTAGCGTGTGAGCAAGGAGCGGACAGCCGTGTCTGTGTGTGTGGGCCAGTGTATTTGTGTGTTTTCGTCAGCTTCTGTGTGATGATGTGAACCCGTAATGATGACATTGGGGGGTAGAGGCCATTCTGTGAAGACGCCGGGGGCCCTCCGAGGTGTGAGGTCAGGAGTCCCCCTCCCAATGAGCTGGAGTCTGCTTTATAAATCAATATGAATGACCTGACAGAACGCGGGGAGGAAGAACAACTGATACCCCTCTCTCCCTCTCCCTCCACTTTCACCCCCCCCCCTTTAATACCTTCCACATGCGTGTCCGCTTCCCGTCTTACACCCCTCTCTCAGAATCTCTGGCATCTGAGCATGTAAGCGGTGCTAGTGGTTGTCACTGGCGTGTGGGCGGGGGGGCTACCAGGTTAAGCAGACTTGCTGTTTTAATTCATGTGCTGCACTAATGTTGTGTTGATCCTCACAGAACTAAACACTAAACTTCAGATTTGTCTTTAACATCCCTCTGCCTGTGCTGGAGCTCCTTTCAAAATGCTCGCCGTCCCACAAAACGTCAGATTTCTTTACATCGTGTTTAATGGTGCTGCTCGTAGAGGTGCACTGTGAATCAGCATCTCGTACAATGAAAAACACTGTAATGTACTGCATGTCTTGTTCAAACTTCAGTAATGAGTCACCTGGCTTCGCTAAGCTGTCGTCGTGTAACACAGAGGGATTTTCCAGCCACAAGCAGCTGAGTTTAACCCTGAGTCAGTCCCCGGAGGGTGGGAGGGGCACCCCCAGCGCCACCCAACCCCCAACAGATGTCTTACAGTGGTGCCCTGTGGAACGGGTACACTGTGGTGGGAACAGATGTGCTGTAACACTCAGGGGAGACAGGTGCATTGTGGGTTGCAAATTCTGTTCAGGACAGAGTGAGGGGGCAGAGAGTTTGTTTATTTGGTTGTTTTTCTGGGGGGGGGGGGTTGCTAAGCTGCTGTTTCCGTGGCAGTGCATGGCCCAGCGTTCGAGAGACATGGGCTTTGGGGAGGGGATTGTGACCCATATGCAGGTGTCCGACCTTCCAAGCTGGTGCGGTTCCAACGGATCCAACGCACGTGCAGAACAGCATGCCTGGGGCTGGGGTGGACCTGTCACAACGACCAAGACCATGTTCGTTCAAATCGCCCCTGACAGCTATGGGGTCGACTCTAAATCTGGGGGGGTAAGTATTCTCTATCCCACCCCCTGCTGCTCAGCCCTGTCAAAAACCATTAGGTCAGTTTGAAGATCAGCACGGATGTGCAGCTATCCATGGAGGACAGTATTTTTACCTGCAATAAAAATGACGATAAATGAGATATAAATCACTCTTATGGTCATAACCACCAAAGTGATTAAATAATAAACCTAAATGTATAAAATACGTTATGTCCACATTTGGATGCTCATTTTGTCCTGTTATCTAAATGCTTTAAAAGCTGGATCATTGCCGTGAGCCTTTTCTCTTTCTGTTAATGCAGGTCACACCTGTTCAAAGGCCCTGAAAGTAGAACATAGGCTGAAAATGTATGATTTCCTGTGCTGGAAAGTGCAGCTGTTGCCTGAGTCGATTTACTCTCATGCCACTTTGTAGCTTGAAATAGCATTTGAGACAACAATATAGATTAAGTTATTATAAAATATTCTAAATCTGAATATACAGACATTCCACCTCTCCCAAAAGGTTCTGTGAGTCTCCTGCAAACTCCCTGACACCCATGAACGACATGCTGGAAATCTGTTCTGCTATATAGCAGTAAAATTAGCTGGCAAGACGTTATCACCACCGGAATCTGCCCCATCGGGGCATTACACTGAGGTATATGGTATTTTGATGGTATTTCAAAAAGCAATGCTATTCTGGTATTTCCGGATAAAATTTGCCAGGGGAGAGAGTATCGTAATACTGCCCAAGCCAAGCCAACATCCTGGTTGGCCTGAATACAGGCCACATGTTAGGTAAGACATGGTAGCTAAGGTCTGTTAGCTGAAAGCCGCAGACCAAATACTAGGTAAGACGTGGTAGCTAAGGGCGGTTAGCTGAAGGCCGCAGACCAAATGCTAGGTAAGACGTGGTAGCTAAGGACTGTTAGCTGAAGGCCGCAGACCAAATGTTAGGTAAGACGTGGTAGCTAAGGGCGGTTAGCTGAAGGCCACAGACCAAATGCTAGGTAAGACGTGGTAGCTAAGGACTGTTAGCTGAAGGCCGCAGACCAAATGCTAGGTAAGACGTGGTACCTAAGGGCTGTTAGCTGAAGGCCGCAGACCAAATGCTAGGTAAGACGTGGTACCTAAGGGCTGTTAGCTGAAGGCCACTGACCAAATGCTAGGTAAGACGTGGTAGCTAAGGTCTGTTAGCTGAAAGCCACAGACCAAATGCTAGGCAAGACGTGGTAGCTAAGGACTGTTAGCTGAAAGCCACAGACCAAATGCTAGGCAAGACGTGGTAGCTAAGGACTGTTAGCTGAAGGCCGCAGACCAAATGCTAGGTAAGACATGGTAGCTAAGGACTGTTAGCTGAAGGCCGCAGACCAAATGCTAGGTAAGACGTGGTAGCTAAGGACTGTTAGCTGAAGGCCGCAGAAAAAATGCTAGGTAAGAAGTGGTACCTAAGGGCTGTTAGCTGAAGGCCGCAGACCAAATGCTAGGTAAGACGTGGTAGCTAAGGTCTGTTAGCTGAAAGCCGCAGACCAAATGCTAGGTAAGGCATGGTACCTAAGGGCTGTTAGCTGAAGGCCGCAGACCAAATGCTAGGTAAGACGTGGTAGCTCATGGCCACAGGAGTATTAAACCCTTTAGAAAATGTCTGGTTTGAAGAGAAAAATTTATAACCCCCTTCAGATAAAAATATTTAGCTAAGTAATGAATCAATTGTCATAAATCTTGCAAAGAAAAACATCATTCTCATAATTCACATTTTACTTGAAAGAAAAGCAAAGCCACTGGAATTAAAATGATGGATGTTACACATGTATTCACTACATGTAAAATAATATTTCCCCAGGGACCAGCGAAGTGTATTTGCTTACCTGCCTGCCCACTTACCTTTCTACCTAGCTAGCATGTGACTATTTACTACAGCGTCAGTGTAGTGTATCAGGTTATCACATACGGTGGAATTAATGTATCTTATCGTACTTGAATTAAGCTTGTTCTTGCTCGTCCCAGCATCCTGCCCAAACCAAGGCCTTCCCGTTCCGCTCAGAGCTGGGAATGTTAAACCGGAGTGACCTCGCACGGCCCCAGTGACATGCTGGGAACTCACCATTCTGTCCCGATTAAGAGCCATTGATGGATCGCGTCTCGGAGTGGACTAGAAGGGCAGGCCCTACCCCCCCACTGGTGGCCTGTCGGACCTGGCCCAGGTCTCCGGAGATCCATCAGTGTTGCTCCCATGCAGCTGGGAACACTTACAGGCCCCGCAGCCCGCTGGAGCTTTCTCTGCCTTACCGTGTGCGTAATTAAGTATGCCCTCTCCTGGAGTTCCGCTACACTGAGAGCGTTTCTGCGGTCGTGCACAGTGTCACTGTGGACTCGCATCACGATGATTAATGACTCCGTGCTGTGCCCATCCCGACTCCTCCCAGGCGGGCCCATATTCTGGCCCTGTGACCCTTCCTCCACTGCGGGACAAGCGTGAAGTCCCACTGACACTTTAGTGAGTTGATTTTTTTTCCTGCATCTTCTGCTGAGCTCAGATAGACTGGACTTGGCCTGTCAGCCCGGTGAGCTTCCTGCCGATTTGCTTCGCTAAACCTATCTGTTAGTCACAGATGAAATTTCCAAGAGTCTGTGTCGGGGATTTAAATAAGGACTCTCACCGAGGAATTGGGCTTGAGCGACTGTCCACATTCCTGCACTGTCAAGCTAATCGCTCCCAAAGGGATATATCAGCCAAAAACGAGGGTTTTAGCTTGTCTCAAATTCCTAATAAAAGTAATTATAGGGGCAGGTGCTGTATAATCCTGTCTGTAAACCTTGTGATGCCCGAAGCCTCAGGGAACTCAGGAATTAGGAGCTGGGAGATACCTGGATTCATAGGGCAGACAGAAAGGCTGGGAACAGAGAACAGGCCATGTCAAACCTGGCTCGTGGGAGTTTTACTTACACAAAAATGTTTTATGGCAGGACAAAAAAAATTATTGGTTCAAAAAGATAACCAATCAGATTGTAGAGGAGGTGGGTCCCAGCAACTACAATCTGATTGGTTATCTCTCCGAACCAATCATTTTTCATTCTGCCCTCAGAACATTTTTATACAAGTAAAACTCCTGTGATCTCAGGCCTGAGTGGGAGTTTTCCCTTTGTGTTTCCCAGCAGCCATGAGGTCATACTGGAGGACCTACTCTGGACCTCACTGACTGGATAGCCAGATCCTGGTGACCTGTGACCACAACAGCGTGGCCCCTCTGTGTTCACAGCCGAAAGGTCAATCCTCACAGAAAAGTGGGCTTTCCCTGGCCCTTCGGACCATCACGTGTGCCATAAAGCTCATGGTGTATATTGTGCAGTGCCTGAGCTATGTGTGCCCTAGTGGACACCTGCCCTGATTTCGGTGCACTTGGGGCAGCAGCAGACTAGAGCTGTCCTCACATATCTGTCTTCTCCCGGCTGACATGATCGGCTCAGTTCATGACCTGGGTGATGAGAAATAGGTGCTGGCTTTCAGCTATATGTCACTGTAATGACACACCCTGTCCCGTACCTACTCTCTCTCCGCCATGGTCCCCTCACCTCTATGGGGGGGGGGGGAGCTGCTAGAGCAGCCTGGCTGTAACTCAGGACCAGGAGCGGATTACAGACTGTTAGGTTGATTAGAGTTTGTGTGTGTGTGTGTGTGTGAGAGAGAGAGTGCATTTTAATGTGTATTACTCCTGCTGTCTCGCTGCCTCTTTCTCTGATGAGGAATCTTAATTACTTCTGTTTGCGAGTCTGATGGCAGGACAGCTGACAGCTCAATAATTAATTTTATTTAATTGAAAAAACTTGATGTTAACTGCTGCGTACTGGTCACTGTTGTTAATGTCACTGTGTCTGCTTAAGCTGGTTTATTGGCTGTGTGACGCATTTATTTTGTGCAGAATGTGCCGCTTAAACACATACTTACCTCGCTTTAAGTTTTCCGACCCCACGTCCCACGAAAGATCACATCGCCTGTTGTTGCTCCCCCCTTCCCTGACTGAATTACTCAACGAATTAGTTTTGTTTTTAATGAATGAAAGTCATACATGTCATCACAGTCACACTGAACCTGAAATGAAGAGGAGAGCAACATACATTTTTTCCTGGGGGGTGACAGCAGCCATGTGCCCCCCTCTGGGTGTCAGGCTGGGTCAAGGGCCCCATCTGCTGCCTCACATCGGTTCATCGGGGGGGCGGGTTGGCTAGCTGATAGTCAGCCCGCCCCCCCACTCACACCTTCTACTTCACATTAGAGTGTGATCACAGCCTCGCAGCCTTGTTGCTCTGAGTACCAGTGAAATCTCTCTCAATCTGAGAGAGGTCAGGTGAATAATTCATTTTATTAGTTTGCCGGTTTTGAATGCAGTCATGTTGGATGCCTGTTCTCCCTGTCATCTGCAGGTTTCCTCCTTATTTGTACTCTCCTCTGTTAGTACTCCTGTTTCAATCCATTAGTACATCTGTTTCTTCTCTGCTTGTACTCCTGTCTCCTTCTTTAGTATATCTGTTTCCTCCCTGTTTGTACTCCTGTTTCCTCCGTGCTAGTATTCCTGTCTCCTCTGTTAGTACATCTGTTTTCTCCATGCTTAGTACTCCTGTTTCCTGTTAGTACATCTGTTTTCTCCATGTTTAGTACTCCTGTTTCCTGTTAGTACACCTGTTTCCTCCCTGCTAGTATTCCTGTGTCCTCCCTGCTAGTATTCCTGTGTCCTCCCTGCTAGTATTCCTGTGTCCTCCCTGATAGTATTCCTGTCTCCTCTGTTAGTACATCTGTTTTCTCCATGCTTAGTACTCCTGTTTCCTGTTAGTACACCTGTTTCCTCCCTGCTAGTATTCCTGTGTCTTCCCTGATAGTATTCCTGTATCCTCTGTAGGTACATCTGTTTGCTCCCTGCTAAGTACTCCCGTTTCCTGTTAGTATTCCTGTTTCCTCCCTGCTAGTATTCCTGTTTTCTCCATTAGTACATCTGTTTCCTCCCTGCTACTACTCACACATTCTGAGGTGTTTAAATGTTGCACACTCCCTTGGTCAGTATCTCCTGCATGTGGACTTTTCTAAGACAAACTTCCCATGTGTTATAACCCTAACTCGCCTGACAAACACTGAGCGTAGTGGTGGTAGTGATAATGTATACCCCTGGCAACACAGACCAGTCAGCTTCCCCCTCCAGAAATTGGGGGGTTGAGGCTCATTAGTGCTAATTCTCATCTCCCCCTCCTCTCCAGGCATTACTAAATATAGAATTGCAATCACCACTTGCTGAGAAGAGGGGCAGGCCCATCGGCAAGCTGTGAGGGGGCACCACCCTTCTGGCCGATGCTCTCAATCGGGGGTGAGGGCTCTTCAGAGCATTTCACGTACCCATAATGCAACACATCATCCTGAGTCTCGCCACACAATGACTGATGCTCCCCAATGTGTTTCCTCTCTCTCTGGCTCAGTTAACTGCTTTTCATATCAGCTGCTGTATCCTAATTAAGGATTTCATCAGGATGCAGGAGCAATTCGCGACAAATTGGAGGCTTTTCGATTAAAGAGCCAATTAAGATATGAAATGGACAAGCATTTGTAAACAAATGTTTCAGAATTTTTAAATTATTCTATGGATTTTGTGGGGAAGGCAGTGTCTGCAGGGTTTTAATGTACTTCATTATTGATAATAACTGACAACGTAACCACCACACCCAGATCTCCATCTTCCAGCTGCGTCTTTAGACTTACTGTGGTAAAATATGTTCTGGGTACCTTACAGCAGATGTATGCACATGCAGCACATGTAAGCACCAGCGGTGATACTACCTGCAGTGACCACCTGTACTGCCAGAGGGAAGCTCTGCTCATCATATCCACACTATGAGCTTAACTATGAGCATTAGTGCAGATGAGCTGATTTTGCAGCTTCCACTGAGAGAAACAGTGACTGGGTCCTTGAGCAGACTAGGTGGAGGATGGCCGCCATTACAGCCCCTTCGGAGCCCCCTGAATGTGGCAGGAGCAGCCAGACGATCAACAGGATCAGCAACGGGGCAAACTGGGCCCTTGCTGAGCCCTTTCCGTGAGACCAGACTGACATGTGTCTCCTTACTGCGCCGTGAAAGGTTCTGCTGCCTTTTGGAGCTCAGCAACACCTTGGCACCATATTGACAGCCTGGCTTCCACACACTGGTTAACAAGGCGAGGCAACTAGTGCTGGTTTGCAGAGGTGGAAAGGTCAGGTCCAGAAAGTACAAATCCAGACCAAGATTTTGTTTCATCCAACCAGTTCAGTATAAAGAGTTTTAGTCACAGAGCACTCAATCGGTAGGTTGAAACAAAATCTTGGTCTGGATTTGTACTTTCCTGACCTGAACTCTGTACGTCTGCTGGTTTGATTTGTTTGCCCCTTCCTACAGTAGCTGATGAGCAACGGTTTATTCTGGGAGATGCAATTTGTGTGTATATTTGGAAAGCCTATTCAGCCGGTTGATGCCAGATTAAAATTATACGCTGTGCTTAATTATCCCGCTGTTGTGATGTGCAGTTTTGGGGCCCCTCTTGGCTTGCTGACATATATCATTCTTCTCAAACCCCTTTGAACGAGGAGCGCTCGTCTGCTTGACAGCTTTCCCCACGCTCGCAATCATTGGCAGGACTCTCGCACAAACACCCATGAGTCCTTGTAACCACTGCTGTTACTCATTTACATATGGTGCATTATGAAAACAGCAGGTGGCGTCATGGTTAAAGACACTCTTTTCTGGCTCGGGAACCATGAAGTACTGAACCTGAATGGTATCAGAGCAAATCGCTGTACGAATTGTCAGGATCGTAAATCACTTTGAATAAGAGCTGTCGCCATGGGAGCGAAATCATTTTACACAATCTGTTGTGGAGCTGTCAGGTTCAGCATGAGATTATGGCATCCATCCATCCATCTCCCATGAGCACACAGACGGGGGGAGCCTGGAGCCAGTCCCAGGAAACTGGGGGCGTGAGGCGTGGGGGGGGGGGACATGCAGTCACACACCACAGGCGGTATAGAGACACCAATTTACCTGACAGGATGTTTACAGGGACCTGAGGAGGCTTATACAGCACAGGGAGAACGTGCAAACTCCACACTTGCGGAGCTGAGAATCAAACCCACAAACTACTGTTGCGAATCCAACATGCCCCGCCTATGAATACCACTGTTATATATAACGAAATGATGGGTGATTCAGCATTACGAACTGCTGATGCTCACATTTTACTGTCAGAATGATGATGATGCTCATAGCTTGAGGGCGACTGCCTGTTCGGGACAGAGACGCCTCACCTGTCTGCCCTCTGCAGACCATATGTGGTCAGGAGCGCTGAGTGCTGCCCTGGAGGGAGAGCAGTGCAGAGCGGCTGAGCGTGTGTGTCATGCGGCACCCTCTGGCACTGCGGGCAGAGGCCGGCTGGACGGTCCCTGGCACACGCCGAGTAATTAGATCTGGCATCTCCGCCACTCTTTTCAGGCTTGCAGATGGTCGGCGTTGTGACGTACGGAAACCCGGTGAGTAGCCTGCTTGGGGGTCTCTGGTAACAGGACCCGGAAATGAGCTCAGCAGAACCATCTCTCTACACGTTCACATGATGGTGTCCTGAAGGAACCCATTAACGTACATGCTGATATATATTTACCTATTTTTCTCTGTTACCAGGATTCGTTTTTTAAATATATTATTGTGTGAGGAAGGGGGGGGGGTCATGTGACCAGAGTTTACTGTGTCCATTGGTCTCACCCGTCCTTCATTCCCCCAGCAATGGCATAGATGTGGGTATATCTATATTTGTGTCGTATTTGGTGCAATATCTGTGTTTGTGTCATTACACGTGCAATAACTTCTTCCACTGCATATTTGCGATATATGCAATTTCTGTGCACTGATTTCTCTACTGGGGATTCCCAGTTTCTACATTGCCGTGGTGACAAGCAGGCGGTGTGAAGCAGGCGGCGGGAATGCAGCGATTGGGGTGTCGACTTAC
>JAOYFF010000081.1:14696283-14710662 GCA_025773925.1 Cryptomyrus ogoouensis
ATAGAGGGAGAGCGTGCAGCTGCAAACAGACAGGGGGCTCAGCCTCCAACACTGGGGGTGTGAAGCCACAGCGCTGCTAGATGTAACTATTTAAACACTCACAATATATTCAACAAATTAATACAGAAAACATACTAAGATCTCACAGTTTTTTTTTCTTTTTAGGCATTTACATTTACAAAAATGCTGAAACTAATTCTTGCAGTTTTCTTTGTTCTGCAGACTCCATCGCAAAATTCAAAAATAAAATCTAAAAGCAAAACTATTATGCCTATTGCGCCCTCTTGTGTTAACATTAATAAATGACTGTGTGTCACAGTACACTGTTACACACATTCACTGTGTATCACCATATTTTTCAATCACAAAATATCTTGCCACAGTCCATTGTTTCCCCCTCTACCACTGACACTTTGATTAGCATATTATTGATGTTCCATCATTTTAAATTCCCTCTCGTTTCTCTTTCAGCTCCAAAAAATAGCTGGAATTGCCCACATGGGGGCCCCAAAGAAGGTAATCCACTCTGCAGCAACTACCTTTTAGTTCAGCACATTTTATTCACCATCTCATGTTCGGTAAACAAAAAATAAATTAATAAATACTGATTAAATAGCCTGTGTATTCGTAATGGTCTGTTATAAGAAGCTGAGTATTGTTTCTCAGATTTTAAACACATTTTAAGAATGAGGTTCACACTAGCCTTGGTTTTGTGGGCAGCTATAACAGATGTAAAATATATAAAATATATCTTCTGTTTCAGCATGTAACTTATTACCATTATTGTGGCTGTGGGGAACCTACAGTGGGCACCCAGGAGTAGCGTCCAGCACTGCATGCAGTTTGCAGCCAGGGCTGCTGTCCCTGAACATGGACTGAAAATGGATGTCAGGGGTTGACGGTCCATCAGTTGGGTGAACTTTCATCCGGAAGGGTAAATGTGAAACTTTTTTTGTGAGGCTTGGACGCAGCCTCACACTCATCTCACCACAACCACGTTTGCTCTCCTTCAGTTGCTCATGCAGAGGCTTTAGCAGTCTATCCATCCATCCATTTTCTGAAACCGCTTATCTTATTCAGGGTCGTGGGGGGTCCAGAGCCTATGGGCACAAGGCAGGGAACAACCCAGGATGGAGCACCAACCCATTGCAGGCTTTAGCAGCCTATCCAGCTGTGGAATGCATTTCCCATAGTAGTTCAGAAGACTAAGAATAGTCCTCATCTGGCTCACATTCTTGGGGGCCAGAACCTTTACAGACCAGTAGAAATCACATTTGATCTGCTGCATTCATAACTCACAACCCTCAAGTCTCCTGAGGGTCTAATCCAGATTCAAGAGATGTTATTTATCATCTTTACTGGTCACAAGGATGTCGTTCAAGTATGTCTCTACCCCAGAGAGACCACTCAGGATTTGATCCATGTCTTTCTGGAACAATGCAAGAGCCAGAAGTAACACCAAATGGAAGGTGTCGATGTGTGTAAAGCCCTCTATGGGTGCTGATGGTGAGAAGTTCTTGTGACTCTTCCTCTACATGTAGCTAGAGAAAGGCCTGGTTGAGATCAGTTTTGCAAACTTCTTTCCACCATCTAATCCTGAAACCAGCTCCTCAATAACAGGAAGTAGTTGCTATTCCACAGTTAGTACAGGGTTTAAAGTCACATTAAAGGCCCCTCACAAGCAAGCTGGCCCATCTATTTTTATAATCCGGCACTAATGATGTTGTCCATTGGCTGTTTGGTACCGGTACAATAACCCCAATCTCAAGCAGTCTCTGTTTCTCTGCATTGACTTTAAGCTTCAGTACATAGGGGACCTTCCTGGCCTTCATGAAGCATGGTGTGGTGCCAGGCTTCACCTGCAGCTTGACCTTCTTCCCCTTTATGTTTCTCGGTTCATCCTTGAACACCACTGCATGTCGCCTCAGCACTGCTGAAGGCCTCGTCTGATCCACTGACACTTTGATCACTTTAAGATGCAATTCCATGACAGCATTACCAGCTGAAAACTGGCTCCGGGCCTTTCCGCCATGTTGCGGTTCTGTGAAGCGTCATGGAGTGGGGGTGCTCAGATGGTTATAGGAGTTATTGCTCCAAATTACAGTTCACCAATAGATGTGTAAGATGTACACCCCCTTCTAAGACCTGCCCAGGACATTTAATTCAACAACGATGTGACCATTTTTGATAGGAGGGATAATCTGCTGGTTGCCTCTAGTATGACAGGACTGGCTGATTGTGGCAGAAAAAGGAGAAGAAAGAAGATGCTGAGGTCCTTTTATTAAATGCACATTTACCTTTGATCTGTAGGAAATTGTCCCTCTCTGAAGCTGATTGGTTGGCCCATTGACAAGTCACTCTTCATGGAAACACAACTGGGTACAGGTGAGCCTGCTCTCTCCATCAGGACACTGTGGACAGTGAGAAGATATCTTCAGTTGTTTAACCTTCTGCTCTACCCTCATGTACTTTTATATGCTGTGAAGCTCTTGATGGAAAGATGCTTCTTTACAGTTCGCTTTAATGTGAAAAATATTGTCTCATCTAAAAGTAAGATTCCAACATGAAAGGTTTAGCATCATTGTTGCAACCTTCATCACTAGACTTGGCTGTTTTTGCTTTTTATTCCTCTTTATTGATTTATTTGTTTTTATATTTATTGGTTTGTTTATGCTCTACTTCACTATCAATGACCATTGTTGATAGTAGATATGATCTTCTGGTTCCCTTTAATATAAAAGAACTGGCTGACTGTGGAAGAAAAAGGAGGAGAAAGAAGATGCCGAGATCATTTTATTAATCTACACGCATTAACGTGTTCCACACTGAGCCAGCCCTAGCTAGGAACCCTGTCTGCTTTTATATTATGACCTGACTATAGGCCCAAAGTGACATGCATGCTAGTGGGCTGTAACAATCACTTTACCATAAATCACAATATTCTTCACATCACGACCCTGACAGTATTCCTGTCTTATTCGGGGTGTTACTCCTATGATTACTGCTATTTATAATTGATTAGACTTTTAAAAATACTCAATGCCACATTTTCGAGAATATGGATTTTTGGAAAATACTAGAGGTGTAACAATACATCGATTTGTATCTATATATCGATTCAACGGCAAACGATCCGATGCATCAAAGTGACCGCATAAATATCGATACATGCGTTTTTATTTTCTCGCCTGTTCCAGTATTGTTTTCATGATCCACTCCGACGTATACCTTGGCTTAAGGAATCGATACTGTAGGCTATCGTATCGCGAGGAAAGCTGTGATTTACACCCCTAGAAAATACTGTCACTTTAGCTGGGAAATTAAAACCTAGACGCTGTCGGAAGGACAACGCTCTATTCTGTAAGTGGGAACACAAAATTAACTTCAAATGGGATTCCCCGCAATAAATTTCACAGAGTTCCCCATGATAAGTTTTGCTGAGTGACTATCAGCAAAACTGAATACCTTTTTGTAAAACTATAAACTCCAATTTCAAATCAAAGATGCCACCAGAGATGTCATGAAAAATGAGGACAATGACCAGGGAATACAATTAAATGCAGATTTTTAAAGGAAACTAAATTTAATGAATGATAAGCATCAATCATCTACCCCAGAGACCCGAATCACTGAACTCCCAAGGAAATTTATTATGATAAATCTGATTACTCTCTCTTTCAAAAATGCAGGGAAGATATTTTTATGCCCATTTGTAAAGCAGTTCAATCAGACGCAGCTTCTGTCTTACCTCTCAGTTTGCTTTGTTTTACACTCCACAGGGGGGCTCATTTCAGAAGCAGCTCCCCCCATTTTTTTGCCGATCCAGGCCAGATGACTCCTGCTGGGGCTTCTGTGAAAATTAAATTGCTGCACCGAAATTGCACCAAACTGTGAACCCAAAACTGAGGTTTGTACTGAACCATGAGTTCTGTGTACCGTTATGCAGCTGTTAAATATACAGTGGAAATACGTTTACTGTAAATCCTATCTTGGACATATGATCACATAGCTTAGGCTAATGTAACCTGCATGGCCACACTACTGTTTTGCACTTGCTAGTCTAGAAAGGTCAGTGATTGGTTAGTTATTATTCTTCATTATAGTTACACCTACATCACAATGACCAAGCAGTAGCAGGCACTATGGTTTGTAAGTTTGTAATATTTGATTTATGGTGACCTCAGCTCCCAGAGACGGGCATGCTAGTCCTCAGCACTTTACAGTGAATTTACACATGGGGTCTCCATTCTGTCGCTCTGACACATTTCATATGTAGTATTACACTTACTAAAGTAACTGAGTGCTGAATTTCAGGGATTTTGTGACATAGATCATTATCTTAATTATAATTATGAGAACTTGATTATGAGTTGGTGCCCCATCCTGGGTTATTTCCTGCTTTGCTCCCATAGCTTCCAGGACATATTCTGGACTCCTGCAACCCTGCATAGGACCAGTGGATATGGGAAATGGACGGATGGAATTATTGCAACCAATGTTTGCCTGCTGCTATTTTTTGCCTTCACTTAGAATCGAGATTGCAGTTTTCGCTCATGATTCTTGAGCAATACATTTTTCTCTTTATTATTATTTTGAATTACATGTTGTCTCTATAGAAATGGAACAATTAGTTAATGCTTTACCACCTAGTTCCTGGTTCCAGTTTACTGGACTGTCTGGACTGGGTACTTCCTGGTTACTTCCATGTGTCATTTTGCCATCACGCAACAGGAACTGTGACCTTTATGCTAAATAGGTGTGGGAGATGCAAAAATTTAATTGGTTTAACTTCTCACATAATTTCCTACAAAATAATTGGTGCAAAAACCTGCACCCCTCTCTGGACCCCTGTCTCCAGAGCCTCTGCCATGCTTGGTCTGTTGCCCCAGCTCTGCCCACCTATGGATGTCCCAGTTCCTTCCATCTCCAGAAAATTCTGTCTTGCTTAGCCCGTCACCCAAGGAACCTGAATGCCTACTCCCTTAGGTGTTGGATCTCCACCCATCCCCAGAGGTGCTTGCCCAGCTCTGCCAGCCCTGGTAAGACCTCTGCTGCTCTTGACTTCGGTAGGGCTTCTGCTGTTCCACTATTGCCCTGCTTAGCTAGTTCTCGAAAGATCCAGATCTGCTCTGCCCTCTGCCTGGTGCTCAGGCTGTGTCCTATGACTAGACGTCGGCGCCTGCCTGCAACTGTATCTGTGCCTGCCTCTGCCTTGTCAGCCCTCATGCCCGCATGCCATCCTGCGGCCTCCACCTTGTCGGCGTGCTCTCCAGCAACCTCCTCACTTGCAGCCCTGGCCTCATCTGTCCTGGCATGCTCACCCTCTGTTGGCCTCTAACCTTGGCCCTGAGCTTCAGGCTGCTACCGGCTCCGAGGAGGGGTACCCGGAGAACAAGCTCTCGGACAACCTAGAATGGGACCCTCTAGGTTTGGCCCTGACCTCCACACTGAAGTCCCTGGTTCCTTTCCCAGCTTTTGAGCACCTGGGTTCCTTGGCCAGTAAGGGCCTCCGCATTCAGCAGAGGTTCAAGCAGGGAGTCTGCCATATCGATCTCCCGTAGAGGGAGATGGAGGCACACCATCCATGGCCGTCACTCTGGCCCTTCTGGTTCCTGTGTCTGTCCCCATTCCTGTTCTCACCCTAGAGGTTCCCCTGCTGTCTCCAGTCCTGATCCTGCCATCCTGGCGGCTCCTCATCGCCCTTTTGTTCTGGCAATGCCTCCTGGTCCTGCAGACCCAACAGTGCTTCCTCACGACACCTACAGGGCCTCCTGGCTTCACGCCGGCTATCTCCAAGACCCAACCGGGTTCAATTCATTTTCCAAACCCTGGAGGAAATTGCTGCCTGGTGCCTTTGCCATTGTTACAAGGGGTCAGTAGGACCCTTGGCCCAGTCTTCACCTGTCCTGCATCCCTGTTTTTGCCCCTGAGTCCTGTCCCACTTTTAGTTTCCCCTAGCCTGTCAGTCCCTGATCCCCCCCCCAGTACTGTCCTCCTTTTGATCCATGTCTTCTCCTGCCCCAGTTCCCTAGCCCACTCCCAACACATGGTTCCCCTTAGTCTGTATCTCTGGCCCTGATATCCCTCCACATGTCTGCCTTGTTCCATATGCCTGAGTCTTGTGTGCACAGTCTTGTCCCTTGCTGTGCCCTGTTTAGGTCTTGTTGTCTTAGTACTCCCGTCTAAGTAGTAAGCTGTGCCCTATAAGTCCCTGTGTCATGCCATTGTGTTTTCGTCTTGGTCCTAGTATTGCCTCAGCCTTATGGTGTTCCATTGTGGTCCTGTTCAGTCGCATCCTTTTTGTCGTGGTTTTCGGTCCCGGTCCCGGTCCCATCACTTACACCCTGGTGATGTCCTGTTTGGTCATGTATCCTGGTGTGTTGGGTCATGGGTCCCTGACCCTGTCCAGTCTAGCCTGCTGACATCTCCATTCTGTCCTCCGTGGTTCCTGTTGTTCCCCTCTCCGGGCTCTGTCGGATGTCCAGAGTGCACACGTTCGGGGGGGTCCTGTCACGCCCCACATGCCTTTCCGCCCTATTCCCTGTTGTGTGCCTCTAGCCTCACCTGTGCCTTGTTTAACCCTGCCTCTCATTTCAGCCCGTCTAGCTCCCCAGTCCGGTTATTGTATTATGTTGTAATGTTATGTTGATGACTGCATGTACCCCTCCATTTATCCTGTGCCCCCCCCCATTATCCCTGCCTAGTTTTGACCCCTCACAGTCCATTTACTCTTCCTCACCCGTTGTGTTTCATGTAAATTAAGTTTCTTGGTTTTCCCCCAATGCCTGCCTTTGCCTCCATGCTTCCTGCAAATAAGTTCCAGAACTAACTCTGAGGAACTACAATTGAGTTCCTGGGCTGGAAATGACAGTTCCTGGAAAAAGTTTCCGTGCTGGGAAAGTTCCTAAAATGTAGACACAATATTTCTGTTCACAGGTCCATTATGGCTCCGGCCAGATGACTACTGCTGGGACCTTTGTGAATACCAAGCGTTAACAGATACATACAGGGGCAACTTGCAGCAGGCTGACAGCAGCCGTCACACTTTGTCACAGTGATTACCTGCAGCATGCAGAGGTGAGTCTAAAGGGGAGCATGGGGTGTGCTCAACTAGATCTATTTCAAGGCTTTAGTAATATTATTTTTGCAGATTTAGATTAATATGAATAATATTACATAATTATAATATAAATAATATAAATATAATATAAAAATTACCCACCCATCCCAACAGCCTTGGGCCAGTAAAACTCTGAGCCACTGAATTATCCAACCGCCACATGCTCTTTTAAAGGCTCACACACACACTCATTCTCTAACGCACTTAAACACACACACTGTCACTCACATTCACTTACACACACATGAACATGCACACACCATTCCTACCTCATCCAGGAGATACAATCCTGTCAGAACTTTTTTTATGCCTCCTATAAATGTACAAGAATACAGAGAGTAAAGGCCATTTTAATTTATACTTTAGTGTACGATATATGTATACCTTTATTCAGTAATTTTATTTGACTCATTTTTGCATTTAAGAAAGTGTTTTCTTTTAAAAAATGTATATAAGTATATACATAAATGCACTAAAGGTGTTTAGTTCTTTTGTCAGTTGTATGGAGTTCAATCATTAAAAATGTTCTAAAAAGGAAACCCATGAGTTGTTCATTTTAAGAGGCCCGTCTATTTTTCCTTTTTTGAATAGTTACTATTGCTCTTTAATAAGACAAAAGTATTTCTTATCTGATTACTCGATTAATTGACGGAATAATTGATAGCTGCAGCCCTAGGGACGTCCAGGCACTAACCCGGATTGTATCCAAAAAAGCCCAAGTGACTACAGAATTGAATGCGCACCTCGACTTGACTGTTTCCACCAAAACTGTCAGGAGCTTCACAGGGTCAAATCTTGGGCTGTAGATAATGTGAAACATGTATTGTTCTCTGATGAGTCCACCTTCACTGTCTTTCCTACAGTTACGGTGTGGAAAAGCCCCAAAGAGGCTCACCACCCGGACTGTTACATACCCAGAGTGCAGCATGGTGGTGGATCAGTGATGGTCTGGACTGTAATATCATTGCATTCCCTAAGCCCAGACTTGTTCTAGATGTGCGTGTCACTGCCAAGGACAACTAAACCATTCTGGAGGACCATGTTCACCCCACGGTTCAAACATTGTACCCTGAAGTTGGTGCCATGTATCAGGATGATAATGCACCAATACACACAGAAAGACTGGTGACGGAATGGTTTGATGAACATGAAAATGAAGCTGAACATCTCCCATGGCCTGTACAGTTACCAGATCTGAATATTATTGATCCACTTTGGGTGTTTTGGAGGAGCGAGTCAGGAAACGTTTTCCTCCACCAGCATCACGTAGTGACCTGGCCACTGTTCTGCAAGACAAATGGCTCAAAATCCTTCTGGCCACTGTGCAGGACTTGTATCTATCATTCCCAAGACAAACTGATGCTGTACTGCCCGCAAAATGAGGTCCTACACCATAGTAATAAATTGTTGTGGTCTTAGATTTTGTTATTCAGACAAATGGACAGACACATTGCCTTTGGATTGCAACTGTTCCTGTGTTTCTGTTTGCAGTGTTAATAATAAATAATTAAAAAAAATAATTCTGTTTTCACTGCTGGACCAAAATTGCACCAAACAGTGAACCCAAAACTGAGGTTTGCACTGAAATGTAATTCCATTGCTCAATATTTGATCTACTACTTTCCCCCAGACTTCTATGCAACTTCATAGTTATTGCCGGTGCTTGTGGACAAACAACCAGCAATGAAAACCTTTTTGCTTGTGTCTCCCTATTTCTGCATTGGAAAAGTGGATCGATAATTAATATACTTTTGTCAAATATCTCTGGTGCCATTTTTTATTCTGTGGAAAAAAGATCAATCTGCTGGCCAGATATAATGAAATAACGTGGGCCATATAAATTAAAGACTGTGTCCCATTTTGATTGCGATCAATCCACCAATAGCTAACAAATAACAAAGTGTTCATTCCCCACTGTTTTGGGGTGGTGGTGTAGTTTTGTATGAAATTATGAAGTTTAGCCTATAACATTTTTTTGTGTCTCCCTTGCTTATTTAGCATGAAGGTCCCAGTTCCTGTTATACGGTGTGAAAGCGACACATGAAAGTGGCCACAAGCTACAAAAGTCCCTGGTAGAAACAGTCGGGGAACCTGAATCAGGAACCATGTTGCAGGACTTTGGTGTGAAACCGCCCACAGACAGAGAAGGGGAAATTAGCAGAAAGTAAAGCCGACCCCTGTGCAGTGGAAAATTAAAGCGAGCTGGAACCACACAGTAATTATTATCTCTATGTGGAACAGGTCGGGTACAGTGTGGTTTCCTGTGTGCAAGTGGAAATGCACCTTTAGATCCTACACAGTTTTGGCCAGCTGTGGTTTTAGTTATCTAGGGGGGGCCTATAACCCAGTCCCCCATGGTGACCATCAGCATCCGATTTTGGATGAAATCCTCTAGTAACTATGCAGTGCTTGTTGTTAGCATCTTAGCACACTGGTTAGTGCATACTGTGGGTTTTGGGGTCTCAGGGTCCAGTTAATTACCATGAGGCTCCGAAGCTCTGTTCCCTGTTTGTGAAGGCAGTAAGCAATCATTTTCAATTAAAATTCCCTGGTCAACCTTTCATGTTCCACACAATAATAAATGATGTAACATCATTCCAATAATCTGCACCGACAAGCTCAGCAAGTTTCTCAGACAGCCGACGCCCTGGGCTTGCTGTAATGAACATTTCCATTTCAGATCCATTGTGAGTGTATTTTTCATGCTGCTTCTATTAATTTATATACAGGTATAAAAATAAAGGTATGAGACCTCCCATTTCTACTGTATTTTCTGTCTTGATCTTTTAAAATTTACAATATTTAATAATATTTTGGGCTTTGGGGTTGAGGTTCGCTGTTTTTATAGTCCTACCTGAGTTGTACTTTTTTGTCCAAAATACATAGGGGGTTGCGTGAGCTACAAGTTAGAATTTATTAGGTAAGTTCTCCCCAAGCGAGCTCGATGGGCCGAATGGCCTCCTCTCGTTTGTATAGTTCTTATGTTCTTAGAATTTATTTATTTAATTATCCTACATAGCTGATAGGTATACATTTTATAGTCAGGCACATAGCTGTGTAGTCAAAATACGGGCTTGAACGCCCGTACCTGCCGTGAAATTTGTTTGAGAAATTTGCCGATCAGACACCAGTTTTGTCATCTCATGAGACAATCAAGCAACCTCAGCCCTGAAATCAAGCCCAAAAACAAGCCCAATGCACACGACCACATGGAACACATGGAACACAGTCAGTCCTGTGTTTGCCATATTATGTGTACATATAACATGCATACAACAGTAACTCCAGTAACCGCAATACTGCAGGCCTGGTTCTAAAGTCTTAATTTATCATTGTCTTTTGTTAGTGTGACAGTAAATGACTCATTTTACCATGAACATAATATGGCTCTTTGTAGCACATTTTGCAAATTATTCGATACTGAACTCATTAATATCCATTAACACAAAGAAAATATCTGAGAGAGATGGAAAAATTTGAATGCAGTGCTTTTCAAACCAGTCATGGGGACAGACCACGTTTCTGTTCTCTTTCAGCTCCCGATCACACCTGTACCAGGTAATAATCTATCTTCCCCATAGCACCTGCAACATTAAATCACCGCGCCGCCACTGTATATAACTGTGTCATATACATGCTTATTTTATTATTAATTGTATCTGTTAAATATAATCTTACCTTCCAATACAAAATGTCTTTATATTATTCCAGAATCTTATCCGTGATTATTCACAAAATTGAGACTCCAGCTTTAAGATTCTTTCACTTGTATTTACACACAGCAGGAAATAATCACCTTCATGCCAAACGTGGGAGCGGTCTAAGCAGAAATGGACACGGACTCAGTGGCCCTGCCTAGGATTTTTGGGAATATTATCCATGTCACTTAATAACAAGTAAAGGGGACAAGCTCCCGCCGGCATATAATTCTGTCATAACGCACATTATCCGTTATATTTGTACATATAAAACGCGGTATTGCAGTGACACTTAAATCATTAACATACTTAAATCATTAACACATGATCTTAATCACGGTTAAGATCGTGATATAGCTTGTGCAGGATTACGGGCGGTTTTAAATTCTTTGATTCTCTATTACGAATTAGTGCAGAATGATTTTAATACGTTAGACGCTAAAACTGGGGGGGAGGGGCGTGAAGTGGCTTAATAGTGTAATGATATGTGTGTGTGTGTGTGTGTGTGTGTGTTTGTGTGTGTGTGGAGAGGGGATGGATTGGCGTGGAATGTTAAGTGGCTACACCTGGGTTGTTAGGGATGTGGGATTAAAAGAGGGAGAATACAGGGAGAGGGGGAGAGCCGCGCTCAATGAGAGATTGCTTGTTAGGCAAAGCACTCTTTGGTTCTGGGAGGGAGGTGCCGCTCGTATGCCGTTTAGGGCAGCCGGCGGTGAAGCCAGATAGCGGGCTGCAGGGACAGGTTCCGGTGTGGTAGGGGGAGGATAGTTAGGACGGGGGTAGTTAGGAGTGCATGATCGCTGCTGAGTTTGGAGTGTTTGATAGAGGTGAATAGCGGCATCCCCATAGTGACGTAGCGGCGGTGGAATTCCCTTTTCACGTGGTGTCTTGGATTGCGGACCTGTGTGAATTATAATGTTATACTGTTCCTTCCCCGTGGGAGGGTCTTGAGCCGGGAGGACGCTATGTTTTAATCTTGTCCGTGTATGTTTGTTTTGTGTCTTTTAAAGTAAGCAGCGTAGCACGCTAGGGGTCGGGGCGGGACTATAGAGGTGGTACTGGTTCCGTGACGCTTGTCTGTGCCCGAAGTGTGGGGATTACTGAGTATTGCAGTGCTATTGGTGTGCCGTGCTATAATAGGGATGTGGTGTGGTGCGGGATTTACTGTGTGGTAACGTGGGTTAACACACGTTTGGAAGGGTTGGTTTGCTACGGGGAGATAGCGGGGCCGAACCCTTTGTGAACCCGAACCCTTTGTGAACACAGACCCGACCCGATAGTTCGCTGTATGAATTGTACTGAATAAAATTCTTTGTAATTGTAGTAGAAGTCTTGTGGTGGTCTATTCTTCCCTTACAGCCTCCAACGCTATTTTAGGTTTATTACAATATCCTACAGCAACACTGATGGAAAACTAAATATCTCTCACACTTCCCTGGTTTTACGTACATACGTACCAAATGCATGGGACAGTAATCCAGGGCTCCCTCACGGACTCCTGTTCTCTGTCCTCTTTCCCAGTTTAGTCTGATTTTGCTGTTCCTCACATTATACAAATGCAGCACTTCCTGGTCTGAAATAGAGAGCTGGAGATCTCTACAGCTCTGTGACCCTCTTAATGTCTGTGGAAAGACCAAAGTGTGTTTGTGTGTAAATGGAGGACCAGTGACATCTGTGTGTAACTGTGTATCACTGAAGTGGCAGTAATGTGCAGGGCGCGCGTGTCTTGCTCGTGCTCGCTGACATGATGATTTCCCCCCTCCCCCCCTCCATAACCAGACTGCGCACAGGTTGCCAACTGGCTATAACGCACACAATGCATGTTCCATCTGCACACGGCAAAAAAGCTCTCACTTAAAGAGCACACACTATTTAACCAAAACACAGGCTAAATAAAAGGGCAGCCCCACCACCAAAATTCAGTCACATTACAGACATAATATTATTGCCAACTTTAATGCTTTGAAGTTGTCTATCGGAAAACTTATAACAAACTTATTATTTAATGATCTCTATGTCAGATTCACGTATTTGGACATTAAACAGCCCAGACATACAAATAAACAGCCTAAACGGAATTATGACATGCAGTGGGTTCAGAAAGTGTCATCTCCCACAGGGCGGAGCAAACCAATTACACCGCAATCAGTGCTTTCACCTGTTTGATCCTCTTTGCAACCACGTTCACCCTCACACTCAGTGTGAAGTATTGTTCACCTTCATGAGCCATACTGAGTGGTTTACCCATACCTTACCTTACCTAACCTACGCCATTTTTGCCCGGATGCTCAATTCAGCCGGAAGCGTTGAGGGCATGCTGTGCTTCTCCCATTTCTAAATTATTGAGGCCACTGTGGTCCTGGGACACTTAGAGCCTTAGACATCATTTTATATCTTTTTTTTATGTTGCGTGTGTTTGAGGAAGAAACTTACTGGACACAGAAATACATGGAAAATCATAAAGGAAAGGAGATTAACGGCTGATCCCTGTAGCTGCTGTATGTGGGAAGCGTCCCTGACTGTATGGAGGGGCAGTGGGACCCCTGGGGGAGATGTTAGAGCCCCCCCCCCACAAAGACACCCGCCATCCCGGGCCTCATACAGCACAGGCTGGCAGGGCAGCTCACAGCCACCTCCTCCTCTGTCCCCCGGCAGCACTTCCAGAGCAGAGCAGCCAGCCACCAACTGCTGGGCACCTTTCCAGTGTTTTATCTAAGCAAATTAATTGTCATTGTTCAGCGTGACCCTCAATACAATCAGATCACAATCACATTTTCGTTTTGGAAAGCTTGAAAAGAACACACCTGGCATTTGTATTATGAATAAACACGGATTCCCAGAATCCACTGAGCTAGTCTGACATTTTTGCCAGAATAACATTTTGGGGGAGGGAGGGTCCAGTTTGGTGGGGGACTGTGTCTTAGATTATAGAGGGCAGACTCACACAGACACACACTTACACATGAGGACTCACACACTGATGTGTAGCTCAGCCTGGGACAGTTACTCATACAGCAAAGGCCCAGGCCCCCTTAAAGCACACGGTCGCTCCGGCAGAGCAGATCAGGTGACGCCCCAGAGGCTGCTGGGAATTCTGCTGTGGCCGCTTTGCTGTCTGACTCTCTGAGGCAGTGTTAAGGACTCCCACTCTAAACTCCCACTTCCATTCCAAACACACTCATGTCCACTCACACCCCCTGGTAGCTCACAGGCGCAAGTGCAGGGCATGGTGTTATTACAGTATTCAAAGTATGAAGTATTCACCCCCCTGAGAACTCTTCCACATTTTGTCCTGTTACCAGTGTTGGGGAAAGTTACTTTTAAATGTAATATATTACAATACTGAGTTACTCCCCCAAAAAAGTAACTAATTGCATTACTTAGTTACTTTTTATGGAAAGTAATGCGTTATATTACTTTTGCGTTACTTATTTCTTACCTGGCTAAAGCTTTATCTTGTTCAGGCCTTAGACGTGTTTTTTTTACTAAGAAATTCAGCATTCAACAACAGCCTTTATAACCCTCACCTTCATTTTCTTTTAAAAACACATATATAGAATA
>JAOYFF010000081.1:14710762-14734720 GCA_025773925.1 Cryptomyrus ogoouensis
TATTTAAATAGATGTAACTGCCATCCACATTCTGAGCTTATGTCATTAGGGCGGCTTCCTGACATCAGCTTGCTTATGACAGTATAAGAGAAGCAGTGACATCTAGTGGCAGCACAGAGAGACAGCAGGTAGCAGCCAGGAGAGACGGTTTGGCATGTAGCTCCCAGTTACTCAATGATATTCAGGGGTTACTGCTTGTCAAGTGATTAAAGTGATTAACATGATTTCACATAGATTTCAACTTAATTACCATACCTATCCAGGGGTAGAATTTGGGGGGGGGGGGGGGGGGTGGGGCAACCCTGGGCCCCGCAATTTAACGGCCCCCAGCTGATCTCAACTTTTTTTTTTTGCTAAAAGAAAAGCCACATAGATCAAATGTTCACACCAAACCATTTATATAACCGTTTTGGTTCAAATGAAATGTATAACAAGATACAAATATACAAATTTGTCTGACCAATCCACTGGCACGATACCCCCCTCCCCCCAATCAGCAAATTTTACCGGCAGTTCTCCTCTCTCGTTTGGTTCCAAAACCAACTCACTTAACCCCAAAGGGATTTATTCTGTCCCTTGTTTCCAGGGTTAACACTAGACTACCTGTAATACTCAGGGGCTTCCTGTCTCTTGCTGGGCTGCACCTCAGGTTCCCAGCAGACTCAGGCTCTGGTGTGACCTCTGGCAGCTCTGTAGGATCAGGCTCAGCCACTGGCTCCCATGGTGTGGTGGGTGTGGGTCCTGACATTCCCTCCTAGGTAAGTCACTCGCTCCTGGGTGTCAGGTCTGGTATGTTCGAGGTCAGCATGGTCGTTGCAATTGCTCGACATGCCTGTGCCGTATCAAGTTGTTGCTGGTCTGCACATGGTAAGAAACAGGCCCCGTCTTTCTTAGAATTGTCGCAGGGGTCCACATCTCTTTTGTATTGTAGTTTCATGCCAGGACACGGTCTCTGGTGGAGAACTGCCTGTCTTTGGCTCACTTGACATGTTATTAACTTGTCCTTGCTGGCTGTCATGCACAGTTCCTTCTGTAGATGTAAGCCTCAGCAGGTAAAGACGTGTCCAGACTTCTCTTTTGATCAAGAGAAACGCTGTGGATGTGCCACTTCCCTCAGTTGGTCATCACATGCTGTTGATCCTGTGCTTTGTTCCTGTATTGGATTCCTGTGTAGTTATTTCCCCCTTAGTTCTGCTCCCTGGTTTGCTGCTCTTTACTAGTGTCCCCTGTGTGTTGTTATGGCCTTTTGACCCCTCGTGGTTCCCTTATGTTCTGCTCTGTGTTTTGTTATAAATAAACTCCTGTCATCTTGGAGCCGCACTGTGGATCGTCATCCTTTCCTCGCCTGCACCATCCCCCGATCCCATAACAACTAGCTAATTAGTAACAGGCACTGTTCCATTAAACATGTTCAAACTGAAGCCTCAGTCTGAACAGAGCTAATGAGCCCATGAGAATCTATTTATTATCAAAGCAGAAACATCCATCCCAGAAGAAGACAATCTATTGTCCAGTCATGCTTAATCGATACAGAGCAGTAGCTTTTTTCCAGCTGCATGCTGAGGATTGACATTTAAAATGCACTTTTCAATCTACCTTCTAATTCCAGCTCACAGGAAGTCAGTCTTTACAGTAATCCTCAGACTTTTACTTCAGGTGTGATTTATACAGAAGACAGACAAAACTTCTTTTAAAGACAATAGGATTTACAAAACATAAAAAATATGCATTCGTGCAGTTTTTTTCCTCATAGCTTTTGTGTGCCTGTATGCCTTTTGACTGAGAGTCTGAATGTTTTAAACAGTGTTTGTTTAATTGCACATTTACCTTTGATCTAATGGAAAAGATCCCTTGCTGAAGGCGATTGGTTGGGTCATTGACCAGTCACTCTTCATGGAAACACAGCTGGGTACAGGTGAGCCTGCTCTCTCCATCAGGACACTGTGGACAATGAGAGGAAAGATCCTCATTATATAAATATAATCCATGTACTATGGATAGCATCACATTAAATCTTCAGCTGTTTAGCCTTCTGCTCTGCCTCCATGTACTTTGATATGCCATGAAGCTCTTGATGCAAACATGCTTGTTTACAGTTAGCTTAAATGTGAAATAAAGTGTCTCACCTAAAATGAAGATCCCAGTATGAAAGGTTTAGTATCATTGTTACAGCCTCAGTTGCTAGACTTGATTGTTGCTTGGTATTACATAAATTTAACCTTAAATGGAGTTCCCCACAATAAATTTCACCAAGCTACCAATAAAAAAATCTGCCGACCGACTACTAGACTGTTGCTGAATATCGAAAATATGTTCTAAACGGGGAGATGCGGAGACTGAAAACATAAACTTTATTTTAGCATATTCAGAAAATCATCTCGCGCCCCAGAGAAGTAAAAAATTGAAGAATCAGCGCTAGGTGGCAGCAGAGGACGGCGTCCAGGAAGTACAATTAAATGTAGGTTCTTGAAGGAAATGAAATTTATTAAATTTATTTAACGATAAACATTAAATGATGATCTACCCCACGGACCAGTATCAGTTAAATCTCGGGGAAGTGAGTTAAGTTAAAACTGATTACTCGCCCTTTCGAGAATGCTGGAACGTTTCTTTTTTTTAATAACTGTGTGTAAAGCAGTACAAGCATACAGGTTCTCTTTTACCTCTCAGTTGTCTTTGTTTTACACTCCACAGAGGGGCTCATTTCAGAAGCAGCTCCCTCCATTTTTGTACCGATCCAGACCAGATGACTCCTGCTGGAGCCCCTAAAGAACACGAAGCGTAAATAGTAACATACATGCATAATATCTAGTAACTACTTCATGCAACGGATGCGGATAGGAGTGTGGATACACACACACAAACACACACACATATGTCTACTTATTCCATTATACATTGTATCTCTTGATTAAAATCTTACCTTGCAATACAGAATCTTATCGTGTTTCGTGACAAAATGGAGAGTCCAGCGTTAAAATACTTTCACTTTCATTTACAAACAGGAAATGCTGCGTATCAAACACGGAAGCGGTCTAAGCGGAAATGGACACGGACTCAGTGGCCCGGCGTAGGATTTTTGGGGATATTATCCATGTCACTTAATAACAAGTAACAATAAGAGAAAGGGGACAAGATCCCGCCGGCACCTAATAACGCACATTATGCTTTATATTTGTGCGCATACAAAGTGTGCTTTGAACAGTGGACCATACTCAGTGTACAATATATAGAATTATAGGAGTACCAGATCTGAGATGTGTGCACTGTCATAGACGGTCCACTGCTCTAAGCACTATACTAGATGTTTATCTTATTTTGTCTTACAGTTATTAACCCATTTATGTATTGCCCTATTGCACATTATATGGATACAGTATAATTAATAAATATGGACATATGCAAAAATGCAAGGGGTGTGCATTGGCCCCTCCCTTATTATGCCATTTCCTACCCTTTGTACTATGACTGGACACTCGGGGCACCAGTGACTGAGTGAATAGGAAGTGCACGTGCGCACATTCAGAAATAAAAAATTCAGCCATATTAAACTCTAGAAAACCAACCGCAGTCACACACACTGACATACACATACAGCGCCCTCCACAATTACTGGCACCCCTTGTAAAGATCTGTCAAAAGGTGGCCACTGTGTTTTGTTGAAAATTATTTTTTTCTTTGAATAAATTAATTTCAGTGAAAGGTTGTATTTTTCTAATTTTTTCAGTGTGAGATGAAGCTACTTCACTGAAAGGTAAATTTTTTTCTAATCATTTTTACAAATCTTTACAAGGGGTGCCAATAATTACAGAGGACACTGTATGCACACACTCACACGCATACACACTAGGGGTGTGTCACAGCGTGGCATGGCACAGGCGGGGAAAAAAGATAACGATCCACTAGCGGCTCCAAGACGAAAAAGGGTTTATTAAAGAAACTGAGAACAGAGTAAAACTACAAAACAAAAGGACCATGAGGGATCAGAAAACAAGGAAAATTACTGAATTAACCAAAACCATGAAATCAAGCACAGCTAAGGAACTCAGCAGTAAACCAGGGGACCAAACACAGTAACATTCACAATGGCAGACTGAGTAGCAGGACAAAGGCAGGCATTTAGATACACAAAGAATGAGGACTAACAAAAGGCAGGTGTGATTCATCAAGGTAATTAACCGTTGCGCACAGTATAGGGAAACAGGCCACAGGTGGGGAAACTTAATGAATAATTAACACGCACAGAAACTATGGAACTTAATACCAAAAGCTGGGAAACATTAACTACATACCAGGAAATAAACACTAGGAATACTGACACACAACTGAGGGCTAACACTAGGAGAGACTATGACCACAACACAAGCAGAACAGAATAAAACCGGATACAAATAGGATAAACAACTAAAACACTAGAAAAAAAATAAAAACAAGTGAAGCTGGCCTTAAATCCATGACTGCAGGGTTACTGCCTTGGTACCACACACTCAACCCACTGAGGTATGCAGCAACCCACTAGGGCAGGGTTCTTCAACTCTGGACCTCGATTCCAAATCCAGGCCTTGTTTTCAGTTCTCCCAGGTAGTTGTTTAATAATTCCTGATTCTGATTGGTCAGGGGCTTCACACCTGACTGACAGATAAAGGAAGGCTGGAAAACCAGCAGTGCTCGGACCTCGAGGACCGTGAGTTGAATAACCCTACACTAGGGGATAGTACAGTGACATAGGGAACAGGATGGACAGCAACACCTGCTGGCAAACATACAGGACAGGGATGGAAGGGAACCGACCCTGACAGGGTAGAGCCAAATCCGAATACACAGATAGCGGGTTTTTACGAATACTTGCTTTGTGCAAATATTTAAAAAAATATTTTTTAGTTTTCTTGAAATAAAAAAAATGTGAAATATAGACAAAACTTAGCACATTGCAATGCAAAGGGAAATAAACATACTTAATTAAAAAAATTTTTTTGGGTGTATCTTTGCAACTGGTTTAGGAATTACATATAACACTGTAATACTCAGTTTATAATAGTTTTAGTAACTATATACATTTATGCATCAGTTAACGTCCTTCTGCACAACGTCCAATTGCATATGTATGTCCAGGGTCCCATAAGCTTAAAATACATACAGTTCATAGCCTATCTAACTTATAATACCCACAATGCACCATGAGTAGCTGGAGTAAACAAAGCATCTGCACTGCCAGCAGTATAAAGGGACAGTACATAGAGGTAAGGAGCAGCACAGATTACAGTGCCTTACCACACCCAACACACGACAAACCCCCTCAGGGATGAGAACCTGAGTGCAGCCATGTGGCAGGTGACGCCTCAGCACCACACCAGTCCAAATGGACCAGTGTGCGTTTTTTTCCGGTGGCTGGAGTGCTAATCCTGCCACCAACCCCCAAGTTTCTCCCCGGTAAATTGGAGGACCTCCTTAAAGGTTATAGATGTGGATGTATGCATACCCAGGATGAAGCAATTGCAGGTTAAGGTTCTTGCTCAAAGGTCCAACGGAGGAGAATCACTCCAGGCATTCATGGGATTTGAACCAGTCACGTTTTACATGACAGATATCCTATGGATGTTCTCTGGACAAAGAAATATTTCAGATAAAATTGTATGTATTTATGAGCTATTCCTGCAAGCTGCCATAATAACTAGTTTTTGAAGGATTTCTTTGTTTTTCTTAGTAACAGGGTCATCTTATGGACGTCCTGTTGTATCTGAGGGAACAGAGGAAGAGGGAGCAGGCAAGGATTGAAACAAAAGTGGTTTTACTGAACTGAAGAAACACTAACAGAAAATAAATAGGACTGCAAGGATTCAAACAGGGTTAACAAAGGAAGGCTGGGAGCAGACAACACAGGGTAACATTGTCAATGTCGGACCTGGGGAACTCTGGACTGGGCAATGAGGATCCTACCAGCTGGATCATCCTCAGGGAAACATGTCACATGGCCATAGTGCCATAATTGATGCTCCCTCACAATGCAGGTAACATGCCTCAATTGGAACTCCTCTAGCAACCGCTCGTACCCAGTGGTACCCAAGGATTCTCCAAAGAGATGCAGTATTGAAGGAGTCCAGTCTTCGTCTCAGCTCACTTGATAGCATCCATGTCTCATAGCCATACAATAATACAAGAAGCACCATGCAGGACTCTAAAGACTTGGACTTTCGTCCTCTTGCAAAGATATCGGGAGCACCATACACCCCTTTCCAGTGACCTCATGACCCCCCATGCTCTTCCAATCCATCTGCTTACTTCATAGGAAGAGTCACCAGAGACATGTAGGTAAATCTCTCGACAAGGTCGACATTCTCCCTGCAGACAGACACACTACTGATAGCTGTGCCCAAAAAGTCATTAAATGCCTGAATCTTGGTCTTTATTCAGGACGCCCACAATCCCAGATACTCAGACTCCTCACTCAGTTTCTCGAAAGCCCCCGATCAGAGCCTCCGTTGACTCCGCTGAGATCACAACATCGTTCACAACATCATCACAAGATCAGTAAATCTTTCTTCACACACCCCTGGTGAACCCCAGAATCAACTGGGAAGAGTACAGCAGTCCTCCTTCTACTCTGCACAGCATTCACAGTACCAGTGTACAGGCCGGACATGGTGTCCAACAATTTCAGGGGGATCCAGCAAAGTCTCAGCCTCATGTAAGACGCATAGTCCGTCTGGCAAAATCATTCTAGCGTCGGGGCTGTACTTAAGCAAAACATTATTCCTTGTGTGTAAGTGAAGAAAGTTCCCATTTTTCTGTGTTATCTAAGTCGATCTGGATAATAGCGTCAACTCAGCATGTAAATAACTATGATTCATAATTAGTGCAGAAACAATCGACTGTTTATTCGATCAAATAGGCCCTGAAACGGTCATTTGCTCATCTTTGACAGAAGACGCCACGAGGAAAGCGGCCAGCAGATGGCAGTCAAGAGCCATTTAGCGTGGCTTAACTATTGACAAGCTCCCAGAACAATGTAGCGAAATAAGGAGTCTGCTGGAATAAATTTAATTAAAATAGAGGCATCTGAATGGAGAGGATTATGAAAGGGCCTGCTTACATGCATATTTAAGTATCATAGGTGCCTTTGGGCCCCGACCAGAGATCTCTTAATAACTGTTCACCCACTTGAAGGAGAAGGGAAGACCAGTAACACTTAAAGATACAAGCTTCCACTGTAAGCAATTATACTCTGCATGTTTCAGTGCTTTACGTCTGTGAGCCTGAGATCAGATTCCGGGGTCTAACCTTTCTGTGCTTGAGAGGCAACTGCAGCTTACAGTTTGTAACGAGAACAGCTGAAGAACAGTGCAGCCGAATTATACCTGTGAAAAGGTGGTTATTTCTGCTACAGAACCTGAATGGGGGGGGGGGGGGGTGTTTGGGGACTGTGTGTGCTTGTATTCAGGTTATGCAAGTGTATTCATCTTTCAGTGTGACCTTAAATCTGACTTTTCAGATTTCATGATTTTCAGGTCTGTGTTTAGATGGGATGTCAGTAAATGACAGGATGCACCTGAGTAATGTCAGTATGTGGCCCAGCAGCTGAGGCCTCTGCTTTGTAACTGGAAAGCTGTCAGTTTGATCCCTGGGGTCAGCAGTGTAGCCACATCTTCTTTGGGTTCTTCAGCCCTTAACCCCATGAAAATGCCCCAGGGGTGCAGGATGGAAGCCTGACCCTGCACTCAGACTCCAGGCTTCACTCTCATTTTTATATGTGGCGTAATTTTTCCAAAAAAAAGGAGAGACGAATGTGATACATGAAAACTATCATGTTCCAATGTAACTGTTTTTATTCTTGTACAAATGGCAAATAAAGGAACATTTCAGAAACACACATGTGGTTTAACTCTTAATCACACTGAAAGGTTTCCTGGTTTTGCAATAAAGATTCTTTTAATGTTTACATGAAACAGGCTAAATCTCTTACGTTTTCCATCGTTTTTGAAGGTCACTTGAGGTCATCCTCCGATTTTTGAGGTACTGCCAGATAAATTAACAGTCATATCTGGCATTATAAAGTTGTCTTCTATAAACTTGTCCTCTACCTGACTGGTTTCTGGTCAGTGTCTCCAGCTTCACACTTTTCTTGTGTACTGCTGTCTTAGAAACCTTGAACCTGAAAAAGCAGCAGTCTGACGGCACATGGATTGCGTCCCCCTGGAGACGAATGATGTTCAAAGTGTCACCCAGGGCGCACCTTCTGTCTGAGGACCGCGTGGCCGAGGCAGACCATCCCCGTACGGGAGCTTTCCATGGTGCTGAAAAATGCCCAGCCCGCGATATACAGGAATACGCCCGTAAATCCCGTCCCATTTAAGGAAATAAGTCACCCTTTTTATACAGACGTGCATTTTAAAAGGGCAACACTGTGTTATTTAAATTCCTATTGTTATTTAAATCCAGCGCCCACTTTACCCCCATCGTACTAAATGCATGTGTAGGGTAAACCGTGAATTACACTTAAATGTAAATGAGGCTTCGCCTCGTATCTGTGCAGACATATACCCGAATGTCTGTGAAACAGCTTCACTTTACGCTTTAGGGTAATCAGCAATAAGGGTGATAAAACGCACGATGTGATTTTATTCTAAGTTTGATTAAAGCCACGTCCCCCTCCCCCCATGTGTCCTGGCCACACTGCAGCAGCCGATGGAGGGGAGAAGTGTGATGAGTGACTGGAGAGCAGTTGCAGAAAGCGATGATGTCATAGCCTAAATGTGTGCCATGGGAGAGCCTCCGGTGAGTACCTGCTGCCGGGAGGAAGCGCCGCTTTGTTATGAGCTGGAGGAAGAGGAGGTCGCCCAGCCCAGGCTCCGATCGCCGGTTCCCGGGGACAGAGAGAGAAAGGAGGCGGAGAGAAAGGGGGGAGGAGGAGGAAGAGGAGGAGGAGGAAGAAGACGGTGCGGCTTAGATAACGGGAGGGCTGCTGTAATGGCCGCGAAGTCGGACGGGGTGCTGAAGATGAGAAGGGGCGATGTGGCGTTCACGCCCCTCCAGGACTGCGATCAGTCGCAGGGGATGGTCCCGGGCTCGCAGCCGGGCTCCGGAGCACCAGAGGGCGACTTGGTGAGCGGGGAGCCGCGCTGCTGCGGATCGTCCTCGGCGTGCCTGCGCTTGGGGAGGCAGCAGCGGGACTACTCGGTGTGGGACTGCCTATGGATCCTGGCCGCCGCCGCCGTGTATCTGGCCGACGTGGGCACCGACGTGTGGCTGTCGGTGGACTATTACTTCCGCCGTGATTACTGGTGGTTCGGGCTCACGCTCTTCTTCGCGGTGCTCGGTTCCTTCTCGGTCCAGCTCTTCAGTTTCCGATGGTTCGTGCACGACTTCGGCTCGGACGGCAGCGCCAATGCCGCCGCCGATCGCCCTCACACGGACGGTAAGGTGCTGAGCGCCTCCGCCTCGCACGGAGACATGGGTTCCCACCCATCCGCACCTCAGGCGTCCAGCACCACCGCGAGCATCAGCGACCATGCGGCCAACAAGAAGAGGTCCTGCTCCTTCTGCATCTGGCTTCTGCAGTCCATCATCCACATCCTGCAGCTGGGTCAGATCTGGAGGTAATTTCTTTCTTATGTGGGACTTTCTGGCTCGGAGACTCTGGGGTGAAAAAAACAAAAAAATAAATAAATAAAATAGCAGGAAAAAAAACCCGACACAAGCGTTTAATTAGGTGACCTATTTGTTCCAGCAATAGTCTTCTCTGCGTGGAAAAACCCGATTTTTTAAATTTACCTTCATTATTGACTGTCTTTTATTTATTTGGTGTGTAGCGTCCTGTGGCTCAGTCCCGCTATTTTTACACGCGTTCGTCCCTCGCGCGGAAACTTTCTGGTTTCACTTTTTTATTTCGGATAACATCTGAAAAGTCCTTCAGATGGCAGAAATGCGAGTAAATCTCAAATCCACTGGTCTGTGACAGAAAATACGGGGATTTAGGAATAAAACTCGAATATCTGAATACATTTTTGCATGAAAATGTTTCATAACATTATTATTATTATTATTATTATTATTATTATTAGTGGTCTTTTATTTTAAAAAATGCAGTTTGAAATCGATTCAGAAGGATATTTGTTCACTGTCGACATTGAATGGATATATTAATAGATTTAATGATCTGACGTCCATGCGGATTTTTAAGTGTGATCACTAAATTATAAGGGTTACACGGTATGTTAGAGGCTGGGCATGGTTTTATACGATCAGGTTGTATATATTGTATTTAATTGTATTTATAACTTGATCGATTGGAAGTGTATTCATGGGGCTTTTTGGGCTGATGTGTATCGGAATTACTAAAACGTTACAAGTTCATTTTCCCCTGAGCTTATAATTTCAGTCATATTGAACATTTTGCAGCTTAATGATTATAGGGTTATAATGATTGTTTTGCTGTGGTCTGTGTCAAGTATAACCTTGAGCTTACTGTTTGAGCTCAGAAATACAACTAAATGTAGAATAAAATTTACATTACAAATATAACTTACAATAAGGCATTTGCTGATTTTAATATCTGATGACATTAAGGTTCTGTTCAGATTCAAAATAACGTGGTTAATTTTACAGTAACTCGATAGGGCGCTAATATTCATACCACAGGACTCACTATAAAATAAACACAACATTCACTGGACAGGTTAATAATCTTAATTAAAAACAGTTAGGCTTGTTCTGATTATTATTATTATTATTATTATTATTATTATTATCATCAATAATAAAATAATAAATAATAAATCATTCAAATTCATGGTACACAGGCCTTTATACATTTTGACACCTTTGTGCGGGTATTAACATAATGGCGATAGGGGGCGCACTTGCAACTATGCATTTAATCAAAATCCGCCTGTGCTTTACACCACAGAGGGAAAGCGTCTCTCCTCCATCAGAGTACATTTTCAGGTTAATGTAAAATAAGGAAACAAGTTCAAAAAGACATATAACCTTTAATTGTATATGGTAACAGTATAGGCGTATAAATGCTTTTCTTTACGTAGCCGTATTGTAACGAGTCAGGAAGCGGAACTTAAGGTGCTCCTCCAACTGGATTATTATTATTATTATTTATTTTTATTTTTTTCTTCTATTTATTTCCCTATAAGTCACTCCGCATCATGGTAATAGCTTCTGAATTACAGTCCGATCTGCGCAATTACATTGCCTCGGAATCTAATTTATATACCGTGTAACAATATAAAAATGACATTAACAAAATGCGAAAGTGCAGAGGTGTTCCACTTACATGCAGTTTTCCAAATGCGCGTGTGTGTGTGTCTGCATGTGCGAGTGATGGTGCTTCTTGTCTTAATTAATTAGTTACAAAATACAGAAAGTTATATTTTTACAAACTCAACACGTCACAGGTAGCACAAATATAAAAACAGCATGTCAGTCTAACACAGGACAGACGTGCAATAAGGGACATTGACAGACTCCGATTTACATAAACCGCATGTCTTTGGCCACACAACATGCAATCCCCACACCCGGGGCCTCGAACCCACAACCCTGAGTGTGTGAGGCTATAGTGACCCCCATCGGATCACATTGAGCTTCACCTGTGAGGCATTTTCTAGCATTAAGTTCTCTGTGAAATGTCTCACTAACCACTAGTTTGACTGTCTTATAGTTGTAAGATATTTTTTTTGGTTTGGTTTATTACAGGATGTTTTGCTTGTTAAATCAAAGTTACACAAAGAGTAAAACCTCCAGGTTTTTCATTGCTTTTCTGTAATTTTTGTAAATGTGTCAGGAACGTTGTTCAGTTGACCTTATTTTGTCGAGGGGAACATGTTTAAAGAATGATATTTGCAGGCGTGCATGAACACTCTTTAGAAAATGTATCAGTTTTTCAAGGTATTTCTTCTTTAGATTGTTGCAGAGATTTCAGAGATAAGTTGTCATGTAAATATAAACCCTGTAGATTAAAAACAGGAAGGAAACATATGATGTCTCTGTTTGCCTGACTGACAGCTCTCTCCTCAGTCCACCGAGAGTCACTTATAAAAGGCCACTGGCTGGTTCGGCTGCTGACACGATGCCGGGACACATCCTGCATATCAGACATTTCACAGCAGAAATCACGTCATTAAGAAGAAACAAGTTTATCCCTCAAACCCTTTTTATATCTGATTCTCTTGTTACCTGGTTTACATCTGTTATGTGGATTCTCTTCCAGGTTGCCCATGCTTATGCTGGCTTCGATGATTGGTTCACATTATGTGGTCATGTGATTAGCTTACCCAATCAATTCTGGCAAATGTCTCTTGCGTCTTAGAGCGGCACATAACGGGAAGGACCTCTCCATGAAATAGGGCTCCCTATGGGGATAGGCTTCCTTCATGGGCTCATGTGTGATTGTCTGGCTTGTGGAACAGTGGCTTCATCTGATTTACGTCTCTATTGATCAGTCCAGCATTTTGAACCCACCCTTTGACTCAGTCAGTCCACCCAGGGTTGGCCATAGGCAAACTAAGTGGCTGCTGGTCCCAAAGCCACCAGCAGCCACCAGGGGGGCCCATCTGATTGGCTGTCTGGTGTGTGTAAGTTAGGGTATGTGGCCCAATTCAAATTTTGATTAGGTCCCCATAAAGGGTTAGGCCAGCCCTGGGTTCACCATCAAAGGAAAGACCTGCTTCCAAAAATGATAAGTGCTGCTGTAGATCCTTCCAAAATCATTAGCTATTGGCTGTGGCATAATTATTTGATAGAGATGATCAGTAGAACTCACATAATTTATTGGTTGGGCATGCTTCGGGAATGTTTCTTCAGAACCTTCTGGAAGAAGGTTTCCAGCAGATCTGCTCATTTACCAGCCCTCCTATGGTCACCACAGACACTGGTATTATCAGGGGGTCACGGTTTCCATGGGATTTGACCCAACAACCTTCTATTCCCAGCCACAGTGTGCTAACCCACTGAGCCACACATCTCCCTAACTTATCCAGCCAGGGCCATTTGTGTGCCAGCATTCTCAGAAACACCCGGAAAAAGAAGACAGACAGCCGTCCGTGGAAATTTCCCAGGTGTCACCCTGGAAGGAGATGGAAATAAAGGCGACTGTCGCATTGTGGCAGTAACACGCTCGCCTGAAGCCCGAGGAGCTTCATCTGGGCTCACAACACAAAAAAATCACAGTCACTGCCTTTGTTCCTGCCCCTGGAAGAAACTGTATAGGAGGTAACCAGAGATTAATTACTGAGCCAGATGGCAATTAGTCATGCAGCAAGACCATGAAAGCAAAGAAATATGCCACGCGTGGATTCAGGAGCTTTACTGGATACAAACAGCTGTTTGCCGTCATGGGAATCGAAGCGCTTTCGCCAGGGTAGTCGCATGGCGCTTGAGCGTTTGCTGGCAGCTGGCGGACCTGTGCGTATGTGAGAGTTTGGTCATGTGACTAATTATGCTGCTGTAACATGCATGCAAAACAGGCAGCTGTGTGATCAGGAGCTCCAGCTTGAGCAAACAGTAGGTTAGGATGCTGTGCCTGTGATTGCAAAGGTCGTTGGTTCATATCCCGTAGTAAACAGTGTGATGTCATCATTGAGCCCTTGAGCGACACTCAACCCCAACTGCTTGAGGGACTGGCTGACCCTGATTTCTTCAAAACGTATGTCACCTTTATATCAAACTGTTTGCCAAAATAAATAAAATGTCGGTTGTGTGAGTCAGAGTGGGGTGGAGTGCTGACTCTGAAGCTAGGGCTCTATGCCAGTAACTGGACGGTTGTGGGTTCAAATCCCGTGAATGCCCAGAGTGATTCTACTTCGCTGGGCCCTTAAGCTGCAATTGCTTCATCCTGGGAATGATGTTAATCTACATCCAGCCCTATAAGGAGGTCCTCCAACTTACAGGGAGAAACTTGGAGGTTGGTGGCAGGATTGTCACTCCAGCCACTGGTCCATTTGGACTGGTGTGGTGCTGCGGTATCACCTGCCACATGTGCTCAGGTTCCCATCCCTGAGGTGGTTTGTCATGTGGTGGGTGCAGTAATGCACTGTAATCAGTGCTGCTCCTTACCTCTCTGTGTGAATCTGGTCATTGCCCTGAATCTCGTAATGGTAAACCCTAAACCTACTAAGCAAGTAAGAAATAGTTCAGCTGAGGGCTGCTGGAATGTGATAAAAGCCGAGCTTATAGCATCGGAATGTCACTGTCATTCTTATTACTTTCATGCTGACACTAGGCGATTCCGTGTTTGCGAGGTGTGCCGGTTACTGGACGTACCGATGTCACGCGTTCGTCGCGATTTGATTCTCCAGCGACGGCTCAGCGCCCGATGGCTACACGCACAATTACATAAAAAAAAAAAAAACAAATAAAAAAAGTTTTGCTTAGCTGGCTCTGTGTGAAGGGCTGTGTGATTTTACGCTGATGGGCAGCTGCTGCTTATAAGATAAGATAAAACTTAATCGATCCCAGGGGGAGATTCTACCTAAATTGCCCATAAACAAACATAGACCGCAAAAGACAGTGAAGTGCAAAAGTGCAAAGACAGTAGACATGGTACAGACAAGTAATCACAATGCGAACAAATTTAAAAAGTTCACAAAACATAACTTCCCGAAAAAGAATGTTAAGGAAAAAAACCTAATAATAAATGAGCAGAGCATGTTTCTTTTCCACTGGAAAAGCCGTCAGCCTGGCCTGTATCAGTCGCAGCCTGCGTTTGGGACTCTCTGCCCAGGAGGGGGGGCTGTCTGCGTCATCCAGTTAGAGGCTTGATGGGCTTTGAGGGTCTCACGCCTGACGATCTTACACTCAGACAGGCTCACGAGTGACACCGACAGAACAGGATTCTACGTCACTAGTCTCATGATCCCGGTTAATTATTACGGCCGTCTGATTGTCTGTATATTCACGCCACATAAAAAGCAAAGCTCCCTTATCGGGGTTGCCAACTTTGATCAGCTGGCTGGCGAGACAAGTCTGCACACAATTGCACATGTATTTACGTGTACGAAGCAGTTTTATTACCTTTCAAATAGTCTGTTGGGTTTGCTAACTACCCCAATGCTGTTGATGTAGCTAATTTTACATTTACGTGAGTGGGAAAGTCTGAAAGCGTGACGTGAGTGTCACGCCAGATAGCTGAGTTGGCAACCCTGCGCTTATACACCTAGAAGAATTCAAAAGCTTTATTGTACAAGTAAAAATACAATGAAATGCTTGTTTGCGTATCTCCCAGCAGACTTAAACAATATACCTATATAACCATGAAGAACAATCAATAGCTAATAACAGAATAGTGGGCTAAGAACAATAACACAGGCCTACATGCAATACAGTAGCCTATATACAGTATGAATGTGATATACAAGATACAAGTAGGACGACAGGGTGCTGAGATTTAAAGTGGCAGTGATTAATAAATAATAGTGGTGGTCGGAGTATTCAACATTCCTAGCACTTTTTAAAGCAGGGTTTCCATCCGTAAACAAAGAGACACCTTTATTCCGTTATTATCCGGGTTCACGATGCTTTTCATGATTTTTTCATTCGAGCTGTTGCATGACATCGGGTTTTGACCTCCTCCCCTCCCGCCCCCACACAGACGCAGCCGTTTCTCCGCAGGTGCACAGCTCCCGTCAGCTGAACGCCTCGAGCGACGCAGTTCCCGGCGCTCCTGCGGGATTCGAATGCGCGTTCAGCCGTGATTAACTCACTCCAGGATTTACGCTTTGATTTAATTTACCGTAATCCCACGGGGAGGGGAAGTGAAGTTTATTTGAGTGTTTTTATGAACACAGAGTCGTTCAACTGACTGGAGAAATAGTCGCTGCCGCTTCTGTTCTCGTAGGATAGCCCTGCAGTTAGTAAATGTTAGTGTTTCTCACAGAACAGTTTTGAGTGAAAGTGACTTGTGAAAGCCAGTAGTTTATGCAAGTCATTGTCCTGCTCCGGGTACAAAGGCGCTTCCCACAGACTGTGAGTCTCCACACCACTCAGCTGCGCGTCCTGTTCCCACGTGACCTTTGTCCAATCAGCTGTGTTCTCTTAGATTCATTATCTGATCTTATTGGTTCAGGAGACGCTCTGGGTGGGATCTAGCAGCAGGTGTGGTACTGTTTGTATGGTGTGAGAAAGAAAAGCTGTATGTACATAGCGCCGTAGGTTAGGGATCTGTGCCAGCAGCCAGGAGGCTGTGGGTTTGAGTCCAATGGCCAGTAGAGTGTTCATGCCACTTATGGGCTCATAAGCTCAAGTGATGCAGTGACAGTGACCCTGTTCCCTAATCCCAAATGCTCATCAGTTCCCAACTTTACTGGGTACAAAGCTAATAGGAAAAACTCAACTTGACAAGTATACAAGCTCATTAAACTCCCGCATCCAGATTTTTACAGCTTTTCTCCACAGATTTCTCATTTCGTTTTTATTTAAGGCTGTTTAATGCTCCATATCTTTATCTGTTTATTATGTCATATGAATTAACTTCTAAACCAGTGTTTACTATTTGATACATCACTCAGTTCTGTGTCAGATTTGGGCTGCAAGCTAATCCTTGGATGAAAACAGATCTCCACTGTTACGTCACATCCAGTGGAAGTCTAGGTTGGTCTCGGTTGCTTCCTGAAACATAAACACAGCGATGATGGAAAAGCGAGCCTCATTCCTTTCAGGTGAAATGAAGTCGTTTCCTGTTTTATGGGGTTGGAATTTGGGAAACACCCCAGGGGGACAGGAAGGCAGCAGAAACTGTCACATTGAAGCTGGCTTTGCGGTTGACATATTCAGATTGATTATTCTATTATGTTTCCAGTTGTCTCTCCTTCAGCTGGTTGGTGCTTGACAAAATATTACATGCCGGAGTTAAAGTACACTCTTTACGTTGAATACGCCCCTTGTCATGGTCAGAGGGAATTACGACACTTGTGGTGGTTAGAAGGAACTTTGCCCTATTTGGTGGTCAGAAGGCAATATGCTCCATGTGCTGACCAGGGGGAATTTCACCCCCTGTGGCCATCAGAGAGAATTACAACCTCTGTGGCGGTCAGAGGGAATTTCTCAGCAGTAAACATGGCCCGAAGCTCGCAGACTTTGCTGAAACGTCAAAAGAGATAAGTTGATATAAATATACACTTCATAAAGGTCTATTTAAAACTCTTGGCTGGAAAATGATGAAAAATAATGAATAGTTTACAGGTCAGCTGTGAGATTTTTGTGGTATGTCATTTTGGAAGAACCTTAAATTGAACCCGGCTTTATTTTGTGGCTGTCAGCGGGTTTCCCTTCAATGCCTGCCCACCTGACAGGGATGCTGATGGCAATGCTGAGCACAGTGCCAATCGCTGGCGGATTCTGGCATGGGCTGTGACCTACCGCTAACCGGCACTTAGACAACCTCCATTTTCCAGCATTTCTTAGCTAGTTTTCATACCACAGTGTTAAAAACTACTGCTGCAGACAGGTAGTTCGTAAGCTGACCACTGTTCAGTGATATACAATGTCCTTGTAGGTCTGCACAATGACATGCAATACTCTTGTTGATCTGTGCTATTGTATTTAGTGCTTGTATTGACCTTTGCAGTGATATACAGTGCTGTCGTTGACATGTGCTGTGATATACAGTGCTGTCGTTGATCTGTACAGTGATATACAGTGCTCTTGTTAATCTGTTCTGTGATATTCAGTGCTCATTGATCTTTGCAGTGATATACAGTGCTCTTTTTAATCTGTGCTGTAATATCCAGTGCTGTTGTTGATCTATGCAGTGATATACAGTGCTCTTGTTAATTTGTTCTGTGATATTCCGTGCTCTTATTGATCTTTGCAGTGATATACAGTGCTCTTTTTAATCCGTGCTGTAATATTCAGTGCTGTTGTTGATCTGTGCAGTGATATGCAGTGCTCTTGTTAATCTGTGCTGTGATATTCAGTGCTCTTGTTGACCTGTGCAGTAATATACAGTGCTGGTACATTCCACTCCCTGTGCAGCCTTATGCCACCTTTCCACTGTTCGGCTGAGGAGGCACAATCTTCCCTCTGAACTGTAATTGCCACTTCCAGCACAGAGGAGGCGAGGGAAGCGCCGGGCCCTTTGTTGTTGAATGCCCTCGGGATGTACAACGCTCTCGCTAAATGTTTAAGTAAAGATCTGCTGTCGTTAAAGGGCACCTTCCGAGGATAATTATATAGTATTAATGGATCCTAAGAGAATGAGCAATTATAGAAAATACTGGCAACTGAGGAAAGTCTGATGGAACCGTAAACAACACACGTCCGTGCTAATCACTGTTTTGGGTACGAGCACGGTGCGAGGAGTTTTTAGCACTGGGATGAGCTGGGATTGGGGACTGTGTACAGCCACTGAAGATTGCCCGTTCAGGGTGTAACTGACATCACTTCCTGGTACCGCTTCTCAGCTCAGGCCGTGTCAGAAATGGAGAGATGAGAAGGACAAGAAGGAGATAGATTGATCAGGCTTCTAACGGCAGCGTAAATAAAGACTCCCACATTCTGGGACACAAGCGAGCCGAACTGACCTTGTCTGGAGCCATCTTATATATGAAAGCGTGACATTGTGGGTGTGGCTTACAGACTGTGACATTATGTGCACAGCCTACGATCTGCTGGCCCAAACGGACCTACCTGGTGTACTGGCTCACTCACGCGCTCTGCCTATGACCACAGTTTACACATTGCTGTTATTAATGCAGGTCTATTCTGTTCACTCTGATTTCTATAATGTCAGCATGTCTTGGGGGGAGGGGTTGGGCAGCCAGTTGACCTTGAACCCTCAGAGGTTTTTTTCTCCTGACTTGGGAGTCCGGTTCCACTCCTCCACTGTCTTCTGGCGTTCTTTCCTTCCCTTTGTCCCTGTTTCATAACCGTTTAGTATGAATGATGTAGTAATGGCTCGTCACACACTCTTATCCGAAATGCCTTGCAGCGACTGTGCTGTGAAAGGCGCTATATAAAAATAAACTGAATAGAATATGAAACACAAAGGTGCCTGATATTTTACTTGACAGGCAAGAGGCACAGGGATTCTCCTGCAGGTAGATACTCAGTTTGGTGCCATCTCCCCTCCCCCCCCCATGGTTAAACATCCACATGACCTGAGGGCCCCCAGCCTTCCTCAGAGGTCCAGCCCTCCCGCTCCCGTCCATGGTGCCTTTCTGCAAAACTGCATGGAGCATTTTGGCACCATCTTCCTGTGCTATTCCATGCATTCCTCTGTGCATCCATCCATCCATCCACCCATCATCTGTCCATGATGGCCCCTGCTTTCCTATAGCTTACAACAGGAAGCGTCTATGATGGGACTCCATTACAGAGCAGGTCAGTAGTCCCCCCAGACACCCACTTAACCCGTAAGTGACTGGGATACAGAAGTACAAACTGGCAGAGAGATGTTCACTCTATCTGTGGGATTTTGGGCTAAACTGAACTCCTCAAAAAGTACAGCCGGTTTCTGGGGTGTGAGCTGTTCAAAGGAAGTTTCATTGTTATGGGTACATAATACAATAAAATTCTTACTTTATTACTTTACCATTCAAGCTAACCCCGCAAGTCAATAAGAACAGCAATAAATACCAGCAGACAATAAGCAAATAACAATAAATATCAATACTGTTGACCGAACTCCCCATACGCACAAAAGGCGAGAAAGCCGCAGTCTAGCTATCGATTGAGTGTACGCTCAATTATTTCATTTAATTAAATAATCTTTGTTAGGGAGGAATAGCTTTAGGTAGCTTTGACATTGGAAACGCGCTGTTTTTATCATCCGTTACGTTTATCCAGACTGATTGTCATGTTTCATCAAAGTGTGTCTTGCACCGGGTTGCTATGAAGCACAGTAAACAGCAGGGGGCGACACTTAATCGGTTATGGATTTGAACCCAGGTGTAAAGCTTTCCCTAACCCCAACCCCTCATCCCCCCCCCCCCCAATTTTCTCAGAGTATCCTGGGTTCTCCCCAACCACTATTGAGGAGAATCAGTGCCTCTGATTAATTCACTACAAGCTGTGCATTTTACATTTTTAAACATACGGCTGTGGAGGCGAAGAACCGCCCGAGCAGAGTTTATTGTCATGAGTAGTTCTCTTTCCGTAGGACACTCTTCAGCAATGTTTCTCAACCCAGTCCTTGGGGACCCCCAGACAGTCCACATTTTTGCTCTCTCCCAGCTCCCAGCCAATCAACGACACTGATTACCTGGTACAGGGTTGCTTGGAACTGAATGGAAACGAAAATGTGGACAGTCTGTGGAGTCGCCCGAGACTAAGTTGATAAACATTGCTCTAGAGGTGTCTGCTATGTGAAAAGACCCTAACTACCCAGCTAGCCAGTCGCCTGTTGCCCATCCCTGGAGTAAAGCACAATTTTCATCTCAGCTGGGTAATACAATTTGAAGACTGTAAATCAGATTTACAGAAATATGGGATCATCTATTTTCAATAGTCATTTATTTTATATGGTGTGGCATTATGAAACATAGTGAATAATGGTCTGCTCAGACAATGTGTTGCTGTCCCTCTTAGGCCTCTTAAAATGTTTTGTTGGTCAAAGCTGAAGGAAATATTTAAAAAGAGAAACACTGGGAATGTCATTTTAAAGCCTGGAAAGTCGCTCAGATGTCTAAATTGATTGTCCGTGTGTCCCTAGTTTCGGCTGCGCAAATAATTAGATTCTGCGAGAAAATCTCAAAACAGATTAAGAAATCTAATATTGGTGAGTGACGTGAGGAATGATTCAGATTGCAGGGGTACGATATCTATTAGGGGGAGCCATGGGTCCGAAGGCCTGTTGTTATTGGTATTTTCTCGGATAATTGGGGAGAAGATAACAGGATTTGCCCAGTACTCTGCAGAGATGTATTATTTAGATCCAGCTAAGCCTTATGTGAACCTGCCCAAGATTACTTATCATGAGTGATGTCAAAAGCAGTCAGAGTCAGACAGTGCAGAGATCTTCAAATCCTCCCTTCTCTCTTGTCTGCCTCCACCCAGTGTAGTGCTCTCTCTTCACACCGCTCCCTCGAGAGGAGGAGGTTTCTGGGCCTGGTTCCGGCAGAAATAAATCCGCGGAAAGCAGCATCAGAGCAAGGGAAGGAGCTGCCGTTTCTGGCTGTCTGGAATAACACTTCTCAGAGGAATTAACTCTCTGTTGATATTGGTTTCAGGACCAACATAAGATACTTTACTGGTGGTAGATTTATGAAGCTAAAACTCTGATATGGAGTAAAGGGACAATAGGGGGCACTGTTGAGGCTGCAGGACACTGGAAGAGATCATCACAGATGGGCTCCCATGTCTGACTGTGACTGGCAGTGCCCCCCCTCACCCCACCTTCATATACAAACATAAATAACACTTTTGCCTTTTTTATCAGGGGATACAATTAGAGCGGCAGACATTAATTGAAGTTCTGCAACGTGTCTGCAGAGCAAGAAGGTTTTGCTGCAGGCAGCGTATATGCAGGGGTGGGGCAACAGGGGCATTGACCTCAGCTGAAAGCTGATTGGCTCCCGGAGTGCCCCATATGCTGTCACTCACCGATTCAAAGCATCATTGGCTAATGATAATGATATGACCATTCCTGGCAGATAAACCATTCTCCTGATTTTTACTATGATGTTAACATGTCACCCTTGGTTCCACATCAACTATGGCAAGGACTACAGGTATTAAACCTCCTGCTTTTACTAAATTGGGATTAAGGAGCTCTTGGACCAACCTCCTGATGCCAATTTTGTTTCTCATTGGTCTTGTCAGGTACCTACTCAAGAAGTATTGTTGCTCAGGGTACAGGATTCATCCTGACACCCGAGGAACAAGCTTGTTCAGCCTATGAGTGATGTGTGGTGGCCAGCACTGCTATGAACTATCTGAAACCAGTCAGAACTGTTCATTGCTGGCTAGCACTGCTCGGCACTAGTAGAAACCGGTGCAAATTGGTCAGAATTTGTCCTCGTTGGTCAGCACTGGTCAGATCTAGTAGCTACCAGTAAGATCCGGTTGTCATGGTCAACACTGCTCAGAATTAGTCAAAACAGGTCAGAACAGGTAAAAACTGGACATCATTGGTAAGTGTCGGGCTTCTTCGGCAGGAAAGATTTGGGTTAGAATACTGAAGAGGCGTACAAGGTTGTCCACTGTAAAATTTTCAGATAGGAAGATCCTTCTAGGTGGATCAATATGCTTTTCAGTGCGAGATTAAATAAGCAGTGGAGGAAACCAGAATTCAGATGTCTAATAAAACTGGATTTTATGTGTGAATCTATTAAATATTAAACGACAAACAGGCAGTTTAAATATTACCTTATAAAACAAACTCACGCAGCGTACAGGTCGCTTTTCTCCATCTTTTTGCACAGGGACAATCCCTGCTCATTTACAAACACCACAGGGTGACTGTCCCCCCACCTGTGCTTGGCGAGTCCCTACCAGGCCTTGAAATTGCTGAGTCAGAGTCCCAGTGCTGCCATGGGCGGCAGCTGCAGTTTTTGGACCAGTCCCAGCGTGTCAAAAGCCGCACACTCTTTGGATCTGGGCAAACCCACACTGCCTTTCCTGTCTCCTTTAAATCTGTAAGTCAGCAGTGTGTATACAGTCCTGGGTGGGGGCCTGAGGCCTCCACAGAACCCTAGTGAATTTCTGCTGCTAGGAGTCACACCTCACCTGAATCTCCCTGGGCGAAAAATCCAGCTGTAAGATCAACTGAATCTGACGCCATGTTTTGATGGGCGAACTGAGTGTCATTTACATCTTAGTCTAAGTGTAATGTGTCATAATAATGATTCTGCTCATACATCATCCCTCTTCTAGTCGCTTACTCTAGTCAGGATTGCACAATGATACTGTTGATGCTTTTTTAAATAATGTGATATTTTGATGAGACCAGTACAGAGGGTTGAAGGTTCGATTCCTATCTCTTCCAGTGTTTCTGCTGCTTCTCCAGATTTTATCCTGTAGCCTAAAAGCACATGTATAAAAAACTGTACGCCCCCCTGGAGCCCTATGCTCCCTGAGATAGGCTTGAGCACCCCCCCCCTCCCACCTGGAGTCCTATGCAGTCTGGGACAGGCTCTAGGCCCCCCCAAACCCTGAGCTGGAAGCATGGTTAGGGAAGATGGATAGATTAACATTCTAAAATGCTATAATTTGTTAACATTTCCTGTTTTCACTCACTTTAAAATGCTTTTAGACGAAATAAGAAAGATGCTAAACTATCGTGATTCATTCCATGTTTGGATGGAGGAGGGGTTTTGCCTTTTTTTGTCCTGGGGGGCACATGCTGTTTCCTTCACAAACATTTTATGATGCTACCAGCTGCACCTCCTGGGGGGTGGGGCAATGGGCTTCCATTTAACGCTGTTGGAGACAGGGGGGTAACGACGTATCGCGATCACCCCCCTCAGGAGTGCGGATCGATAGCACCCGCCAATCGACAGTTACAGTGGAGACCCCGGGGGCCATGATTCCGTCGTTTGCTCGGTGTCTCGTTCTGATAGTTTAACTGAATGCACAGCGCAGGTGATGTCACCAGAGCTGCTCCCCAGCTTGGAAGAAGTGTCACAGAACAGGAATCCATCCTTCCTCCATGACCGCTTATCTGGGCGTCCAAGAAGATCACAGAGCACAGGGTTATGGTCAGTCCATCACAGGACTCATACAGACACCGCAGACCATTATAAAGTGTATACTTTAGGTATATTATACCCAATACAGTGTATAATATATTACCTGTTTGTACAGTGCAGTCAATGAATTTGCCAGAAGTATGTTGTAGGAGTACGACTGCATGTGGCAAATAAAAGACTTTGAACTTTGAAGTGCCTGACTCATTTAAGTGAGTATCTTTAGGCTGAGAAGAAACCTGAGTACCTGGAGGAAACCCGAGTACCTGGAGGAGACCCGAGTACCTGGAGGAGACCCGAGTACCTGGAGGAAACCCGAGTACCTGGAGGA
>JAOYFF010000081.1:14742182-14786374 GCA_025773925.1 Cryptomyrus ogoouensis
CGCCCCGGCCCCATATGTCCTCCCCACAAATTTGTGAGAAAGGATCCCCCATTACTTCTGGAAATCAAACAGCAGGATTAATGTAGGCAACAGGATGTTTAGGTAAATTACATTTCAGAGGAATGGATTAAGTACATGAGGCGTGACTTTAATAGCACAAGCCCAATGTAGAAAATCCTCCAAACATGCTTACGATTTACTTGTTTGTTTAGTCTCCAGGTGTGTGTGCGTATTGGAAAGTATATATTACATTATTGGGACCAAAATGTGTAAACACCTTCTTTTTTGACCTTGTGGGGACGTCAAAGGTGGGGACATTTTTTCAGTTCCCACAAAGGGAAACTCAGTTTTACAAAATGCTGTGAATGCAACGAAAGACCTAAAAATGCCCAAAGTCTTGTGTTTTTTTTGGTTACTTGTGGTTTAGGTTAGGGCTGGGTAGGGGTTAAGGTTGTTATTGTTGGGATTAGGGTTTTGCTCATAGAAATGAATGGAGAGTCCCCACAAAGATATCAATTCCTAATCTGTGTTTAATGTCAGGTGTGTTTTTTTATGATTCACAGCTAATTGGCCCACTTTAATCTAAATAAGAAATAAACTTTGAACATCTTCACGTTTAATAGGTCACTTAATGATGTCCTTCATTGCAAGGTATTCCCTGAAAGCAAACATTAGCCAGAGCCAAGCCACATACCACTCTCATTGAGGAAGGCAGGGAACAGGAAAATAAAAAGACAATCTTCCTTTGCGACATAAATATGAACGTTTCACAGCAGCTCTTCTCTCCCCAGTATCTGGCACTGCATCATCATCACATGCTTTATTAAAATGCCATAAGCGGACCCTCATTCGACAGCTTTCTTATGTTTCTGATGATTTTAGCCGTAATTCCGAATTCTTGCCAGTGTGACGCTGACTGATGCATGTATGATAACCAGAGACAGAGGCACAGAGAAACCGCATTATAAAATGTGGGGCTGTCAACAGCCGGTCAAAGGTGAGGAAACAGAGAAGAAAAACCAGTTAAACGTTTTCTGCGTTATGTAATTCTTTGACCCTGCATGCTCATTTTCCAATGCATGAGTATATGAGTATGGGGGAGGGAACAGACCAGAACACGATGCCAGCAGGTACTGGGGTTCAAATCCTTTTGCTTCTCACTAGAATTGGCAGGGTCTGTACCTGTCTGTCCCTGCCCTTCATGTCTCTTCCTTCATTGGCCAGCAGGTGTTGCTGGCCATCCTGTTCCCTCCTCTGTTTTCATGCTAGACCCTTCTGTGTCTTCCCTGTTCCCTGGACTGCTGCATGGCTCAGTGGGTTGAATGTGTGGCAGAGAAGCTGTACCCTTCCTGTCTTAGGTTTGAGGCTAACTGCAAACCAGCTTCATCTGTTTAATTTCTTATTTAGTTTATTAGTTTTTCTGTCCTAGGTTTTTCCTGTTCATGTCCTGTTTGATTTGGTTTTGCTTCTATATGTTCCTAGTCTTCCCTAGTCTTGTTAAGCCTTACTGTTTGTTAGGATCCCTGGTTCCTGGTCTTGTTAATTGTAAGTTATTTCACCTGTGTCTTCTTGTTCTAAAACAGGGTTCTTCAAATCTGGACCTCAATTCCAAATTCAGGCCTTGTTTTCAGTTCTCCCAGGTAGTTAGTTTAATAATTACTGATTCTGATTGGTCAGAGGCTTCACACCTGACTGACAGGTGAAGGAAGGCTGGAAAACCAGCAGTGCTCAGACCTCGAGGACCGTGATTTGAATAACCCTGTTCTATAGCCTTGTTATTCGTTGTTCAAACCTGCCCTTTGTTAGTGATAATGAATGACGAATGGACTGGTGTGTTTTGGATGGGTACCTCACCTCTGAAGAGCACAAGAAAGCCATAGTGCTTAGATGTGACTGTGGTCCAGATTAAGGGCACAGCAGTGCCTGAAATCAATGAAGGTATGTCCTGAATATACTCAGGTCAACGCACGTTCAGGGGAGGCCTTTAACACACTATGTCGGTCAGCAGTGTCCTGTTCTCGCTGTGTCGCGTTCATTGCATTTCCCTCCAGTTTTTGAAATGCATTATGGTCACTTTCATCATCAGTCGCTGATGGAAACATTCCTGGGTTATTTTTTCCCCTCAGTATGTAATAACAGTAATTACACAGGTAGCTAAATGATGAGAATGGAGGGAGCATCTATGTGACACCGGGATCAGAATAAGCAGCTTCACTGGGGTTGGGTTTTTTTTTTTTTTACAGGGTTATGAGAACAGAGCAGGAGAGACAAGGAATGTGCATCAGGGAAAAGGCAAAATCAATGCAGGATTTGGGATGTGCGAGTTCAGAGTCTGCTCAAGGTTATGGCGGCTTGAAAAGGCGCAGCAGTTTGTACATGAGTGGATAACAGGTGGAGCGAATCTACAGTAACATCCCCCCAAATACCTCTCCTCTCGCTTCAGAGACCACCCTGCCCCCCCTACAGGGGTTTTCAAACTTTCTTAAAGCAGGGACCCCCCCCCCCCCCCCCAATGGGGAAAAAACCCCACCACTAAAGCCCGGACACTTAAGTAAATAAAGGACAAAGGGAGGGGAGGCTCAGGACAACTTTTTTTGGGGGGGGCCGTTTTGTTTAATTTTACTTCAGTGTTTTTTGCCTTTCCGGGATTGTGTCAGTTTGTGTAACGCCTCTGCAACTGCTGTATGGACCACTCTGGTTGGGAACCCCTGTTCTACTGGATAAACAGAAATGCGAGATGGATGGCTGGGTGGGCGTAGTTTCACCCAGGTCGTGAACCTTTGCCCTAGTTACGCTCATTTCAGTCATCTGTGCTGTGGCAGCTGGGTTTGTAAACTGTGTCCAACAGCAATGGTCACGTTGGTTAATAACATGAGTAACACCGATTCACAGTCACATGGTACACGGGGGAATGGACCACACTCTCTCTGTGGCTTTTAAGGTGTGTGAAATCACTGGATGGCTTCCCACACAAGCTGGTACTGTGGGCGTGTTACACGCTTCATAGGAAAAACAAACCATCGCTCACTGCTGATGGCCCCCCCATTAGTATGGTACAGACATGAAGTAGATGGGTGGAGTTTCAGTGCAAATACCTGTGGTTAGCTGGGGCTAAGGGCCAATTTAGGGTCATTTCCACTGAGATAAATATGTTTATTCTGGGTTTCGTTAAACACTCAGGGATTCTCCAACAACTTGCCTGTAAGATATTTATTTAAGACTCTGCTAATGAGTTTTCCCTCTAGATTAAACCTATTTTAGCTGCATTCTAGTCACGCTTCACGCAATGAAATCAGCTGTTTCTCCTGCTGTGCTGTGTCCTGTGCGATAAGCAGATTACTGCCAGCTGAAATCAAATTTATCAATTTCATAACCATGATGTCCATCTATCTTCTGGCTGCTTATCCAGTGTAGGGTTGTGTTGAGCCTGGAGCCTATTCCTGGCAGCACAGGGCAGGGGGACACCCTGGTAGAGATGCCAGTCCATCAGAGGGCACACACACACGCACACACAGACACACACACACAAATTGGGCTAAATGAGGACCGTCCATTCATTTCTATGGGAACAACCCTAATCCCCATCACGACACCCTTAACCTATACCCAGCGCTAACCTTAACCATAAGTAACCAACCCAAATACAAGACTTCTTTTTTGCATTTTTACTTTTTTGATTGCATTTACAGATTTTTATAAAACTGAGGTTATCCAAAAGGGGACCTCAAAAGATGTCCCCAAAATTAGGGAAATTTCAGGTTTTACCACACTTTGGGGACAATTTGGTCCTCAAGTGTGATCTATGCAAACCCCCACACACACACACACACACACACACACACACACACAAATGGTCAACACAACATCAAAATTATAGCTTTTTATTACATTGCTGGGGACATTTGGTCCCCACAAAGTAATACAAACTTAATCCACACACACACACACACATACACTGCCTGATGTACAGACACAAGTGTACCCACTGGGTGATTTTTGGAGTTTGGGAGGAAACCCAGTACCCATTTTGTTTTAAATGATGTTGCGATGGATTAGCCACCCACGCTTGACAAGTGCGTTGGGGAAACTATGTTGTGAAAGGCACTATATAAAATAAACATAACACTCAAAACATGAGCATGCATTGAGTGGAGGCGACTCGAACCCCAAACCCTTCTTGATGTGAACCAGCAGTGTTGCTGGCCATACTTCCTGGGCACTAAGGTGTCACAGCGTGTGAACAGACACGCCACGATCCTGAGTGAGTCTAGGTGTCCCGATTGTATATGGGCCCAGGAGCTCGAATGGGGTCCGGCATTACCTCAGGGCCTGGACATGCCGGCCCAGACCACCTGATCCAGACCACCTGACCCAGACCACCTGACAGGCACCACATGAAGGCACGCCCCCGGCCATAAACAGCATGCTGTTTGATTGGCTGGTGATGGTTGATGCTGCAAATGGAGGTACTTCAAAGGCTGATTATGAGGCCTCCAGGCAGCGTTTCTCAACCCAGTCCTGGGGAAACCCACAGACCACAGTTTTGCTCCCATCCAGCTCCTAATCATACCTGTGCCAAGTATTCGATGTTTGTGATTGACTGGCAGCTGGGTAGGAGCAGATATGTGGACTGTCTGAGGGTCCCCCAGGGCTGGTCTAAGAAACACATACAGAAATGAAAAAAGACGCCGCCAGCATATCTGTCACGCAACATGCCGTAAGGGAGAGACCGCGGGGGGCGTCGGCGGCTTAACAAACAGGTGGCGGCGATGGTTACATAGCAACGGTTACAGCAAAGAAAAGAGTACTGATCCTGCAAGGAGAACAAGCGCATATTTATTACTGAAGAGGAAGTCTTCTGTCCTCTGTTCTTCTACTGTTGTATATTTTTTCTATATCTGTTTATATGTCCATCTTCTGCGACTGCTTATTTAGTAGAGAGTCAGGGTGGTATGAGCATATCATCGGACACACAGGGCACGGAGCAGGGGACAGCCTGGATGGGATGCCAGTCCGTCACAGGGTACCAGGCAGGGGGACACCCTGGACGGGATGCCAGTCCGTCACAGGGTACCAGGCAGGGGGACACCCTGGACGGGATGCCAGTCCATCACAGGGCATGAAGCAGGGGGATACTCTGGATGGGATGCTGAATTTTTAAATTATGTTACTTTGTAAGAATCACAACTATCATCAAATGCCCATAGATAGACAGGATATGAAATCATGTGCAGGATCGAGAGTGTTTTTGTGAGAAGGGATGTGCTATGGATTAAGGGGAGGATGGAGCTTCTAATAACACAGAATGTTCCGGGAATTATTCAGACGGGCGCAGATGTAAGCGCTAAATCACCAGTGAAATGGCAGGTTTAGCTGCAAGCCACTACAGACGCATTTCAGCACTGAAAGAAGAGCTATTGATCTTTTTAGAAACACCACCACATAAATTATAATTGTACACAATATTTTTTATGATTCTCACACCCATGATAAATATACACAGGAAATAACATAGGAAGATGTTCTTCTGTGCTAGCTTTCTTATTCTCATTATTGTGTTTGGGGTATTGTAGCATGAATGCTGTATACATACTGTATCTACAGTATATATGTACACACACACATAAAAATAAGACAGTCACACTTCTTGTTTGTGGTGTTTTCATCTTTTCCTTCGCATCCACTAATTTCCCCCAAACTTTAGCAGTTGTGGGTGGTGAGAAACAAAATGTCACGCTGCTTCTTTAGAGCAGAAATATACACTTTAATTACTTTAATGTAGAACCTGATCCAAGCTACTACGGATGGGAGTGTGATTTCTGAGCTGAGATGATGGCCTGAAGGTCCAGGAACATCCAGGTTCTCCATGTTCCTGTCCAGATCAGAGGTTCTCAACAGGTTCAGGCTCACCCACATTTTTCCTCAGTCATTAAGTCACAATCCAAATTTATTTCACAAAAGAAGTGCAGTAATAGCAAACAGACCACAGTGCTGTAGCACCATGCCTTCATGCACTGTTAAAAATGAAAAAAGTTATGACATCAGAAATAATTTTTTACCGACACACTCTGTAACCCAAAGAAAACAGGGCTGTGACCCACCTTTGGGTCGCTACCCACCAGTTGTGAACAGTGGTCTGAATGATCTCACTACACTCTGCTACACCTGGGCTGATGTCCAGGGTTCGAGTGCCGGTACGGTGGTTCCGGAACTCACCATCGTCAAGAGTGATTTGTCAGGGTTTGATCTGCTGATGTTTAAGGAAATCTCTCCTCTCCTGCCATCCCTCAAACACGCCAGATTTCCTTTTACTTCTCCCACACAGAGAAAGAAACCTTTGAAGCTCCACAGGGTGTATCCACAGAACATTCACATTCGTTAGTATATCCGACATAAACGTACACAGCCCTCTCACACCAGAGATGTATATGTATATGTGTATGTATGTCTTAAAGAGAGCATGATGGGAAATAAAGCAGCATTGCGTGTGGAATAGCTGCATACAGCCGCCAGAGACGTACACACATGTCCAGATGCTTTGCAGTTACTAACTAGGCAAGCAGGAAAGTAAGAGTTAGCTCAAACTCCTCCATCAATCACCTGCTCGGCCTCCGCAATCAGTCACCCTGGATCTCCCGTAGCTTGCTCTCCGGTGGTGTTATCAATCAGGGGAGCATTCGCTTTCTTCCCACGGACTCGTCTTCAGGAAACAGACAAAGGGTCTTTGGAAACCCGGGGAGGGCAGGAGAGAGATGGTGCTGTCAAGGAGAGCTGCAGGAAGTATTGGCCAACATAGCCTTTATTTACAGCAGTTACCCCACTGACCTTCGTCCTGGACATGAAGAGGGAGCAAAGGATGCTGAATAATGGCAGGATAACAAGGTTCACTTGATTTACCGCAGGAGGAGATGGGAGGGGACAGCTTGGCAGAGGCTGATGAGAATCTATCACCCCTTGGAACAGGACCTACTTATTTCGCTATCCGTCTCCTGGGAAAGGCAGGGGGGAGGGGGGGTCATTGCTGTCCAGGGGCCATGGATAAGCCTGACTGTCCCTGTCGCTGGGGTGGGGGGGTGGGGTAGAAAATAAGGGGTGTTAGCAGGAGAGTGATACTCATAACGTTTGTTAAGGGCACTGTTGACAGCGTTGCAAGGAATCATGGGTAGGACATGTGAATAAGGGCAGGGGAGGAGATACTGCTGATCTTAGGGCATCAGAGGAGTGCTGAAACCTGCAAGGAATTATGGGCAGGAGACGACCATGTCTATATAAGTGCAGGGGTAGAGGGTGTTCTTGGGTATTTGTCAACATGCGTACTTGACCGCACATGTGTTCTTGCGTACCTGTTCGACATCATCATACATTGCCAAAGCACAGTTCCAATACTGAAGAAGTACAGAGCATGGTAAAAATCCCAGGATGTAGTTCTTGTCCCATCCGAAATATCAAGGATGCTTCAGTTGCATGTTCATTAATGGGAACAATCGCATGTTTTATTGTGAATCAAGTTTGTTCTTGGGAGGATGTTAGCTAGAATGCTGATGCCAAGAACACAAGGACATTCTTGATATTGAGAAACACCCCTGATCTTAGAGCATCAAATGAGTGTTGATATCTGCAAGGAACTCTGGGTAGGAGATGACCACATCTAAATAAGATCTTAAGACATTAAAGAAGGGTTAATAGCTACATGAGATTATTGGTAGTATTCTCATGACTGTGTTTGTGTGAGTGTATTAGTCCTTTTGTGTGTGTCTACATGTGTTGGGCTGTTTGGAGTCTTAAACAAGTAACTTTTAATCAGTTGTAAGAAAAGCCCACTTGGCGACATTCGCTGTGTGTAATTTGACTTTAAGTCGTTCCCAGTTGACTGTATATCATCAGTCATCAGTATATCAGAGTCTGATTACATGTTGCCAAGCAACTGGACACACAAAGCTTGAGTGAGCTTTCACCATTCTCTCTGGGTTCGTCTGAGAGCCAGACCGTTTCAGGAAAAGCTACTCCTGTGAAAGGCAGAGGAGATCAAAGCTGTCGGTTCAAGTCTGTGATACAAATAGGAGGAAAAAATGATATCCAACCAAACACTCAATAGGAGGCAAATGGAAAATGTCACCATGTTTTTTTCTTACATAAACAATGGGAATTAAAAGCTCGAGCAAAGACCGACCTTCTCCTTATTCTGTTTGCTTCCAAGAACATTTTATGGATGTTTAACAATGAGTTGATCTGTGTATCCATCTTCAATAAATACCTACCACATACAGGGCCATGGTGAGTGAATCCCTGGAAGAACAGAGTACAGTCATGGCCAAACATTTTGAGAATGACATGAGTATTGGTTTTTACAAAGTTTGCCACTTCAGTGTTTGTAGATCTTTTTGTCAGATGTTTCTATGGTATACTGAAGTATAATTACAAGCATTTCATAAGTTTATTACATTAAGTTTATGCAAAGAGTCAATATTTGCAGTGTTGGCCCTTCTTTTCAAGACCTCTGAAATTCACCCTGGCATGCTGTCAATCAACGTCTGGGTCAAATCCTGACTGATAGCAGCCCATTCTTGTATAATCAATGCTTGGAGTTTGTCCACCCGCCTCTTGAGGACTGACCACAAGTTCTCAATGGGATTAAGGTCTGGGGAGTTTCCTCGCCATGGACCCAATGGCGATGTTTTATTCTCCAAGCCACTTAGTTATCACTTTTGCCTTATGGCACGGTGCTCCATCATGCTGGAAAAGGCATTGTTTGTCACCAAACTGTTCTTGGATGGTTGGGAGAAGTTGCTCTTGGAGGATGTTTTGGTACCATTCTTTATTCATAGCTGTGTTCTTAAGGCAAAACTGTAAGTGAGTCCACTCCCTTGGCTGAGAAGCAGCCCCACACATGAATGGTCTCAGGATACTTTACTGTTGGCATGACACAGGACTGATGGTAGCGCTCACCTTTTCTTCTCCGGGCAATCATTTTTCTGGATGCCCCAAACAATCGGAAAGGGGATTCATCAGAGAAAATGACTTTACCTCAGTCCTCAGCAGTCCAATCCCAGTACCTTTTGCAGAATATCAGTCTGACTCGGATGTTCTTCTTGGAAGAAGAGAAGTGGCTTCTTTGCTGCCCTTCTTGACACCAGGCCATCCTCCAAAAGTCTTCGCCTCACTGTGCGTGCAGATGCATTCACACCTGCCTGCTGCCATTCCTGAGCAAGCTCTGCACTGGTGGTGCCCCCATCCCGCAATTGAATCAACTTTGAATCCTGGTGCTTGCTGGACTTTCTTGGGCGCCCTGAAGCCTTCTTCACAACAGTTGAACCTCTTTCCTTGAAGTTCTTGATGATCTGATAAATGGTTGATTTAGGTGCAGTCTTACTAGCAGCGATATCCTTGCCTAAGAAGCCCTTTTTGTGAAAAGCAATGATGACTGCACATGTTTCCTTGCAGGTAACCATGGTTAACAGAGGAAGAACAATGATTTCAAGCATCACCCTCCTTTTAAAGCATCTAGTCTACTATTCTAACTCAATCAGCATGACAGAGTGATCTCCAACCTTGTCCTCATCAACACTCTCACCTGTGTTAACAAAAGAATCACTGAAATTATGTCAACAGGTCCTTTTGTGCCAGGGATGAAATGTAGTGGAAATGGTTTATTTTTGGGATTAAGTTCATTTTCATGGAAAAGAGGGACTTTGAAATTAATTGCAATTAATCTGATCACTCTTCATAACCTGTATAACCAAAGTCTGAGGCAGCAGATTTTGTGAAAACCAGTACTTGTGTCATTCCAAAAACTTTTGGCCATGACTGTACAGGGCAGGGGATGCAGGTCATTGGAGAGCACGGACAAGTATGCAGGCGACAATTTGGAGACATAAATTCACACAAGTGTGTGTTTCTGAATTGTGGGAGGATACCAGAGAACCCAGAGGGACCTCAGGAAAATGTAAGGAGTACATGCAAACTCCTCACACACACCAAGCTAAGGGCAACACTGGATGTTTCCCACCAGGGGTCTGGGGGCCCCCTGTTGACCACAAACAGTCATCACTAAATAAGTATGTTTCTGATTTAGGAAGATGCAGAAGCAGCATGTTCTGCTAACAACCTAGCTAGCTATTTATTTGGCTATTTATTCATCTTTTGAAGTACCTAAATGACTGCTAACCTCAGCCTGGAGGGAGACACCACGCCGTTACCCACTGAGCCACCACGCTAACCTCAGGCTGGCTCAGCACTGCAGCAGATCCTACCTGGATCACACCTGTAAAGTACTTCAGCTTCACACACCAGTAACCAGAACTGCAAGTTGGAGCCTTTCACAATGTGCCAGTAAAAATGTCAACATAGATTTAATTTCCAATACAGATGCAAACAGGGCAGTGTTTGTATGTCAACAGTGTTTGTATGTCAACAGATCTGAACGATTATATAAATAGACAATTTGTGTGCAGTACTGTTGATGTTCACAGCTGCCAAGAATATATAAATATATATATATTCCCCCCCATTAAGGAAACTGTTTTTGCACTCAGTGGGCAGGAAAACACAAGTTGGTGATTATTCCTTTTTTTATACTCCATGTCTTGCTGGGAAGAAGGAAAATGCGTAGATGTAACAGGTTTGACCGGCAGTTGAACCCATATAGTTACAAAGAAGAGATTCAATAAAAGATGGGACCATCACAGAGGTCCACTTTATGAACAGTGGCTCTAGAGCCCTATTATTCAAATCACGGTCCTCGAGGTCCGAGCCCTGCTGGTTTTCCAGCCTTCCTTTACCTGTGAGCCAGGTGTGAAGCCTCTGACCAATCAGAATCAGTAATTATTAAACTAACTACCTGGGAGAACTGAAAACAAGGCCTGGATTTGGAACCGAGGTCCAGATTTGAAGAGCCCTGCTATACACCATTACAAGTTTCTTTCTCACTCTAAATCCAAGTGCCCAGTGCGCTTGCATGACCTCAGCCCAGGGTTGGCAAATCGATGACGTGTTCAAGGTTGAGTCAAGATTCTTCAAGTTGACCAACGTTGATAGAACTCAGGTTTTAAAAGCACAGTAGAAACCGAGCTGGTTTATCAGCTGGCAACAACATGGCGACAGTTAGGCCCTAACTGGAAGGACAGTGGTGTGCTGGTTAGCCAATCAAGTTTCGAGTTCGATTGTGTTCCGAGGAACGCAGTGGCTTTCTTTTGTGGCACGGCGGCAGGGTAGGGCACCGAAGGGTAGAACATACAGTGTCATTCAGGACGAAACAGAGCATAATAGCACAATATAAGAATGACTAAACAAGTAAGTAATAAATATATGCAATAGGGGCACAATACGAAATGGCAAACGGACCAAGGTATAGAAAAATACATAAAGTGCAGAAGTGGAACATTAATGGTAATATAATGTAGTACTGGGGCTAGATGCAGGTCTTCGGTTTAGTGACGTGAACTTCGGAAAACAAAGCCGGGAACCCAGCTTATTGCAGAGTTTAAGTTATGGCTTGGGTGTTAGCCAGCCGCTAATGCCTCTGGGTAATGTATAGTGTAATCATGTATGGTTAAGGTAGCACAGATACCATCTCGTGAGATTCGTCCAAATCCCCCCGAAAGGGCTCTCACGAGAGTTTGCACCAAAGCACCATCTCTGCACTTTCCGGAAGCCTGGCTAGTAGAATCAGTCTGACAGACCCTCCTAGATTTTTATCAGTGTTGAGGCCACAGAACTAACAGCGCCGGCCTACAGGCATGGTACGCAAGAGAGTCGAGTTGTTTGTGAAGATAAGTCTTTAATTTTACCAAAGGACGAGATGTAAACACAGAGTGTAGTGTTCTCTTATGATAAGACTTCTTGGAATGCCTTTATTTTCCCATTCGACTGGACATTGAGTTTCATAGCTGACACTTTCATCCAGAGCTCTTGGCAATGACACAGTGACTCATAATCATCAGATATCTAACCCGAGCAATTCAATGCCTCAGTCAAAGATATTACGGCAAACCTATATCTGGAAAAGTTTATTTCTCTACACTACCTGCTTAAACTAGCAATGTCTATGTTTCTGTACTACCGGCTTGAACTGGCAGTATATATATTATTTTCTGCCCTGAGTGTTGGGATCCTTGATCTTTATTCCAGTTCTGTAGCGTTTTCCCGCTGTGTTGTACATCATTCACCTGCATTAGCTCGTAACACACCTGTTTTTGTAAGAGAAGTATGACTGAATCAGATGACATTGACTTTTGAAAGCTGAGTGGGCATTTTAATTGCTAAAGACAGGATGCCAAGGTTCTCCAGAATTTACAGACCTTCACCCACGGCCTCATGTTTACTTCAACGCGTCGCCTTGCATCCCCTTAAAAAGCGGAGCATGCTGCAGGTGAGGTCAGCCCGTGCTCTGGTAAGCACGCATGTTCCGGAATTTGTCCCTGACCCACAGTCACACGAGAGCGCCGAGAAGCGGAATCTTTTTGAGAAGAAGAGGACAAACATGAGAGATGAAAAAGATAGCACGCCATCCGGATTTTATCAGAGCCGGTGGCTTTTCATTTAACATTTATTTCTTTTATTTTTGCTTCTCCCTAGCCCTCAAACTGTTCCCATGAGGCAACTTCAACATCTTGAGGTATCATGTCATATCTATAAGGTCTTGCAGGGGTTATTTTATCTGCTCTTGCAGCATCATCTGTTCAATTTAGCGTCATGTACAGATCAGCTATTGATGATTGTGGTTTTTTTTCTTGATTTCTCTCTTCTGCTTAAAGCCATAACTTCAATGTCTTTACTACCTACTAGAAAGAAAGAAAAGAAAGAAAGAATTGGAACAGTATATTCTGTTTAGCAGGTTCACTCTGAATGGAGATAGATATTGATCTTATTATAACTATAAGTGGCATTGCTCTGGAACTGCGAAGCACCTTGCAATCTCTCAATGGATCGCTTGCTGTCGTACGTGAGAATCAGCTAAGGAACAGCGATGAGCTGTCAGGCCTTGTTGTGTTTCTCGCTGGACAAGAGAAACTCCTTTATAAAAGAAAACTGAGTCTGTGTGTGTCTGTGCCTGTGTCTGTGCCTGTACCTGTGTCTGTCTGTGCCTGTACCTGTGTCTGTCTGTGCCTGTGTCTGTGCCTGTGCCTGTGCCTGTACCTGTGTCTGTCTGTGTCTGTCTATATCTGTGTCTGTGTTGCCTCCACAGGTTTACGAAGTGCACATTATGGAACCCACTGCCACAGACCTCAACTACGAGATTGGATTCAGAAAAAAAATGACTTCCTGTGGATTCAGTGAAATGACGTCATTTGTATAACATTTTCGTGTTTTTCACCATTCCTTGTGCGTCGTATTCAAGCACAGAGCCAAGCTCCCTTCTCGCATCATGTTAAATGTGCCATTAAAGTTCCTTTCTTATTAACGACACCGAAAGTGCCCAGAAATAGGAGTGGTGTGCTTTGTATCCAGTTCCAAATATGACAGAAGATCAGCGAACCAAACATGTCTTTGTTTCACGGCAACACAAGCTTGACGTTGACTTGTCATTTCTGTTGTCACCGCTATGATCTCTCAGTCAAGGACGCTGTTGGATGGGTTCGGTAGAGACATGAATTCGGGGGGGATCGCAATGAAGTCAACAGTATATTTATTCGGGGGTGTGGGAGTTGGTTGAGGATTTTGTCCTTAGGTTTGTTAATTCCCAGATGCCTCCTTTGCAATCTACTTACCGTCTTGTATCCTTTATGCTGAACATTCATCGTTTTCTTAATGCCCTCATTACATCTTAGTAATACTTGACCCTGTTTTCTGTGACTATTCACTTGGGAAGCATCCCATTCGTCACCGATTGGGGAAAATGCTCATATACAATATTTTTTTGAAGCAACTCCCTATTCAGACAACTCAGAAAGCGGCTGCAATAAATAATTAGTAATTAATTGGTCATAAATAAAGCAATAAAGGGAGGATCTGTCGAGAGATGAAGCTGTAGGGGTGTGTATTTGATGTCTCACCTGGCTGCTGTAGCTCTTCATCAATTCTTTGTGCCAATACGCCACAGTCCCTGAGCGCCAAGCGTCAGCGGCTGTGTTCCTGATCCCCCCCGGTACTCGCTTTGCCGTGTACCTCAGCGCTATCTTCCCAATGTCTTCCGATAGCTGGGCACGTGTACATGTGACTGGAGCTTAATACCAGGTGCATATTCAACACAAACCGGTGACACAGATATGTCATATTCGAGACTCTTCTCTGCCTCCCTCATAAACAGCTGATAATGTGAAATGTAAATCCGTTCTCTGGCTTTGATGCCTTCTGATAGGGCTGTCAGGACCTTGCGTTTCTCTCACTTTGACGCCGTCGTTGCCTGTTCGCGGTCCGTATCTGCTTTGCGGGGGGCCTGTGACAATGGATAAATAATTTACGTTCCCACGATCCATCAGGATGCGACAGCCCTATTAATGTTCTGCTGTGAATTCTTGTCCTGGTTTCCTCAGCCCAGTTATTCTGGTCTGACTGTGCGTAAAAGCCCAGAAAGACCCGCTAGTAGCCCTGCAAAGCCTCAGCTTCATCCAGATGAAAACCGGGTCTGATCTGAAGTAGCTCATTTTTATGTTACCGGCATCAACTATGGACCCAAGTTTCGTGTAACATAATAATATTATAAGACCACAGGGCAGGAGAGCACCCTAGATGTGATGTCAATGCGTCCCAACACAGGCACACATATAACAAGCAGGGTGTCCCTTGTCCCCTGTGTCTCCAGCCCTCGACCCCAGGTTCAGCACACCTAATACTGGAGAAAGGGTGGATTCATTGTAGCTTTCTATTGTCTTTACCTAAAGAGTTGGCCACACTAGACCGTCTGTTTTGAAAAGCTCTTTCCATTCCACGCCATGCAGGGGTGTGAGATGTTGGGTAAACGCCGATACGACCCGCTGTAATTTCTTTCCAATATAAATTGACATTTCTCTAGTGATCTCATGCATCAGTCAGGTCGCACTGCGTTTCACTGTGGTGCAGAGGAGAAAGCCGGATGCACGGAGGATGCTGAAAAAACACGGAAGCGTGTGTCGGAAAGGGAAAAACCATCTCCGACCCACCGCATGTGGAATATTTCATTTGTTATGTGTCTGAAATGGTACTTTAGTCTAAAGTTGAGAGACAACGTCCCCCCATAGCAGTCTGACTCTGGTGTGTTTACTCAAGGGGAAACACATTAGTAATTGATGTTCTAATCTCACATCTAGCACGACTAATAAAAGCAGAAGCAAGTAATTTTGTTAATGTAAAAACACATTCATAAATAATTGCCCATTGAACGTGACAGCAATGACTCCTGCGAAATGAAAGGGAAATTGTATTGTAGATAGTTGCGGTGTTCTTTTATTTTTTTCCTCCATTTCTGTCCTTTTCATGATTGCTTAGCGCACATGCCACTCTCTTTAATGCGGACGCATTACTTGCGGGAGAGTGGGGCTTTCATTCCATTGTGGTCATACGAGGAAGCGGAACGATAAACATTCGGATCATACATCCAGATAGCCCCTGCTTCCATGACAAATAGGGTGTATATCAATGCGGAGAGTGATTGCGTAAGGATTAGCGGGCTCCGTTCTGCTGATCTGAGCATAGCGAGGGAATAAACTGACCTTAACCTGGCATGTGTGTGAGGTCATGCAGGCTTTGTCAAGTGTGCTATCGGGGTGAAACTGAAAGGGGGCCTGATGAGTCCACCCCCAGAATTAAAAAAAAAAACATTGTGTCCTTGCCCAGCGATGGCTAAATGGACTGAATGAATGTTTCTGTGCTGATAGTTTCATCCCCATTTCTCCAGCACATAAAAACTCCCTCCTACATGTACATTATATACACCAGAACAGGTGGGCTGATTAATTTGGTCACTATTTTTCATTAAATAACAAAGCCACATGCTTGCTAAGCTACAAGCCTACTTTGACAATGTTCTCCGGGCCACATTTGAACAATTGCACACATTTCTATTATTTCAGGAACAAAACAAAAGCAACAGAAGGATATCCTTTGCTTATTACCCCTGGGGCTGTACCAAATACTTAAAAATTTTGCTTTAATCTTTCCTGTGTTTTATTTTATGGTGCCAAAATATAATCACGTTATGTCATTTCCAAATTAAATGAGAGTTTGTTATAAATGTAGCTGCTGGATCTGAAGGCCCTGGGTACCTTGTCCCATCTCAAGTCCACCATCGTCAGGAAATTTAAGTAAATCCTTTTTCATATTTCCGTCACTGGAGTTCTCGTAGCACAATTAAAAATCCACCAACACTGCGGATGGTTTGTTCTCCATGGAAACTGGCTCATTTTAATTGTAGAGTAACAATAAGGACACCTGGCTTCCTGTGCAGGTAAAATTGGCTTGGATTTTTAATTATTTACCCCCCCACAACACATTTTCTTATGGTGAAGGAACCCTGAAATTGGCAGGAAATGAATTAACACCGGACAGATGACTTCATCAAATGTTCACTCCCCTGGAGTGTATCATGATCTTACATAAAGGCTACGCATAAATTAAAATACTGGTAAACAACCATGTAGCGGACATTAAATACACAAATTTCCTATGAGATCCGACCTCCTTAAATGTGCAGCCCACCACAGAAAAATTGACTGAGCAATTTAGTCTGTCGGGTTTTCGTTAACCTGCATCAATCAGACGGTAAATTTTTTGGTGCAGTCCATTTGTCAGCTTAATGGAGTGAAATGGAGAAGGTCTGTTTTATGCTTGTTTACTTCTTATTCTGCATGCCGGGAGACCTGAAAAAAATGTAAAATAAAGGTTCAAAAACAAACATGGGCAAAACCAGTTAAAACACTGCAAGAAACAAACTTGCCACGACATGCTATTTACGAGATAGGTAAATAGGTATGATTTTCCCCCAAAAGTGTCCACATTAATTTACTAATGAACTAACAATAAGCTGATCTCAGTCATGACCTTCCTGTTTTCAGACATTTGGCTGCAACAGAATTGACCAGCATGGATCAGAGGTGCAAGCGATGACTGTGGTCCCAATTTGCCGTGTGCGTTCCCCACCGACTTTGAGCCAATATGAGCATAGGTCCAGTGCACTCTGGGATGCCGCAGTGCTGAAGCAGTCCCGGAGAGTCTCCATTGTGCAGATTTCACTGATTACATTAATTCAGAGGAATAATCAGTCCAATTAAGTAATTAAGAGGTTGAGGAGAGTGAATCGCAGAATCTCTGGCATCAAACGATTGTGGTTTAGAAGGTCGTTTTATTATCTGCATCTATGTTAATAAAACACCACCAGTAAGAAGAATGATGCTTTTTAATTATCTTAATTTTTTTATTTTACATTTTTTATAGGAATATAGGATATTTGTTGCCCCAAACCTTAGATGAATTTTACCTGCCGCCTGCTCTGACTTTGATGTCTCTGGCAGCTCTTTTATATTGCAGAGAAAGTAAATGGGAGTAAAAAAACAGGTTGACATTTTGTTTCACAGGTAAGATGGAGAGACCCTCAACCAGCAGGTAAAATAGCCCCAGCTTTCAGGGGTAATGTACTGTGGATCTTTTGGCCAGTAGGGGTGGGGAGGGAAACACAGTGGAAATACTTAGAATTCAGCATAAGCCATTTTATAGAAATATGAACCTTCAGTAAAGGCTCACATTAGAGATTGACGATAAGGTTGTGTAACACGCAACAAGATTACGTTAGTGACTTCTATTGCTGATGTAATACAAATAGGAAGTAAATCATATATAAAAATGTAAACCATATACAAAAGAAGTAAATAGGCATAAGAAGGCATAATCATATTGAGGTAGTTAAAGTACAAAAGAGAAAATATATAAATAGATTGACTACGTAACAAGGAGACCTTACGCTGGCCTAACATCAACTTGCCGAGTCAGTTACAGGCTGATTAAAAACCACTCCTGCCTGTTGATCTGCTCCTGATGCTGGGATCTGCTCTGTTTACTTTCAGTGCAGAGAAAAATCACAGAAACAAGCATCAGCCCCCAATACTGTCCGAAGCACGTCACTCCCAAAGGCCCCCCCTCCCCTCCCCTCCCGTTTCATCGGAATGGGCAAATTTCATCGCAGTAGTGTGTTGCTGACAGGCCCGGACAGCAGGAGTGGTGGCAGTGATTGTGCCTGAATACATCCTCATGATATCACTCCCCCCTCCCCCGAGGCCACTCAGCCTGAGTTGGGGGGGGGGGGGGGGATCATTTCAAAAGCGCTTCTATGGAGATGAAGGTAATGGGCAGACATACAGAGATGAGCGAACAAAAGAGCACGCGGTGTACGATCAGAGATTTACCCAGCATGCACAGGGTATAGGCAAAAAAAAAAAAAAAAGATCCATTGCTGAATAGATCAATCGAAGGTAAAAATGGCTGAAGGTTGATATAAAAACAGCATGTTCCTATTGCTAACATGACTGCGGAAACAAACCTTTTTTTTGAATTAGCTATTCTTTCCTTCCCCCTTTTATCGAGGGTTTTATTTGTTCAGAGACGGGTGTGCTGTGCGGTGGGAAAGGTGGGGACACTGTCACTCCTCGCCTGATTGCTGTCAGTGCCCCGTGGACGCCCAGGGATCTGGCGTGCCGTCGGTCGAGTGCTTCCTGTGCGCTGTGTCACCATCATGCTTTAACTGCGGCTCATTAGTGGTGCATTTCGAGGGCCGTGCTGGGCTATTTTGCGTGTATCTCTCATGCATTTCGCTCTGAGCTGAAATATTCAGCTGCTTTGTCTGCTGTGAACGCAGGGGAGGCTACGTGAGTTCACGCTGTATCCATAAAATACGTTATCAAAGCCTCCTGCATCCCTGACAGGTGGAGTAGTTCTTAAAAGTGCATCACACATACATTATCAGGAGTGTCTCTAGATATTTATGAAGCCTTTACTAAGGAGGGTCTGATTTTAATGAAAATGAATGAGAACACACTCTTTAAACTAATTAGTGTGCATTTATTTAAAGCCTCCCCTTAAAACAGCCCCAGTAATGCCCCTGATTATTATATATGCATTTTGTTGCATCTGTGTGAATCGCATTCATTTTTGCCTCTCCTTTTTTCTTAAGAAAAGCACACAGAGATGCAAAGATCTCACACAGGACCTGCAGCTTCCCCTAGTGGTCTACATGCATGCCTGTTCTCCCGCCTGTTGCAGCACGCGGGCAAAACCAAATTTTTGCTGGAAAGCGACCCATTACCTGGAATGCTTCTGTCTGTACTATATCAACATAACGAACACAAACAAGCATCCGGTTTCGACATTAAGGCTCCTTATCGCTTTGAGAGCCGTGGATAACTCTCGTCGAGGTTCTCTGATACCTTATGGGCACGGGAGAGACAAAGGTTCATTGTCACTAGAGATCTACTGGCGCATATGTGAAAGAATTCCAAATAATTAGCAAGTTTTATCTTCCTATTCAGCAAAGCAAGTGCGAACGTCATTAGGAATGAAACAGTGTTTTTAACATATAAGAGAAACGGGAAGGAAATAGGCTTGCAAGGATGAGTAAAGGCCTCCGTATTGACAAGCAGTGCTATAGATAGGACTCCTAAATAACAAGTTAATGGATCTTACAATTAGACGTGTCGGGGAAACAAGCGAGGCAAATTAATCAGCAGTGACTACACTGGCCCCTCAGCCTTGCTTACAGTTATAATGACATTCTTTGGGGCTAACTTCCTCTGCTTGATTAATGGTGAACTTTTCAGGAACCGGCACAAGACTGGAATTAGAACCACAAGCCAAAAAAAAAGTACAAGGGCCAGAATCCCAGCATCCCGGACTGGGCCCCCCTCTGGGGGTCCTAGCCGTACAACCAGCATGTGTTGTCCTGGTTTCACTAGGGGCGTGTACAGGGGCGGGGCTACAGGGGCACTTGCTCCAGGTGAAAGCTGATTGGTCCCCATAGTGTCTCTTCCCCTGTCATTCACCGATTCAAAACATATCATTGGCTGACAATAAGGTCGGCCCCTTGGTATGAGTTATGGCCGCACTTATGCCCCCCGTCTCTTAAAAATATTCGCCATTACCCTCTATGTCACTCCTCTGTCTCCTCATATCCTGAACACATTTCCCCTGGGTGGGGCGCACACGCCCATATTTTGGACCACCGGCCCCATTTGCAGAGGTTGTCCCCCCTTCCCCCAAAGGCACACAGAAAGATAAACCCAAGGTAGCCCCCGGGCCATTTTTCCAGTTGTTCCCACACCCCCGCTTGGCAGGCTCAGTGCCGTCATGGCAAGCGGCTGCATGTCACTGGACATCTGGATAAGTGGTTGCTGTAGAGATGAGATGCGGGGGGTGTGGGGGGGGGGGGGACTGCTCTCAGAGCCTTCCAGGTCCTACCTAACCCCTCCAAGCTCCTTCCATCCCACAGAAACTGCGACCGTTTACACACACTATCCAGGCCTGGCTTTTACGTTCCCGTGAGTCCATCTGCGCCAGCCAATGTGGGACAGAAAATTCCCCGGTAACCCCACCTCCCCCCTCTTCTGGTACCCCCACCCCCTGGCATTAGCATCGCAGGAGCACCATCGGTCGAATCTGTCTGCCGAGTCGCGAGACGTAATTAGAGAGGAATTTGCATGTTATGACCTACCGCTGTTGGTGAATGACAGGCACTGTTTTGACATTTCCCGCATGCTATAGCGTGAGAGCAGGAGATTTGAAGTACATATGTGACACACTGAAGGCTGAAGTTATACCACAGTGGGTTTCACTTAACATTTAAAGTCAGAAACAAAGGAGATTAAAGGATTGCACTCCCTGTTTTCATTCGCTCTGAAATCTTCATTCGGGTGACATTTACGGCAGGTCTGTGAAGTTTTCCCGTCATTCTATGGCTTTTGGATATTTCGGGTCATGTTACTGTGAGCTCAGAAATCTTCACCTCCTCGCTCCCAACCCGTGTTCCCTTATATCGCGGTGACACTCCATCAAAACTTTATTTGAATGTTACGGTTTCGTGACAAAAATTGCGGAACGTTTAATTCTGCAAGTTTGAGAAAGAGATCAAAATTTGGATGCCACGTGATGGTATTTCATAGCTCTGTAAACAAAATTTGACAGGGTCTTCCAAAGCATTTTTACGTCCTTTGGATGACGGGACCGCTGGGTTAATATTCATTTCTGTTGATCTATGTTGTCTGCATATAATCTGTGATACTCCGGAGCTCCATAAAGATACGGTTATGAGTCACACATTTCTGCTGTTCCTGCTGCAACGAGATTTACGAACTCCAGTCCTGCATGCCAAACGGCGCCTGCGTTTACCACGTTTTTTCCCCCCGCAAATTGAGTACCGAGAAAAGAACATTATCTGCCCTTCCTGTAATGGAATCTAGCTATAAATGCCTCTATACCCTCCTGAGGTTTGTCACCTTGATGTTTATCGTTCCTGTAACGCACGCACGCGCACGCGCACACACACACACACACACACACACACAGCTGATGTTTCATGATACTTGGGTGATGTGTGCCACTCAAAGTCACACCACTGGACTTGAAATAAGTCTTCGAACCCGTGATGTGCCCAGTCACCTAACCCATCCTAACAGCCTTGTGGAACGTGACTTCCATAGCAAATGTCACCTGTCAGCAGCCATTATGGAGATCAATGCGGAGGCCTTGGTACTTTCGTTTTATTTGACAAGGTGGGGCGTACACAAATCGAGCCTAAAGCGAGCCTGCGAGGGCCTTCCCCTGGTCCTGTACCCTCCAGCTCCCACATCTGACTGTAAATGGGTCATTTTCCCAGACTCATTACCATAACATATCAATTTTCTTTAATTTTGCCTCTGGGGTAGCTAATCAGTTTTATTATATTACCATTTATTTTTGTAATAAAAGTATTTCATCAAACCTAGGGCAAGGGTTACAGAGATGAGAAGTGAATTACAAAACCAACAAAAATTGAAAAAAATAATACATCTTATTAAATACATTTTATTTTGAGTTACATGCAATGAAATTTCAGATATACAAACCTGTTATCCAGTTTGTGCTATTTGATCATAAAACTATTACAGTAATGAGCTACCTATTCGCAGAGCCTGTTTAAAAAATCATTAAATCAGAGCAACAAATGACATCTTTTTAATACATAAAACTTTAAGGTTATGTCAATTTAAGGTTATGTCAGCAAACACTGTGTTTCATTGTAATTTTTTTGAAAAATTCCAAAGTTTGTAGGAGTCTTGGAAGTATTTAAAGAAATACAAAACTCAAACATTGATTTGTTTGCTAATTTGTGTTTTTTTTTATAATATGTGATTTGGGTGACCTGTGTCCTCCTGCTGTGGCTGCCATACACTGCATATACCTACAGGAAGCTCTATAAAACAGGAAGTGATGTAAAGGGGGCATGGCTGTAGCAGGTAGGGAGACAGTCTTTTGACCTGCCTTATCAAACTACTTTGAATGTGGAACAGCAATGAATGTTATTATAATAATAAATTCCACAAGCCGTCCTAAGCGGAGGCACATTGTCATGGTCACAGACCCCTTGGCTACTTCAGTTGGCGACAGTAAAACTTGTTCACCATGGAGGTGATGGCGACAGAAGAAGTTGGGGGCAGCTTTTTCAGGCCCCCGTTTAGCAGAGGTCCCTGGGCTGCGGCCCGGCTAAGACCATGCATTGATGCGCCCCTAATCTTAACAGTTTTTCAGTAATGTCAATTACTCACTCCTACGCCGGGAGATGGTCACGCCCAATCAGAAACCATAATGCCATTGTCTTCCCGTTGGGCTTGGCACCTCCTGCAGAAACCACAATACACACACTCTGTTCTCAGTAATGCCCTTAAATGGCCCCAGCATCTATTGCACATAGTCAGGAATCCCGCTTTACTTAAAATTAGCGGGGTTTGATGCTTAATGGGTTAAAAATATCTATACAGTGATACAGTATTTGAAAAACAATTACTGTATAATAATTCTGCTGACACTTTTAGGGGACCTCTGAATTCTACAAGTAATTAATCGAAGGTCGTGTAGCTACTCTGTATACAGGGTGAAGTGGGGGGGAAAAAAACTCTCTACTTTAATTTGATTGTCGCTGAGATAACCAACAACAGTGAATGCCAAGCCGCTGTGATTCAATCACTCATTCATCACGGACCCTTACAGAACTGAATTTCAAATGCTTTTAAGCCTTAATTAAAACTCCTATGCAATGGTCCCAAAGCAGAAATAATGTTTACATCACCCTCTGTTAAAGGTTCAATACGTAAATTAAAGACATCATTCTAACCTGCAGGGAAAATAATAATCTGCACAGAAATGTAAAAGGTCCTGAACTAAACAATTATAGAATGTCAGAGGAGTTTTTTTCTGTTTGGGCTTTGAAAGGATTTGACCTCCAGTGTCCCCTAGTTTAAATGTCATACCCCAACACAAGATAAGTCGTAACTGATTATCGCCACGCAAATACCTTTGAACTCGTGTGCTCCCTCCCAGCTGTCGCTCAAATTTGTCGAACGAATGTCCTTCAGGCCATGAACGTGTGATGCAGCCCATTAACGACGAAGTTAATTTCCTGCATCAAGTCGCCCTTTTTGCGTTCTCACTGGGGGTTTACCATGGTCGGTTCCCAGAAGACGCTCAGTCTTTAGTTCAATCCACACTTAGTCATGAAAGTCTTCAGTCAACTGTCTTTGAAGAGCCCTGCAAGTACCTTCACAGATGTGACAGAAAATATTCATACGTACAGTGTTATGTAACGTCTGCCATAATACAGCTCTCATCTGCTGAAGTGAAAACCTATTGCTGAAGAAAGTGATTAGGGTGGGAAGTGTACAGTAAAACAATGTTAAACATTCATAATCAAATCATCTAATCAGAGCACAGAAACTGCATCTGTCAGGATACATGCTCATAACACAGCTGGAGCCAAATAATTGTTGTTATAGTTATACACAGTAACTGACCCAGAATCACTTAACATAGGGGTTCTGGTGTTTGTGTCTCAAGCAGAAATGTTGAAGAGCACCATTTGTATCATTTAAGCATTGTTTCAACAGCAAGATCTCATGAATCTAACCAGGACAGCTTGTTTGAAAACTGGATGGATGGATGGATGGATGGTCTTTCTCAGCCAAGGATAGGGTAATACCCAAATAAATCTTCACAGTGTTGGTATAATTCAGTGTTTCTCAACCTCATCCCTCATCCTTGGGGACTGCCAGACAGTCCATGTTTTTGATCCCGGTGTTCTTGATTGTTTGGTTCAGGTATGTTGTATGTACCGTCTGGGAGTCCCCCGAGGCCTGGGTTGAGAAACACTGAATTAAACCAGCAGTGTGAAGATTTATTTGGGTATTACTCTATCCTTTTCCTCATGATGACCGACTAGGAGATGTTTTACATCAAAAACTGCTGATTTCTTCTTTAAATGAACTTTACAGAGGCGGCCGTTTGTTTTGTGTGCTTTGGGGAGAGTATACTCTTTCCTGGGCACCCTTCCAGGTGAGGATTTGGGCCACGCTTGGGCAGGGGACCTGGGAGGGTTGCTGTAGCTTCTTTCGTCAGTTTTGGCTTTATTGCTCACTAGACCTGGGACTTGTTGGATTAGGACACCAGCAACAAGGGTGGGGCATATGGTCTGCCAGGCACTCCCCCGTCACCCCCACTGCTCTGCGGGCGTGCGGGAGAGCGTGCTGCGGCAGCCCAGAAGTGGCGGGCACATCTGTCGCCTCCGCCGGCTTCCTGCTGCTGTTCTTAACGCCGGCATCATTGGGAAAAACGGTCCCCCCTAATCTCTCCTCATTATTCAACCTGGTGAGACAGTAACAAATCAATAACGGTTAGGAACGGCTTAGCTCCCACCTGTTGTAACGAGTGGCAACATGCACCTGCCCACCAGCAAGAGTCAACATAAAAAGGTCGGTTCAATGGCTGTTTGGGTCGAACATAAAATTGCCCATTTATATATAAAGCATCCACTCAGATTGAGAATCATGACTAGAGACCAGAGATGAACATACAAATGGGGAAGTCTCTCTCCGGTCCAGCAGCTTTAAAATACCCCGAAATTCTGTCCTATTTGGATGAACTGGGTGATTATTGGAGGTTAAAGACATATCCTTGAACTCCTGTTGTAGCTGGTATTTTTTGCACAGAATAAATTAAGGTGTTTATCACTAATCTCTGTGCCGTCGGTGTGACCCATTTTCAGTTCCTGTAGAAAATAGCTGTAATCCATCGGTCAAACGATTTTAGCCGCTAATAACTAACAAGTTATCCCCCCGAGTCATGTTTTATTGGCCTGAGCATTTACGAGACTAAACGAGAAACTGGAATTGTATGACACTCAAGCTGTCACTGTAGGCTGAAAGTCTCGCAACCATGTAATTCATAAAAATAAAACATTAGAAGCCCACTGCAAATCTTGCTGGTTTCTCCTTTTTAGCTTTAATTCGCCCCTCTAAAGCACAAAGGCTGCGGTGATCCCAGGAGATATCTCCTGCTTAATTTGACCCAACAGTTTCGAAAAGCTCAGCCGTAACTTCCTCCTCATTAGCAGCTTCACAAGAGCTTGTTTGGCTCCAGATTTTACGTGTTTCTCGCGCGGGCAAAGATAAACCTGCGTCGTCTAATTCAGCTGCCAGGCTAGCCACTTTAGCCAGCTGCTATTCTGCCAATCCAGTATTGTCCTCCTTACCAAATGGCATCTGGATTAGCTGATAAGTAGTTAGCCAGAATATCGCCTTATCAGTCACACTACTTGGAGACACAAATATAGTAATACATGCTTACTTAATGCAGTAATTAATCAGTAACAAAGTATTAGTTACGTATTGATACCACGTTTGTTCATCATTAATCTTGATGGTTCGTATTCTATGCAGGAACTACATTAGTTAATTAATCAGTTAATAATTACATGCTGTTGTGATTGATTAATGATTAACTAACACTTAGTTACTGGTTAATTAATGCATTAATTCAGCCTGTACTACTACATTATTTATGTCCCCTCAAGTAAAGTGTTACTCCCCCGTCTACTAGAGGTCTTCACAATCTGATAGAAGGGGAGAGATTATTGTTATTATGTTTATTATTCTTCATTTAGTTTATTTTTTAAATAAAGTACTAACACATGCTCTTAGAGGAACACTTTGCCAAAAAAGAGGAGCTGTTGCTATCCCCGTCACCAATCACCCCCCGCTGCAAAGTCGCAGAGACAGGAAGGACAAGCAAGCAGTCACTTCATGTGAATGGGGAAAAAGAAAATGAGAGGGAACGGTGATCATTTATACTCTTCACGTGTGGACGCTGCTCAGCGAGGTGTGCCTTTTTGAACAGCGCCATCTTCAGTCTGCCAGTATGTATACATCAGATAAATTAAGATCATATATATGTATAAAAGAAATACATATATAAGAACATACAATCAGGTGGAAAATTCGGGCAGAGATGGCGGCTTCAGCATTAATCCTTGTGGGCTGAATGTCTTGACAGTGTCTGTGACAGCTAAGGTTTCCAGAGTCTCAGCAAAGAAATGCTGTATGATGTGCCCTTTGGTGTGGGGGGGTGTGTGTGGGGTGCAGAGTCACTGAGAAAGCAAAATGTGCACTGAAGAGTAATTGCACTGAGGCTACAAAGGGACAGTCTTTTTTTATTTTTTTATTTTTTGTGGCCACACAGCGACTTTGTCTGTCTTTCTCGGGCGAACGGTCACTGTATCATTCTGAATGGTGACTCAGGCGCCGTGGGCCTGTCCCACTGTATTTCTCCCTCCTCTGAAATACAACCTGGCCCTGAATTCTAAATTTTTCTACCACTGTGGTCCTGTGAAATATCAGACTACTCCAAGGGCACGTAACGGTTTGCGTGGGTTTGCTGCTGAAGAGCCAGATTCTTATCAATAAAAAAATATATGAATAAGCTTCAGATTTGATCAGACCTACTATGTACGCGCTGCAACTGTACTTTATTCCTCGGGATCCCAGCAGAAGTGCAGTGAAGCTGCGATAACAGCCTGTTATTCTGTAGTTTCATGTTCCCAGTACTTTTCTACCCTCTATCAGATTTTCACAGCCTGGGCAAGCTTAATTATTTATTGCTCTAAAAAACGAACACGAATTAAATAATTTATCGCAAACAAATTATTAACCCATTTCAGGGTATTTTACTGGAGTACAAATAACACAGGGTGCCATCACTGTTTTCTTCCGGTCTATTTAATGTCGATACGCCACCTCTGAACACACCATTTGTGGTTCCGGAAAGTTCACAAGCCTGAAACCCGGTCCCATAACCTAGAACAGGCTGGGGTTGAATTCCTTCTAGTGTAAAACTGTTAGCTCTGCAAGTTGCTTGGGATGAAAGTATGTGGTAAGCACAGGGCTGCGATTTAATCAGTCCAGCTCTCCACCACTACCACGGAGGAGGCCTTTGGAGGGGAGGATAACAGCTGGCCTCAGCAGGGTGTGGGCAGTCACTGTTCTCCTGGAGAAAAAGTCATGAAGCTGCAATTTCAACAGGAGCACGTGCCCTGCCAGACAGACGGGCCAATGGGGAATCCTAATGTGAAATCTTAAGGTCCCCTACACACAAAAAGATAACAGTAATGTTTTTTTCTTGGCCAGACATAGTCATGACCTTTTTTATCTGCCTTCTCCAAGGCTGTCGTGAACCATAACCATCTCATCGCTCCCAAGTTCACATTAAAAGACGTGCACGCAGCACAAAGGAACTTTAGAACTCGAGAACAAACCTCAACTAAAAAAGGCAAATTCGTTAGAATGCACACAATTCCTGTGAAGCGACACCATATCGGCTGTTACTGCTAACACTAGCCGCCGTCACTTATAACGTTGGGGCGGCGTTGGTAGCTCAGTTGGTAGCACAAGGGCCTCATGCCTCCTGGGATGTTGGTTCATGCCATAAAATAAAACAACACACAGAAGTCAGCACAGAAGAACGACCACGTGTAAAGTTTTCCACTCATTTCCGATACTTTCATATGAATAGCCTGTGGTGCCGATGTCCTGCTGAAAAAAAAAATGAAATCATAACACTTTTTGCACCCCTTAAATAGAACATGAAAACAGAACATTCTATCCCCCTCATATCGCGTGAAAGGTAGGTATCCCAAAGCTAAAGGAAATATCTCTGGTAAAACTGAGAACATTGATCAGGAAAGCAAGGACTCATTTCGCCCAAAGCTGGAGTAGAAGTGGCTCTAATCAGTTTCTCTGCACGCTCAGTGGCCGCAGTCAACAGGAAGCCTGAGGGAGACTAGTGGCTCTGGTATAGCATTCCAACCAATACCATGTGGGACAATGGGTGTTATTCATAGCAGTTGCCACTAGTTTCACAAAAGCAACGGGAGGCTTCTTAAATATTATATGCCACAAGGCCACCCACCTGCACCCCTGCCCAGCCTGCCTGTTCGCACTCGCTCCCTTTCATATTCTTTAAAGTACAACGGTGTCCGTTCTAAAGTGACGCTGATAACATCCCTCCTTTGTGGCGAGCGGAGATGAGGGACGGAAAGAATAGGCACGTAAGCCCCAGGATCGCGCGGGGTCCAGCCGATCGGAGTGAATGGGAATATTATATCTGATGATCTGAGAGCAGCCCGGCGTACAAACCAACAAAGGGAGAGAAAAGGGGATGGAAAAAGGCTGAGCGAAATAAAAAAGGAGGACAAAGGTAGAAAGGGAAATCAAGGAAACACACAGGGAGTTTGTATAGAGCGCCACTATTATTATTACTATTATTATTCTCTGTCAAATGTCATTAAAGGAAGAATGATCTACTTACTTTTTAACTAACTCCCTGTACAACTTTTACCATAAAGCTATCAACAGCTACAGAGTCCCCTTCCTCTTGCATTAACTAGTGTTTTTGCACCTAAGCGACACAGCGGTAGACATCAGAGGGGCATATGTGTTTTTTGTTACCAGGAAACAGCTATGACTATGGAGGTAGTGAGAGTATCTTTTCAGACAAGCTGGGGTCCTTCTACATTTAAGGTGATTTTGGCCACTCTGTGTTCTCATTCCTGTCATAGCCTACAAGGAAACTGCTATCATACAAGTTAAAATACTTTATAAGTATATGCTGGCCGTTGTGTGAGTTTTTACTGCTACACATACAGCATCAACTAGCTCTACAAACAAGCTAGCTACACCGCTCCACTATATAATAAAAACCATTATTACTAATTATTAATTATCATTTCAGGTTTATGCCTCCTTATGAGAAACAATATAAAAACAGTTCAGGTAGCTGCTGAATTATATAACAGATAATATATGAATCTAAATTACAATAGACTAGCATCTGATGCCGACTATTTCCTGCTTCAGGCTTACAATAATCCTGCACAGGTAACACAGAAATGATTTACTTTTGTTTTATCACCTGACAATAATATTCTGATAGTTAGGCCCCAGTGTGCTGCCATGGATTAAGACACTTTGAGACAACAACCTTTTTGTTTGTTATTAATACAATCTATAGTGCGCATTATTTGAGTACATACTAACCTGTGTAAAGCTGCTTTCGGTTTGTTTTAGGCCTTGGGAGTGTTTGCCGAGGATTAAGAAAAGTATCGGTAAGCACAAACTAATTGTTGAATGGATAAGAATACTGCTATGACAATTAATCCAAAGGCAGCACAAGAGATTTGCACACGCTATCACAAGATTAGGCTAAATAAAGTTTCTGAATTGTAGCCAAAGTTACAGCACACCAATTACACGCATTGTCATCCATCGTTTTATCAGGCAGTCATATTGTATACTAAATTAATGATTTATTTAAAGGACGCTGGATCTTGTACAAACATCAATCTCGCTTTCGGCTAGTCTCTACTTTGCCCTGCTGTATGGTCTGTGGCAGATTCCCGTCACTACCTGCTAGTCCCAGTTGGTATGTACACAATTCTGGAAATGGAACGACCTGACCAGTACACATTCATGGTCTAAACCACTGGAACGACCTGACCAGTACACATTCCTGGTCTATACCACTTTGCAAGGAGAAACTCATCAGCAACAGCACACGGTATTAAATTGACACAACCCGGGGAGAAGCCAAACATGTTTGAGAAGGAGATGTTAATTAACTTGCGCTTAGCATCTGTCAGGCGTAGCAGTGCGGCCCTCGCACCTCTCCTGTTGTCACCTAGTGACAGTTATACTGTTGTTCATTACAAGCTCAGTTTGCATTTTTCAAAATATATTTCTTGACTTAGAGATCTAAAAACGTGCTTTTCCACCCTCTGCTCCAAATTTTTAGGTGGTCCCTTTTCGTACCTTGCAGTAATGTTAAAAAAGTTACTTCTACAGATGGAATAATGGATTAGTCCCAATTAACTGCCAATTTAACTGGAATTCCTTATGTCATCGCCTTTGGCCTACGAAGAATGAAATATTCTAAATACACTTCAGCTAACTGTGTTATAATCCTGGTGCAATATGGGTCATATTAATTTAGAATTGAAACTGATGTAATTGAGTTTCAAGACAAAAAAAACAGATTAGAAAATCAGAAGGCCACAGAAACCATAAATGTTTTTAATAAAGGAAATCGTTTGTTTACATAAGCAGTCAAAATGCTGCTTTGTTGCACTAAAGGTTGATCAAAAGGAGTCTGGATTAAAGTTTAACAAGGACACAGAACGACATGTCTTCAGTGGAGAGAACTTGAAAAGGAAAATGTTGCACGCCAAGAGCATATTAAATGACTTGGGAGCGAAAGAAAACGCAACACTAGTAGCCACCAAACGTTAGCTTGGATCAGCGATCATTAGCTATGACGGTAGCGTCTGTTGCGGCTCAGCATTTTGTCAGCTCCTCTCCCCACCAAAGTTTCTATTAAATCATGAAACACAAGTCACCTGGGATTCGACACTCTAAAGGGCGTTGATTTGAATAGAACAAACAAATAAGATGACACCGATGCCATATTTTTGCAGCTGCTGTTAGCTGATTAAAGACAGTTTTTTTTGTCGATTTATTTGTCATTCCCTTTACACATGCCTCTTTGCTTTTTTATGCAAACAGATTTGTTGTTTTTATTTATTTATTTTTTATTTTTATGCTTTTGGCTTTGTTTTGGCTTTGATGTCTTACCTGACATTTTTTTTTTTTTTACGGTTCCATGTTAAAACGTGGAGCTAATTACTAGCCATGTGCTAAGAGAGCTCTTGCCAGGGTATGTTGAGAGGAAAAAAGCAGAATTTTATGTTGTCAAATGTTTAAATGAAAGAAAAAAGGGGGGAAATGATTACCTAAAAATTAGTTTTAGGTATTATTTTATCCCGCACTATTTTTCTGTTTTATGTTAAATGTAACACTTTACAGTAGGAAAATCTACAATGACCTCATAAAAGATAAATGGTAGTTGTCTAAAATTAGAATGTAATAATTTTAAAAACTATGACATGCCTTATTTGTACCTATTTTGGGCAAATGAAAAGTCATTCACCAAACATTGTTAATCATTTATAAATGATTGTCAGAGCTTCTCAAGGAAGGGCACAGCAACAAAACCACATGACACAGGCACACGGCAGCAAATTGATTCTTGTTGGTGAATGTCGATTTTCAGGGAGTGAAATGAGAATCAGGATGAGATAATATAACGATAGTGAACCACTGATGGACTCATGTGACTCTCACACCTCCCACACACACAGACTTATATCTGCACGCATATCATTAGCATGGTGTGCTATGATACTCACTTTTACACTAAAGTATTCATTAAGCCAGACACCGTAAGAAAAACAGCAATGTGCTCCCTGGACAGCCCCGTCTCCCCCAAGCACCATCTAATCTCTACTCCTCCCACAGCCTCCAACCTCTACAATCTACAGCGCACCTACACACTACAAAAAAAATCTTAAATAAAACCCCAATTTCATGTGACTTGTAATCAGGCTCACCGGAAGTGTAATGTATTATTATGTTACATGGTGGGGAGGCTCTTCCTCATGGTGGTGTTTGTATGTGTGTGTGTGTGTGTGTGTGGGGGGGGGGGGTTCCGTCCATAATAGCCAAATACCACCACAGTCTCCTAATTACTCTGTTTCCAATCTTTCAGCATCTGAGCTGCAAAGCGCTAACAGCGCTAAAAGGCTCGCGGGTAATTCCGCTTGGCACTTAGCGAAGCTGTCTCCTTATCAATATTCAATAACGCTCAGCCGATACATCGTGCCCCACAGGCCGGTGACAGACAGGCCACCCACCCCTGTGCTGCTCGTGACCAATTCACCAGATGCTGAAATGCACGGCGGGCACCGCACCTTGGCCACCCTCTCCTACTTCAGGCGCCTGAGGATCTAGGAGGCTGGAGAGACCCCTTGAAGAACATCGATCGGCTTACCCGAGGTTCATCCCCGCTGTATTTCCACTTGTTTATTTATTTACTGTCCCCGTCGTCTGTGAGCAGGGAAAACCAAGACAGAAGGCTGTCACTTCAACCTGGCAGCCGGTAGGGGAGCGGGAATAGGTGCCGGGGACGCTGACGGCTCCTAACAAACTGTCAGGGCAGACATTCTGAGAGGGCCAGGTTCCCGGGGCAGAAATACCAGGAGACCCGTCAGACATTGGCCAGGGGACCTGGTGGGCGGTCTTATCGCTAAGGCAGCATCTGATGACTTGCTCCCGCCATCTGCACGGCGTCTGTCATGCCTTTCAATCACACGCTCCACGAAGGACAGCAAACAAATAATCTTACAGGTTGTGCAGAATTTCTAAGGTTCTGATCAGGCGGTGATTGGTCACAATAACAGAAATAAGTTCTCTTCCCTCTACGTAGTTTTAGACACCTGTGCCTTATACAGTATTAATAGTAGCAGCATACAAACAAACCCTTTTTTAATTAACTTTGGATTGCCTGTTGGTATTTTAATACTAATGTAATGTTTTAACAAGCCGTTATAATCCTTGCCTAATGTACTAGTAACAATTAAGTACTGAAACACCAAACCCTTGGGTACACGTAGATATGAAATTGGAACAACACTCTTTTTGCCATTTGCACAGGTTCATTAGGATATCTCTTTTCACAGATCCCATTTTGCTGTTTAGAGCCAACCTTGAGATTTAAGCACCAGGTTAGACCATATTGTTCAAGGGCCTAACAAGCATTTGACTGTTCTGCCAAGGAGGGGATTCAAACCACCAATCTTTGGATTTGAGTCACAGAGACCTAACCCATTGACCCATGCACCTATATTTTGCACTTGCTGAGAATTTTTCTTGAAGTTTTTAAATCCAAAAATCACACCATTTCCAACCCAGTTCTCATCTAAGTGGCTTTTTAATCTAAGGACGAAGTCAAGATTTTATCTCACAAAGAAAATATGTTTTGCTATTGTAGTGATTTTAGAGAATTCCTTTTAGTTAATTCTATAATCAATCTGATATCTGCCTCAAACAGAGACAGAAAAATCTAATTTGATAAGAGGGTAAGGAAGCCTCACATTAATTATCAAAGATAACCTATTTGCGGAACTGGTTGAGCAATGATTAACATGCTATTAAACATACCTCAGTGATTTCTCTATTTTGATCAGTGAAAACCTTGAGATGACATGTCTTTTCACTCAACTCGATTCACTTTGAACTCTCTTATTTGGCGAGGATCACTACTTTAAGGGTCTTCAAACACACACTTCTTGTTTAATAATTCAAAGAAGCTACCTCTAATCTGTTAATAACATCAATATCGGCACACACTGTGTACTCTTTTTTAGCACGGTATATTTTGTCCGCACTGGACACATTTCCAACCTGGACACCCAGAAAGGAAAAGGTGCTTTGCTTACTTATATTAAGTAATAAATTGGTTAAATAAATTAATCTTGCCTTTTGAAAACAGAATGAAAATATCTGCGCAATGAAGTTGAATTGTGGATTTCAGCAGGTGTTCGCCACACGGCTCAGTCTCCATTATTAAAATCTTACATTTTGCATAAATGTTTATCCTTGAATGAGTTATTGATTGAAATTTCAATTTTAAAAAACCCTGACGACTTATGAAAGGCATTTCTACAAGTGAAAATGTTTCAGGCTGAATAACTGCCTTCCAAAGTAAATCCTGAACATTTGTTTTTGACTAATTGTCGTGCATTTCGTCAGTCACCATGAAATGCCCAATAACTCATTTTCAGTTCCTAGTTGGCCGGAATAAGGCTATGCATAATTTATTAGCTACAGTAAAGGTAGATCAATGATCTTTAGGAAACTGCTGTGTAAAAGGCCTTTTACGAGTCGTCAGAGTGTTAGGTTTCATTGCTTAACCACTGAAACAAAACGGGATCTCTACTCTGCGAAGCTATATCGGGAAAATTATTCAATCTTCTTTGATAAACAGCATAGCTTTGGGTCTGATTTAATTTAGTTTACGGTAATAATGCTAGACACCCCAAGATAATTGAATTACACACACACAGACATCATTAATGGAACTAGAAGAGTAGCTGAAGCAGTGAGCTTTCACTGAAACACAAGGTTGCTGTAGAAGAACACTGCTACCTTCATCACTAATAATTCAGAACCATTTTCCCTTGTTAAATTAATTGGGTTGGTTATTAAAAGTGACAAGATTAATTAAACAGACATAAATTAAAACATTAGGAATCCATCAAATGAAAGGAGAGCTTGATGGCGTATAATTAACTGCAGAACTTAGATTGTATTCTGTTCCCCTGCTCTCTGTTGGCAAGGAGACGAGGTAAATGCGCTTGTTATAAATTCAGTTAATTTATAGGAGCTTATAAGTTTCGTTTGCTTGCACTGTACATGGCTTTCTCAATCCTAGGTTTGTATTGCCTGTGATAATTGTTATTCAACTCCTCAATCAAAGCTACCTGTAGACAAAATAAATGAAACAGGATGGAATGTCCTTTATCAGTCTTCCGACTGCATTTAGTCAGTGTGGGGATGCTGTCAGCCTGGAGCCTGCCCCAGTACGTACTGGGAATAATGCAAGGACACCAGTCCATCACAGGGCTCACACTCACAAGGACATTAGATACCAATTCATCTCAACTGCTTTCCCTACTCAAGCGCCACACAAATCCAGGGGAGGGATCAACACCACAGTCCTGAAGGTATATAGTCCACAGAGCCACTGCACCACCTGATCAAGTTAATTTTTTATTTATATGGTTTAAATGTAGTATATTGGAAGTATTTGAAGTTAATTATGAAATATTGGTATTATTTTAGTCACAAATAAGTGAATCGCTGGACAAAAACAACCTTTAAGCTGTTCGTGTGTGCACGCGGTGTTTGTTGGATGTTCTGCAGAAGGATACTCCTCTTGCCGTGCATCAATGAACATTTGCTGGGTTCACTCTCCCACTCCTCTCCTCCTGCGCAAAAGAAATGCACAAGGAAGGTTCCAGAAGTACATGGGACGGCGGCGCCCCATCCTTTTTGGCGTGTCCTTTGATTTTTCTGCCGTGAAAGTCCCACAGGAATTTCAACATCTGCCTGCTGTCTCGCACGGCCGGGTCATCTCCTCAGAGCGCGAGCCCAGGCTCCAAACGCACTCAGTCAATAACACATTTAGCACGAGAAAGGAGACACTCGCTGCGTGGAAACAGGGAAATATTGACAGCATCTGATGGAAAAAGTGCCCGTCTTTGTTATCTCAGTGTTGGGACTAATAGAGGTGGCCGTCCGCCCTGAGGAAAAATCCCATGTAGTCTGGAGTCTTGGGGACAGACTCCACCATGCTGTACGATTCTACACCTGCCTCTGAGCCTGTGCAGGGAAGCATAATACGAGTCAGGGAGAGGAAGCTGCTTACTTTTCTAATCAAAATGTTTATATATAGGCCTAGTTCAATTAAATGGAGAAATGGATGCTTTTTTAATTATTAAATTACAAGGAAGTTCAGCTGCTTGTTGTGAATGAAAAATCTAAACGCGGCAAAGCTTAAAAAAGTGTCCCATCCAGGCATCCTTTTAATTATTTTGGTGGCATGAAAAGTAAACACGCTTAGTTGTAGATGGTTAAATTTTTCACTGATGCCTGCTAAAACCTTGAATATATTTACTCAATTACAAAACAGCATTTCCTGCATTTTCAGTTTGCCCTTATATCTAGCTAAAGTTTTTTTCTTCCGGGCTTGAATGGACAGTTAGTGTTGCGACCCTCACTGGGAAGTTCAGTATCATCACATCAAATTAAAGAATTTTTTTTTTTCCCAAAAAAAAATCATATTGTTTGATATGGGTACACTGAGCGCTTATGACATATTTGGCATAATTTTCCCTTATTCCCAGTCTCCCTTCGCCCTAATTCCAGTGTGCATTACGTGCAGGTCATTGTGTTTAAATTGCACTCGTGTTTTTCTTACGAAAATGGTTAAATTCAGTAAACAAAGCAGCTCAGCTCCGCAGTGGTTTTACAGAGGTTAACCATCCCTGTAAGCGCATGCCAGTTTAGCATTAAATTTTCAAATTTAGAAAGTTCTACACAGTAGCTTTTTTTGTTCGATATTGTCTCTGTTGGAGATGTTGCTTAGGTTAAATAGCTTTCCAGGCGTATTCTCCCATGGAGGGTCTATAACACAGTCTGGAACGTTCTGCTGCCAAAGCAGGTGGGCTAAGAACCAGCACCTCCAAATCAGAGACTGTTGCTCTTTCAGGGAAATCTATGGGTCTCCAATTTGCCTTTTCTTCCATGATGAAGCAGCTCACAGTACTTGAAGCCTTGTGAGATCAAGCACTGGACTTTTTGCTGCCTCTGGTCTACAATGGCATTGTAAATACTCTCCCCAAATCTTTCCACCTGTAAGCATGTTAAGTTTGGTTCAAAAGGAACTTTGGAGGAACCCTAAACAAAACATGGATATGTGAGGTAACATGAGTATTGGAGCACCACAAAAATTCCTGTTCCCATGCTGGTGAAGGATAGATGTTCAAAGTGACTCTGGGTCCACCACTAGCCAAAGTGGCTAAAGCTATAACGTTAGAAACACCATGGGACCGTCAGGCACACTTGGATGGACACTGATACCCGGTCCAAGGGTCTTCCACTCCTCTACATGGACTGCATCTCTTAGGTCTCTTCATAGTGCCTTAATTCCCTCAGAAAGAGCCTGACTTGTTTAGCTGACTAGGGAATTACTATGAGATGTTTAATTACAATATTAATAATGCTTAAAATATCATCAAAAATTGTTCTCAAAAATATTTACAGTAAAAAGACCGAAGAGACCTACAAAGATAGATATGAATTAAAATATTCATTTAAACATGCATGTAGTTGTTCAATACCTATAATCAAAAGACTAGTTTGTGTAACATGTTCATTTGCATTTAATCACAATGTATATTTCTCTGACATTAATTATACTTGGGCTGTCTGTTCTTAATCCCATTCAAAACTGACATTCACCAACAGGACCTGCTGGATAATAAAAGAATCAGTTGTCTTGTATGTTTCTCCGCAGGATTGCATTGTTTGTTAGCTTGTTTCCTAGCAAACCTTTTAATTATCTCCACAATATGGAGCTCAAACTTGTTGCTGGGCAAAGGCTTGCTCCAGTTTGGCTCTGGCGTCAACCATCAATTAGCATAGCAAAGCCAAGATGGGTGAATGAATGGACAGTCAATCATGATAAATGCAGCTCTTTAGGGAGGAAATTGAATTCAGTATCATCGTATCTAGCAATTTTTTGTAGAATCATTTTGTTTCATCTCTCTGCTAGCTGCTAACAGCTTGTGTGATTGGACTGGTACATCATGGCTTTCAACTCGGAAGACTGGGTGCTATTGATCCTACCCTTTAACAATTTGAGAAAAGACAACTTAGTGGCAATTGCAGACTTTTTCAGTATCTCAGTATCTCATAGAAATCCGTAAAGAAAGTTTTGTATGAGGGTTTGGTAGAAATGGGGATTCTGCCGGAGAGACCTAAATTGGAGGGAAAGATGTTGCCACAGGAGAGATTAAGGTGCTTGTTTCAGCCGGGGGTGAGGATAAGACCCTGAGTCCGGGCGTAGATCTGGTGAGTACTCTGACAACCAAAGACGTTTCAGATCCTGCAGTGGCTCAGCGTCTCGAGGAGCTGGAGCTCGAGGTGAAGCTACAAGACAAACAGATTCAGCTCCTTCACAAACATGAGAAGCAAGTAGAGGCGAAGAAGGCTATTAAGCTTAAACAGCTGGAACCGCTTGCAGACTGAAGCACCTTAGCCTGGAGCATCTATTCATATTGGATTGACCCCAGTGACAGTTTCCCTATCTGCTTTTGATGTGCGTAAGCTTATTAATTTGGTGCCTCCGTTCCGAGAGACGGCGGCTGATTCGTGCCTTCAGTGCTTTCCATCACATTTTTTTCAAAGCTGCAGTGACCCAAGGAGATCTGGACTCCGTCCTCGCGATGTAAGATGGTGGGTAAAACCCAAGCAGCTTTAGCCATTGAGCAAAGGCGGTATTATGATATTATAAAAGCTGCTGTGTTAAGGGCATATGGACTTGCTCCAGAAGCTAACCATCAAAGATTTAGATGTCATGTCAAGACTTCTACACAAACATTTTGTGGAGTTCGCTAAGGAAAAGGGAGTCTTACTCAACAAGTGGATTGATAGTAGTCAAATTTTAACAACGGAGCAGCTCATAGGATTCATTTCATTAGACCAGACCAGTTGTATATTGATTGTAGTGCCAGCTGTAGTATATTTTAATGCAGTGCTTCCCAACACCGGTCCTCAGGGACCCACAGACTGTCAACGTTTTTGCTCCCTCCCAGCTCCAGGTAGCAAAAACAGATTGGGAAACACTGCTTTAATGAAGAATCGACTGTGTTAGCAAGTTCCACCACTATCAGGCCACCCCTCCCACAGAGCAAGATTCACCACTCCCCTCAAAGTTGATTAGCAAATAATTGATATTACATTGTTTTTTTATTCTGTTTCTTCTTTGACAAAAAAAAAAAAATGCCCCATGCCACCCCCACAGATTTAGTTTGAGATCCCTGTTCTAGTACTCATTGTTGGTTGGATGTGTTAACATGGGGTATATGCCTCTATACACAATATTTACACAGCCAGACACAGTCTAGGTGTTGGTTGATATTGGATGGTTGTTGATACAGTATAAGTGTGTGCTACCGGCTTCCAGTTAAAGGAGCTGCTTTAATCCTATGAAATGATCTAGCAGGGATTAACGCACTTCTGGTCCCTGAACACTGGTAATGTGCTAGATTCCGCTACTGATAATCTGGCTAACAAGACTCCTTCTGCCTTTCCTGCCTGTGTAGTGACCTGTTCTGAAGCTTGCAAATTTGGCCACATGGTGGAATTATCAGATGCATTTCTAAGCCTTAGCGAAAATAACACATTTAAATGCCGACTAGTCTGCATACCAACAAACAGACAGACTGCTGGGAGGAGCCGATATGAGCCAATAGTGTATGAGAAATCTGACGATTGACATTTTAGGTAATTCATTGTGATTATAGTGATTTTATTTTTAATTGCTGAAAACAACTACGGAATAATGTTGAATTTGAAAATACAGTAAACTGATGGTCTATTTGCAAAAAAAAGGAGAAAGAAATCTGACGACTCATTAGCAACTTACTGGTCTAACACTATTTAGAGAACTGGTTTTTAAAAAAGGGTATTTAATTGAGAATGGTATGCTAATGCATAGGAACATCCCTTTTTCCTATTACAAGCTATTTGCCTTTGAAGAAGCTGCTGATTCACCCAGTTGAAAGAAGTGCCACCTAGTGGATTGGGTACTTATTTGGGGATGTATTCAAAATGATTCAGAAGTTCACTCTCCTACTATTGCCTATATAGGAAATTTATGTAGTTTACTGTATAGGGAATTAGTGAAACCTGTCGACAGTTTCAGACACTGCATTTCAAGATGCACTGTATTTGTATCCTAGCAACCATTGACAGCTGACATTTGCGAATAGCAAAATACAGAGACAACATTAAGGGAATAGTGGAGATAAAGTGATTATGAGTGTGTGAACCTGTAATTTCTTTAAAATTATTTTTTGAAATTATTATTATCTAAAAATGAAAAGTCAGGTTCAATCTTTACAGAAATTGCTATTATCATCATATTACATTTGCGTGCATTTTTATTGTATTATTTGAGCAGTCAGTTGGCAGCAAACTTAGCGTTGCATTATGGTATACCTGAAGCATTGCAGTGGACATCATCTACATTACCCAGTGGGTTAGAACAGAGCTACAAAATGGTGGACACATTGTATAGGGCGATTTCAAAAACAGCCCTGAGATAAATGACCGGAGGATGGGGAGTTGCGGGATTTTGCCGATACTTTTAGTTTGGGAACTTTTCTTTTGGCTTTGGTGATAGTGTTGGTGTCCTTGGACTTTGTGTGTTTCTGTGAATTTTTGTTTTGAGACTTTTTGTTTTGTATTTCTATGTTCAGATTTAGGTTTTGAACCACGCAATTGGGCCAAGTGCCACTTTAATTTTCTATTTTTTCTTCCAGTGTTTGGTTGGGGAAGATGGAGAAGTGATCTCTGTGTTTTATATAGGGTTGTTCATTTCCCTTGTTAGTCTGGAAATAGTTTATTTGCTGTTTCAAAGTCACTTGCAGCAGTAGTGCTTGAGGTAAGCCAGGTTATTTGTCTAGCCTTTGTTATGTTGCAATCCAGTATCCTTAGACATACAAGGCTCGTAACGCTACTGCTCTGATTACTCGCGGAAGCCAAAAGGCTTAGATAAGTCTGGTCAATTCTGAAATGATTTCTGAGGTGAGTTATACAGCAGTGGATTTTCACAGTGTTGCTCCTGCATCCTCAGGCGACAGGATTTGCATGTAAAATCAACATGTTAGTTAAAACTGCATGCATGGACGAAAACACAGACACCATCTCTTTAAAAAGGCTCAGCGCGACTGGCATGGCACCAGACAATTAGGCAGCTTCCTGGTTCCTTTGCTGTCAATCCTTCCTGTCGAACTGTGGCTGAAAATCCTGTCAAACCTATCAAAACAGATAAACAGCACCAGCAAAAAAAAAATCAATTCAAATTTCGCTCTTAAACAGATTAAAAAATAATTCCCAATAATTCCCAAAAGGAAATCAAATACGTTTTCATTTTAATGGATTAATCATTTTTGAAATGCCAAATATTCTTAATAGGAACAAACTATTAATCTACTAAAACACAAATGGCATTGTTTTGATTCCCTTCGGGTCCCTCAAACTCAAACGTAACCGAACTGTAAAACTTCAGCTGTGATTACTGTGAAAAACAGAAAATTCATTGAAAAGCATGTAGAGCACGTTTGCTTATACTGAATGGGGTAGTTGATATTACATCACAAACTGGGATTTTATATATCACCACTGACAGGCTCTCTGACAAGCCAGCAATATTATGTTATGCTTTTTTTTTGGAAGGGGGGGGTGACTGAATAAAGTGGTTCTGAACTAGCAACTTCAAAAGGAGATCAAAGTGGATTCTTTTTGGGAAGACTTGAAAACAGGCCCAAATATCTACAGTTCATGGTTTAATTGAAAACACTATTCAAGGGCTCTTTCAGCAAACAATGTGAATTGAAGGGTGTAAACGAATAAAGAAGTTCACTACTCATCATTTCTGAAAACATGCCCATTTGCTGTAGCATTTCAGAGATTTCATCTATAAAAGCAGGCAGTAGATTGTGTCAACTAAGAAAATTACATAAAAGCTTCTTCCATTTATTTCTCAGAGTGTAAAATTATTCACAGCTATTTAATTTTAGAGAAAAAAAAACATACAGAGTAATTCCTATAATTCTGGTTATGCTTCTGTCTTTAACCAATCGCTGTGTTACTGGCTTTTTAACTGAAGTTTTTTTGAAGCTTCAGAAGTTGACACAGGAATACGGAGAGCTCGAATGTTAGTTTTGTAGTTTCCATGGATCCCGTGGAAAGAGTGGTACTGGAAGAAGCGTGATCAAATCCAGTGCACGGTCAACAGAGTATGCCAGTCCATCAATGAGTCTATGTTGATCTAAGGGGAGGGGTCAGTTCCGATGCTGTCAAGGACACGGTTGAGTCTTGGGACAACAACAACATTTTTGTGGGCAGAAGGGAGCAGGTGTCAATCGAGTTTGAAGTGATGGTCAACAAAGGACAGAGCTGGTGATGAAACCGGAATGTAATATTGAAGAGAGGACAGCTGTTGAATCTCATCTGCATAAGCACTTGGAAAAACAGCTGTGAGTGGTTTCAAAAACTGCCTCAGGGAACAGATTTGTGCCGCCGTACAACTTTGTAGAAACTTCTGAGCGAAAACTTCAGAGTGAGAAGTGTGTGTTTTTTTTTTTTATTTAACCTGACAAGGACATATTCACCTTTTGAACTTCCTTCTGAGGCCGACATCCCACCTATAGAGGGCGCACTACTTCTTTAACCTGAATCTTCTAGGCATTTTTCCACCTGATTCAAGGGTACAATAAAACATACCATCTCGATTATTTGTGGGTAGGTAAGTAGTCAGGGAAGCGCAGGAGAACTAAAAATGGACATCAAAACATGAAGAAATAGACATGTTATGTGGTGGTGGCATAAAAATGACTTTGCATATAAAAATTTATATATGTCTAGATGAACTGGATCTGCATCCATGCACTGATTCCATATCCATTTATTGAGAGCCACTAAACACAATCCAAAAATCAGAAGCGGGAAGACAGGCGGAGGTCATACCAACTGCAGAGGAAAATAGTGAAACCAAATAACTAGACATACCTGAAATTGGTATACATGGGCAAGAAGTCAGGAGCACCGCAGAAGTCAAGGTGACACCAGGAAACAGAGACTCACGATATCTCACAATCTGATAATGGGCACGACTGTATTTAAGGTACATGGAGCCAGTGATGAGCCACAATTAATTAACCGGATCTTTGGAAACTGTAGGCTTGATTGTGGATCCGGAGGTTGTCAGGTTGCCGGACATAACAATATGTGGTTATGTGCAAGACATGACAGATCATCTAATGGCAGATTTTATTACTTGGCAGAAGATGATGTCTGTGACTCATTGTATTGTATCTCCTTATATTCAAAGCTGGGGAACTGACATATTTTGGCGGAAGAGTTTGCAGGTTAAAAGACGTCCTTGAATGCAAATTTCGATCGCTGAATGTGCAATCTATGATTCTACAACAGGTAAAACAGGTTAAAAAAAAAAAAAAACATAGTAAATGCCATGTGTTGACCATGTATTTTATCTCAGGAACTGGATGAATCAGATAAAATAATTTTGCTAAAAGAGATAAAATGTTTCTGCAGTCATAGGGGATTGTGAAGCGTTAAAGTGAATTAAGCCAACGTCAAATGATGGGCAGACAGGTGCACAGTACAGACGGTTTAACCCATTAATACTGTAGCCGATCGTCTTGTCATGTCCAGCAATCACATAACAGCAGGTGTTGCAGTGATATTTTATTATGTATTTGTGCCTGAGAGTGTTGGGCAGGTGTATCTAAGCGACTTCCAGTGATGTCAAACTGTGCTGTTAGCTTAATCACAGGGTCGGCTCCAGTCCCGGGGCTTTCGCCTAATTATCTATATGATTTCTATAAGCGTGGGCGTTATTGATCGCTTCCTCAGACTTCAGGGTAATTTAGCAACCTACCCCTCAACCCCAGCCTATATTTCAATAGTCACAGTAAAGGGAAGTTTATGACTCTCTCCAGGAAACCTTAAAGCATGTGCTAATTACTACAGTGGCCAGTTTGGGGGGGGGGCTAATTTAACACTCTCTCCGGCTAAATCTAAATTAGAAATTGAAAAAAAGCATAATAATTAATGACAGGCTACAGGTTAATGCTTTCACAGCACAAAGTGCAAGGACCATAGGAGAAATTAGACCACATTTTTTAATGCTGTTTGAAAAAAAAAAAAATCTTAACTGCTTCAAAAAGAAATCTTTTTGACCACAAGTTGGTGATGAACAGTTCTGAAAGCTGGGTGGTGCTTGAAGCACATTTGGGAATTTTAATTTCAGATGACTTGTTGATGTACTTGATGATATCCAAGTACGTCCTATGGCAGGGATTCGGGTGACAGACCAGAATTAATGAGCAGAGTTCAGAGAAAATGAGAGCAGGCCCATTTGCACACACACACAGGCTTGTAATTATATCTTTGTGGGGACTCTCCATTTATTTCTATGGGGAAAACTCTAATCCCAACATGATGACCTTAACC
>JAOYFF010000081.1:14786474-14803285 GCA_025773925.1 Cryptomyrus ogoouensis
AAACTAACTACCTGGGAGAACTGAAAACAAGGCCTGGATTTGGAATCGAGGTCCAGATTTGAAGAACCCTGCTCTAGAGGCTGGAAACACAGGGAGTCACATGACACAGTGATGTGAAAGGAAGCCTAAATGAATTATATACTAATTCCCTCCAGGTGATAGGGAACAAACACAAGGCACAGGGCAGTGCAATATCTAATGCTTGGCAAAAATAAAAAGAAAACCTGGAATTAAAAGGAGGGTCTGGAGTGGGCTGTTTGGAAAGAACTAGGAATGAAACAGAAAGCACAGCCATCTTAACAGAAATCAAAGCTAATGGAGGATAGGTGTGAGTCATTATGGACTCAGTCCGTAGGCCTTGTCACCCGCCTCTCTCTGCCCTGAGATGGATCACATCCCCGCATTTGCAATGTTTTATTGCTCCATGCTGAAAGGCTGGGGCCCTTGCAGAAGTGGTGGGTTCACAGCCCATATCTACATCATGCCCTCCGGACATAATTAATTATTAATAATTAACATGTACAGTATATATAAAGTATAATCAGTGTATGTGTGTCTATGTATGTGTATATATTGTGTACACACACACATGTTGAGGGACTTCACAAAACTTACAGCTTGAAGATATATCGGTTGGATTTCATGCTGAACCTTGGCTGAGCTAGTAAGCTGAAAGGGGGACAGCTGGAAATGCTGATGACGCCCCTTCACACTCAGCCACCCAACAGGCCTCATCAAAGAGGAGATGCATACCCATGCCTGATCAATCCTGCCTCAGTCAGGATCATTATCCCCAGAATTAGAGCACATGCTCTTAGATTAGTGAATATACATGATGCAGGACTGATGCGTGTTTGAAGCGCTGCTCTCGGCTTGCTGTTTTATAGGGGTGTGTATCTCTGAAGTCCTCAAATAAAGGTGATGGTTGAGGTGTCAAAAAGTGCTCGTCTTCATCCTGTCAACAGCTCCAGGTCTTAGGATGTTATAATACAAATATTCACATTGTAACTAGATACTCAGTTTAATCCTGATAGGCCTCTTTTTGATCCTCTTAGCTCAGTGATTATGTAACTGTTGAATATATGACCCAAACAAGGATCATGTATTCAAGGGCCCCTGTAAAGTGCTGAGCCCCCTGAATCTGTCAGGGTATCCATGCCCCCCCTGTGGCCCCTGTAAAGTTCTGGGCCCCCTGAATCTGCCAGGATATCCATGCCCCTACTGTGCCCCTGTTTGTATGAATGCTTTTTAGGGGAGCAGGATAGGATATGTGCGGAAACAAACATTCTCATGTCCCTGAACAAGAGGCAAACGAAGATTAATTTAATTTTCAGTAAGATATTTGGTAACACTTTTACTTGAGGGGACACAAATACTTAGTAGTAACACAGTTACTACTGAAGCACAAATCATGAAGAAATATAACAGCTACCTGAGATAAAAGGTGTGTCATGATTCATTATTGATAAACAAACATGACATCAGTATTTCCCTTGTGCTATTTGTTACTTGTTCCTTCAATAGTTCACAAATATTTTCAAAAGTAACAGATATAGTGACATATAATAAGTGCTTGGTATAAACGATGCGTCATGATTTATTAATGATGAATGCACATGAGATCAGTATCTCACTTGTGTTATTCATTGCTTGTTCCATTAGTCGTTCCTTCAGTAGTTCATGAAGGTTTACAGAACACTAATGGCTTGAGATCACAGATGTGTCACGATTCATTAATGATGAAAAAACATGAGATCTGTACGTAACTAAGATTTAGTTTGTGATTAATTAATACATAAGGAGTAGCTTAATACTACATTATTTGTGTTAGCAGATATTTAGCGATCAGGCAATAGAACACGTTTAAACAAATTAACGTAGGCATGACTTCCTGTCCCCCTCAGCTTTGCTCAGAACCTCTCTAGAAGGATGTCAAGTTAATTTATATTCAGGAAATGCATAATTGTAGTTGTAAGCAGTAGCTCTGTCAAAGGTGATGCACATATGTTATCGGTGTCAGATTAACAGGCATCTGAAACAGAGACAACGTGTTGATTAAATAGTAGATTATGAATTTCTGTTGTCTTATCCTTGGTTAGATTTTGTCAGCCAAGAAGTTGGTCGTGGTTTATTTTGTTTTTACTCCTGTCTTGTTTTGGGATGATGGAGCCAGTTGCATTAGCTAAGTTATATGGACAAACCCTGGAGTGAGACTGCAGTTTAATCAGTGAGCATGCAACAGAGATAATCATTCATTTATAAATGATTATGTGCCTGCATTCCGTGGTCGGGGGGGGGGAGTCGGTTGTGTGTTTGTTTATACCTGTAACACGACTTCTCTATCCATGCCTCTGGAGACATTGGGGAGTATTATCAATAACAAAAACATAGGGTTACAATACTGCTATTCTGTATGTTCCTAACACTTCTGCCACTTCTGAAGACACCTATACTCTGAACGGACATTGAACGTTCATGTGCCATTTGCACAACAGCCATTTTGCACTGCATTTACCATAGCGGTACATTATATGCATATTCTTATTTTTTTCTTTTTAAATTCAGTTTAATTTTATTGCTGTTTTTTTACATATTGTCTACTTATTTAAGTATTATTTACGCATTGTTGACTTATTTACTTCTGTTTACTCGTTTACATTTACTTTCTTATTCTTTGTTGTATTTATGTAGTTTGTCTTATCTCTAACTCACAGAGGCTGTCATGAGGCCAGGTATTTTGTGGCCTGTGGCGTCTCTTACCGAATCATTCCGTCTTTTTCATAACGCGTCTCCAGCCTTGATACTACAGGAGCGGGCGCTTAATGTAGATGAGAGTATTTCTAAGAAATCTCTGCACGTCATCTCAGTGGCTGTCTGACATCTCAAGTCAGGCTCTCTGTACCGAGTGGCGTCCTCTGAGAGGGAAACTATGGAGGAAAATAGCAAAGCCAGTCATATATACATATACATTAGCTGCTGTTTTTATCCAAAGCAATAGACGTTTTTAGAAAAGGCATGTTCACATAATTGGAGCTTTCGCCAAAAAAATGCTGCATCCCTGCTGTTTACTCGGTGAAGGCTGTCAGTCCTTATTATTATTTAGCTATTCATTGGTTTATTTATTGTTTATATACACATTGCACTGTACATTAACCTGTGCCTAGCCCCCTATTTCACATCGTCTGTCCTGTGTTAAACACTTAAAGTGTACTATACTTTAAGTGTTGTGAAACCCTTGTCACTGATGACTTGACTTCAGGCACAGATACTGAAATTTTGGGTTTGAACCGCAGAATGTACCGAGGGACACCCCATGAAATTCATTTCTCGCTATGAGTCTGCTTGACTTGATGCTACAGTATATCAAAACCTCACTGTCGCTGGTTTTGTTGCTGGTGTGACGTCACTTTATTTCAATTTGACGGACTTCGTTGTCATTTTATGCCTCTTTTTGAAAGTTTGAATGTTACCCATGACTGTTGCTGTGCCCCACCCCCGTTCCCTCAGGATGCCGTTTCATTTCCCCCGTTTAACAGGAGCCTAGCAATGGAAATGCTGTCTGTACAGAGAGTACGCCATTTCACCACAGATCGGCCGCATCCTTGCCGTTTGCCATGGTAACATTTCTGTTAAAGATATTTATGTCAACTGTGCTATCACTGGTGGGTGATACTTGCTGTTATAAGGACTTATACAGGGTTAGGGCCACCAGGCCACCAGCCCCAGCTGAAAGCTGATAGGACCCCTACCCTGTCACTCACTGACTCGTAACATTTCATTGGCTGATGCTAAGGTTGGTCCCTCTATATGAATTATGGCCCTTCTTTTGCCCCCACCCTAAACCCTAGAACAGCCCCTGTCCCAGGCACAGAGCACAGAATACCTTCAGTTGTCATTTCAGTTGACCAACATCCTAAATGTCAAAGAAGGATCTGGTGGAGTAGACAGCACTACAGAATCACCTCTAGTTGCCTGGAGTCTCCAGGGTTGTGGGTTTCAGCTCAGTGAGCAGGTCTGATCCTCGTAGCTTCTCCCTGGCTGATCCAGTCCCCTCCCACAGCCCAAAAACATGCACTAACAAGGGACAAATGACTATGATTTTTTTTTTAGATTATGAGTTCCATCAACAAGCTGTCTCATCCAGGATGCACCATGTCTAGTTAAATGTTCACTAAAAAGAAATACGTCCTATTAAGAGGTATACGGGTCTACGACTTAGGTTTCTGTGCCTTTGATTGGAAGGTCATCAGTTCAAGTCCCATCCTTGGTTTCATCTTTGTTGAGCCGTCAGACAAGGATCTTAACCCCCCCAAAATACATTATGGGTGCTGGATAAATGCATGACCCTGCACTTGGACCCCAAACTTTGCCTTGAACTGCATATATATGTTTGTGTGTCTCAAATAGGAGAGCAAGACGGGATATGTGAAAACTAACACATTCTAATATACTTGTGCCAATGGCAAATAAAGCACCATTTCATTTGTTAGTGATTATGAAATGCCTCAGCTGTTGTTAAATGTTTTTTTTCTCTCTCTCAATTTGGAATCTGCCATGTTCCCGCTGGTCTGTCTCTCGATCCGTCACTCACATCAAGGAATGAAATGGTTACCGATTTCACGGCACACGATGGTAAAATTCCCAACATTAATGTTAATATTACTGTTTCAAATATGATTTATTATAAAAACTATGGTTAGTTACTGTATTTTGAAAAACTCACATTAAATAACATCCAACGTTAGTCCCTTTCCTCTCATTCCACTCCTTAATGGCTTCAGTTCTCTAACCTTGGCATTTATTAATCCATCGGACCAAATCTAAAAAGCAAAGGTGGTCACGCCTTCTGTTTTCAGCCCCAGATTGTGGAATAGTTTGCCACTCCAGATTCCCCAGTCTCCCTGCATCTCCTTATTAGAGCCAGCTGTGTTAACATACCTGATTATGTTAATATCATATCAGGTGTGTCAAATTAGGGACGTACCTAAGCTCTGCAGGGAGGTAGATCCCCAAGAGCAGGATCAAGCAGCCCTGCTGTAGAGCGATGGTGAGGTTAAGGTTACCCAAGGCACCCTGGGTAATGTGAGAGAGTGGGGATGGAACCTTAATCTTATATTTCAGCGAAGATCCCTAAATATTATTTTCTGCCAATGCCAGAATTTGACCCAGTGACTTTTCGATCACAGACACAGCCACTTTACCTGCAGAGGCACACACCACACCCGACCTTTGGGTCGATACTATTTAATCGGACCCAGTATACATGCACTGGAGGCGAATCGATTTATTGACCAAAGTATGTCTGACTCTTCTACAGTAGGTGGCGAAATGGCTCCTTTCAGCTTGTTAGCATTGGGCTTTTTCCAGTTGACCTATTTCGTCACAGATGTAACCATAATAACATTACTAATAATGGGTGGGTGGACGAATGAAGTGACACAAGCTTTAATTGCGATCTGGTTGGAAGAACAGATAAAACAAGATTAGGATAGCACAAAAAGAAATAAAATGTTTTGTATAATATACTATGACAGCACGATATTGGAAATTTTTGAAATATTGCAATGTGATTCTGTCATAATAAATACAGGGGTATTTATGAAACAAAAAAACAAAAAAGGAGATCAACATAAATTTCTCATGAACCCATCTAGGAGTGATTTAAACAGCCAGGATGAAAATGATTATGATTGTCTCGGAGAATGCATGCAGCTCTCATGCAAAAGCAGTCGAGGTGAACTTTAATCTGATTTTACACATATACTACTTAATCTTGAAAATGAATAATTATTTAAATTGCAAAACATGCTAAGTTTATTTTTCCCTATGACAGAGTAAAAATGTCTTAGTGAGACTTAAACTCCCTGCACTATAATATTTGTACCAAATTGAGGAAAGCCTGATCTTAATCCAGCTGACAAGCGATGTATGAGTTGAATGTGCATAACATGCGATGTTGGTATTAAAATTGCATGCAGTCCAGTCCTACTACAGTCATTTTTCAAATTCAGTACAAAAATACCCTGCTTCGCACTGTGATGTCATTCGGCGCTGGTACCAGTTTTTATGCCAGTGGAAAACCAATACCTTGAAGTAATGAATTTTTGGTACCTTCTTGAAGTACCAAAAGTATGGTACCTGGTGCAGTGGAAAAGCGCCCTTTAGTTGAGCGGTGAATTGGACAGCTTGACAGCGCTGTACATTTCATACATGCTGTATGTCCTCTGCTGTGCTCCAAGCTTCTGTGTTCTGGCTTCTTCTGTTACTTCTGGGTCAAAGCCCAGGGGGGAAACTGTAGAGCATGTGCGGAGCGCCTAGGCCAGTCTGAGTCTGATTGAATGTATACAGGCAAGAAAAAACTGGCTCCAAATCGCATTATCTGGGCGTCTTAATCCGACTTTGAGAAATTCGATTTAGTACGACTAACATGTTTACATATAGGCCTACTTTAAAAGTCTGGTTAAAAGTCAGACTAATGCAATCATTTCATTTTCTTAGTGTGCATGTAAACATGCTGAATGATATGATCACTCCATCCCAGCAACGTTTTGGCTCGGATCACTGGATACAAAGTCCAGAGTGCCAACCATTACACCATGGGACCAGGCACAAGGGCTTATGGAGGGAATGAGGTTTTTCTGTGGTAGCTGTTTGGAAACTGCCTGTATATTCAGGAACACATGAATCCATGTCAGAATCACTTAACATTCATTTTGTTTACATTGTTCCATAAACAGCTTTTATGGAACTCCTCTGTCCTGCTGGAAGTGCCACCGAATCCAAGGACAGGTCCGGGAGGCGTCGTTATGAATCGCAGGTAAAAGTCTGGTAAATCCTGTTCATGTGGAAAAGCCGGGTTTCAATTAAATATCCTGGAACGGTTTATTCACATTAAGGATCAGCGGGGTCGCTGGCTCCGTAACCAGATTACTTCACGGTCGGGAATTTCGGCCGCAGGCCGGTGCCAGTCGGTGACGCGGATTAAAGAGAGAACGGTGTGGAGTGGGCGGGAGTGCCGGAGCCCGGCAGGGAGCTGCCTGATGGGGCGTTTGGTGTATGCGTGGCACAGTGTGGCAAGGCGTAGGAGTGTGTCTGTGACCTTCGGCTGACATCGGTGCTGAGATTCCTCTCTGTCCGTTCATGTTTTAAACCATCTGTATATCCTCACATGGATGTCTGGTTAGGGTTAAATGCCTTTGTAGTCCTGATACATGAAAATGAAATGAAATGAAAACTGGGTAAGACTTTACTCGAGGAGGCAGATATAGTAGTGCACTCTTCAATTACTAGAAACAAAGTGTTAGTTACGTACTGATCCCATGTTCGTTTGTCATTAATCAATCGCTTAACAGTTCACGTGTGTCATGCAGGTACTATATTTGTTCTTGATTGGTTTATGAGTTACTAAGTTACTTGTGCCCCCTCAAATAAAGTGTTACCAGAAACAAACGGTATTTGCACAGGTACATTGGAATGTGTTAGTTTTCACATTCCCCATCAGGCTCTCCTTCTTAAAGACATACACACTTCTCAGTATGCGATATTAAAGCGTGGGGTCAGGGTGCAACCATGCATCCAGTGCCGCTGGAGGACTTTTCAGTCATTTATAGACCTGGCATGAGGGCCCAATGGAGAGGCAGATCTCACACCAAGCATGGCAGTCATAGCGAAGCAGTAACGTTCTGATTATGGGAAGCGAGGTCAGACCCACAGAGACACACACTGATACCCAGTTCCAGCTGAAGCTGATCTAGAGTTTAGGTATCTCAAGGTGAGGAACAAGGGTCAGAAGAAAAAGCTTGGATGACAGCAAATGACTAAGATAAGTCTGGGTCTCTGTGACACTGGAGGTCTGTAAAAATTGATAAGAATTGGCAGCAATGGCCCTGGTCCATTTTTGACCTTTCTGTTGCTCCACATGACCTTTCTCATGGAGCCCCGGTAGCCATATTGGAAACTGCTCTGTCAAGCAACATGGCTGCTTGACTGTACTGCGCCAACTACATACCTGCCGCCTCCACTCGTCACCTCGGCGACACGGCTTTGGTGGTAAATCAAACCCCTAAGCATCTGCTCTACCCCAGGGAAGGGTGCACAGACTCCCCTTGTGTTCGTTACACTTCACCGTGGCAACATCAAAACACAGGTCTCCTTCGTCCTGTAGGTGGCCATTTTGTGATATGAAGGACACCAGTGTAGTTTTAAAGAACTCTGACAGTCTCAGGGGCACCATTTTGGGACTAGTCTGATGTCACATATTCAGATTTAAATTCCAGGTGTTTTATCTCTCTCTGTTCTGAAAGGGTATGTGTCTCATAAGTCAGAGATCTAAGGTCAGTAGTCATGTTCTGAAAAGTACAGATTTTCAAAGGACTGAGTCAAACTCATAATAGATTCAAATTATGAATTGCAGGGTTGGGGCCATTCCGGATGCATTGATCAATTCCAGTCCAAATCAGGAAATGGAACTGGAGTTGGAACTTAAATCTCCCTGAAATTCAAATTCAACTCCAATTCTGTTCCCTGTAGTTTTTTTTCCAATCCCAGCTCCAGTTCCATTTCCTCATTTGGACTGGAATTGATCAATGCATTCAGGAATGGCCCCAACCCTGATGAATTGTGAATGGCACTGTTGTCTCGGGGTTGTGGGTTCAAATCCTGTCCTTCTTATGTGTTTATAGCTTTCAGGTTGTTAGGCTAACTGACATTACTGAACAGCCAGTAGTGAGTATATTTGCATTCTGTAATGGACTGGTATCCTGTAAACGGTGCCCTCCTACCTCGTGCCCTGTGATGGACTGGCATCCTGTCTTGGGATTCCCCTGTCTCGTGCCCTGTGATGGACTGGCATCGTGTCCAGGGTGTCCCCTGCCTCGTGTCCTGTGATGGACTGGCATCCCGTCCAGGGTGTCCCCTACCTCGTGTCCTGTGATGGACTGGCATCCCGTCCAGGGTGTCCCCTACCTCGTGTCCTGTGATGGACTGGCATCGTGTCCAGGGTATCCCCCGGCCTCATGCCGAGACCATGAGAAGATCTTTAAACTGGTCCATGTGCGGTTTAAAGCCAGTGTTATACATAAGAATTCCACGTAGGAAGAGACAGGCATTCCAGAAAAAGCTGGCACTTACATGTGGGCACAGTGTCACTGCTTTACATTTGCATTTCCGAAGCAAAATTAACAATTTAAAACCATACGGATTCGTTCGTCGCCATTCACAATCACACAGGCACATGAGCGCCCCCTGGAGATTGCGGCAAGCTTCCTGTTCTCACCGCAGGGATGAATCCCAGGGACGTCACTCTCCTTCACTTTCGCTGCTCCTTAGACTGCACCATTGACAGTCTAGCAGAACCACTGCGACTTTCGCAAATATCGGCATTTATGAATGGATAAACACTTCAACTGCACTCATTAGTGACATGTTTTCCCTGTTTAACACAGACAATTTTTGCATGAAAAGAAGCTTGTGGGCTCAATTCTCATATTAGCGAAATGTAAATTGAATCTCAGTAATGTACAACACGCCTCAAACATTTGGGGAATAGATTTCAGCCTATGTACAATAAAACATTAAGATATTGTGTCTCTCATAAATACAGTGTCACACAGCTCAATGTACAGTATAAGTAAAATGTTATACAATGTTATTTAAGATAAGTAAATTGTTATAAATATCTCCCTTTCATTTAATCTACTGCATTTCCAGCACGTATGCTTGTAATGTGCTCTTTGCCTCATTTGTAGGCTACATTGCTTTGGGCAAAAGCGTTGCCTGAATAAAAATAAATGTAAGTGTAATGAAAATATCACATGTGAAATAGATTGTTTATGAGTTTAAATTGTATTGTGTGATGTGGATAGATTGCAGATTATCAAACACTATAATAATTATTGTGGGGAGAAACCGTGCTCTCACACTTCCAGAGTTGTGGGTTTGAGTCTCGTCTTCATCCCTGGGGGTGCGAAGTGTGTATGTTGTCGTCGAGCGCATGTTCGAGTGCCATTTCCTCCAGTTCATGTATAGGCCTCGATTGGCGGGATTAGTGGGCGTGTCACAAGGTGGGCGTGTCAATGGTGAATGCGCAGTAGAGCAAGGGAAATTTATTTACATACCACATTTACAACAGCAACCATAGTGCCGTAGCGATGTGCTTCACAATCAGCAACATTTTAAAAATTAAATAAAACCACAGCAAAACATTAAAAGCCATGGAAAACACCACTGAGATACAATTTAAAGGAAAAAAACACAAGATAAAAGAAAAACTAGCAGCATAACAAAAGCGTGTGCGTGGTGTGAGACTGTGCACCACCATGCCACTGAAGATCACAAAAGGCTGTGGAGTAAAAGTGAATCTTTAGTCTGGTTTTAAACTGCTCAGTGGATGACGATTCCTTGGTAAATTGGGAAGAGAGTTCCATAGAACAGGTATACCAAAAGGTTATTGGCCGAAAATGCTTACAATAAACGCTATTTCAGAAAGAGACCAGAAATTGACCAGACATATAGGTTAGGCAACAACTATGTTTAACAGATTTCACCCTTTGACACATCCACTGCCTTTCAGTCACGACCGTCAAGCTTTCGACACGCCCATTACTCCGTCCTGAAGAGTCTCACCTCTCATCTCATTTCCTGTCACAGTCCCAGCACAAGCCGTGGGGTGACTTTAAATTGCCCAAAGTGTGTGTGTGTGTGTGTGCCCAAGCGTGGACTGGCGTCTCGTCCAGGGTGTCCCCCTACATTGCATTCTGGGCATACTGGGATGAGCGCCAGGCTCACTGGAACCCTGTAGTAGATAAGTGTTTTGAAGATGGATGGATGGGTTAATTAAGATGAATGACACCTGCAAACAGACTATCCATTTTGATTGGGGGTTGGCTGTAAACATATATAAAAAGCTGAAGTGTGCAAAAAAAATACGTAGATTTGGATCTCTGCTTCTGTCAATCAAACGAATGTAAAAGTTAGGAGGACACCCAGATCTGTGCCTACATGTACCCGTAACGGTGCCTGGTGAGACGGCAGACAGAGAGGTCGCGGAGAGACCCCGGGCACTCCGAAGTTAAGCACCGTTAATTAAAGTTGATTAAATCTGCGGCATGAGTGGAGGAGAAGCGGCTCGCCGGAGCTGAGAGCGGGGAGGACGGGGCGCGGATGTCTATCTTTTAATTGTTTTTTTCCGGACCTAGGTCCTCGGTGGCTCATGGGGCGGGCATCGAGGTCGGGGGGGCAGCTTTCGTGACAGCTTGAGCCCGCACCGGCAAGCCTCTGGTGCCTGCGGTGAGCCATATATTTGGTGGTATATTTAGAAACCACCTGAAACGTGTCGCGCTTGAAAAGAAAGTCGGGAGGCGGCGCGTGATTCGCCCGATGCGGGATCTCAGCCTCGCTGGTCACACGGATAAAAATAATTTTAAATAGGCGTCTACTTCTTCGCGTCGTGTTGGAGACTATATGGGTAGGTGTGGTGGTGGTTGGGAGGGGGGGTAATTTGTGGTAATGAGACAATGGGCTGAAAATTCATAATCATAGAAAATATGTTGAGGGTCTAGCCGCAGACGCCTGCAGAGTGGAGCTCCACCAGGCATACGTCACTCCACAGGAAACACGTGATCTTTAAGGACGTAAAGTGGAGCTCCACAGAAGACGAGTGAAAGCAAGAGGGTTAGGTTAGGGTTTATTCGCCAGAATTTTACAACTGAAATTCCGCTGTACACTCTACAGGCGTCTGCAGCTAGACCCTTCTCCAAATCCTAGGGTCTGTAGAGTGATATCACTGTTCGGGGTTTGAGTATGGCCCTTAATCCAGTCGCTCCAGGGATTTACTGATCCTGATTCTCATACGCATCGCTTGTGGTATTTCATCCTGGGTGTTCCTTGCTTTGTGCCCTGTGCATACTGGGATAAACTCCAATTGCTCTCTGTACCATTGTACTGGATAAGCAGTTGGAGAATGAATGAATGGATGGCGCACCAGTTAATCTGCATTTCGGTACTATATGACCGTACGGCTCACATTGCCGTCTCAGCACAATCACATTCGTTTCGGTCTTTGTGGCTAAATCCGCTTCCAGATTCGCTTGTGCAAACAGGAATAAATAACCATAAACGGCCAGAGATTATGTGGAAGGCGTACGCAAAAGCCCTATCACTATACAGAGAGAAAATGCTTCGATCCAGGCATAGAGCATTTCTCAAACAGACTGCCGCTCTCGTTTTTAAGAGTGGAAAAAAAACGAGTATTTGTGTTAAAAGGGCAAATAAGATTCCAGAGGGACAAGTGGACTTGTTTCTCTGTCTAAGCTCAGTCAGTTAATTTACTATCAACCTAAAAATGCGGCTTTAGCCGTATGTAAATATTGTCATCAGGCTAGAACTGGGGTCTGTTAAATAATCGAGTAATGGGAGATGTATTACAGCTGGGAGCGTGAAGATACGCCTGGGGGCTGGTAAATCAGCGGGCCGCAGTATCGCTCTGTCAGGGGTGCTGTTCCGGATGACCTCTGTCAGTCAGTGGGGGAAAGTGTGTAAGGTTTTTACTCAAGGGTCCTACAGATTACTGGTGTCAGACCTATTATTAATCTGAAAGAAATTGCAGATTTACGGTAGTACAGCACACATTTATACAGTAAAAAAGACATTTAGACATTAAAATATGGGTTACAACATCGTTGTACATTGCCTACTAGTGGAAAGGAACGCTTACATAGCATTTATTGGTCTAGCTACGTCCAGAGCATCTTTTTTTTTCTTTATTATTATTTTTACTGTAGTGTTTCATGGCCAAATCGTACCTGAAAAATTAGATGTAGCAATTTCATGACCCAGTAAGAATTTCACCCATCTTCAGTAATCCAGCAGAGAGGGCATGCCAGTCAAACTCAAGGCAAACACTCACAAAGCAAGAGCAATTTAGAAGCATGGTTTCACCTCATTGCATGATTTTGGACATGGGCAGCATGCATAAATGTGTAGAGCGGGTTAAGACTCTGTGCCTGTCACCGGGAGGTCAGAGGTTCAAATCCCGTAGTCAGCAGAGTGATTCCATCATTCAAGAAGGTCCTTAACCCCACAGTCTCCAGGGACTGGCTGTCCCTGCTTTCTCAACTGTATGACACAGATATACGCGTCTGCTAAATAAATGAAACGTAAATAAAAGATTCATCAATAAATCAAACCATGTGGATCGAGAATTCTTCAGCAAAGTGCTATTTGGGTACCATCTGAATGCCACAGGGCTTTGCAATTGGAGTCGTCGCTCTTCCTATTCTCGATAAACAGCAGATTCTGCATGTTCTCTTGAACTGCAGGTACTTCCGCACCATCTACCTGGGAGTGAGGAGTCGCCGGAGCAGGGTGAACGACCGCTGGCGCTTCTACTGGCGAATGGTGTATGAATATGCCGACATCAGCATGCTGCACCTGCTGGCCACCTTCCTGGAGAGCGCCCCCCAGCTGGTCCTCCAGCTCTGCATCATCATCCAGACGCACAAGCTGCAGGCCCTGCAGGGTAGGGGCCGACCGAGTCGACCTTCCTCACACCCTCCAGTACCCCAGGGCCCGTTTGCGCATGTGGGGACATGTCCAGACTCCCCCTTTCTAAAGAAGTTGCAAGGTTGCTAAGATACAGGTCGTATTACCGGAAGGTTTTTGATTCAAATCCCATGAGAACCTACTGATGTGGAACCCATTAAATTTTTTAGCGAATATGTACCAACATGTTATAGTGTGGACACTAAAAAGATCTTATATTTGGGTATAATTCTGTAACAAGTTAAATACTTGAACGCTGAAAAAATCTCTTGAGGTTACAAGGTGGTCGTTTGTGTCCTCCGGTTTTCATTCAGGCCACTAGCTGTGCAAACTTTTGAATCCAAGAAGGTTCTGAGAAGTACCTTGTACATGCCATTATATTGAATTTTGACACTTCCATCCATCCATCCATCTTCTAACTGTTTATCCCATGCAGGATCGTTAGTGGGGCACATGGCATTATTGGATACTGGCTTGTCTAGGATACCAGAGTGTTTAAGACAAGCTTTCTGAACCGCATCAAATTACTGTTTTTGGTGTGTGTGGAAATGCATATGTGTATAAATAATAATATCCCAGCATGCTCTAGGCATGTAAGCTAGCATCCAAAATCCTGGCAGCACATAGCCCCCCCACGGCACATAGCCCCCTACCCCAAGTGGTGGACGTCAGAGACAACAGCACACTGGATCAGCTTGTCAGAGGAGGGCATGCACCAATCTGTGGAGAGGGGGTGTTCAGCCTATCAGAGGAGGGAATGCACCAATCTGAGGAGAGGGGGTGCTCAGCCTGTCAGAGGAGGGAATGCACCAATCTGAGGAGAGGGGGTACTCAGCCTGTCAGAGGAGGGCATGCACCAATCTGCGGAGAGGGGGTGCTCAGCCTATCAGAGGAGGGAATGCACCAATCTGAGGAGAGGGGGTGCTCAGCCTGTCAGAGGAGGGAATACACCAATCTGAGGAGAGGGGGTGCTCTTTCTGGGCTCTCCCTGCTTGCTGTGATGTGGAGAGGCAGGAGAGGAAGAGAACCTGAAAGTGACCAGTGACTGAAGGCATAAAAACCACATCAGGCCTCGTAATGATCTTTCCACAGCCCCGCCTGCTAAAACACGACACTTTATGCTGAATCTTTATGCCTTTTTTCATATAAATCTACAAGACAGCCAATCTGAAGATTATATCCACACCTTAATGGTCCCAGTAATTGAAAAGTTCTTTAGGTCGCGAAGATTGATCCGGGTGGGGTGCGGAGGTGGCAGATCGCCTGATAAATTAACTGCAGCATGGTCGTGTTTGACATGCATTTTTACTCATTATACACTGGCGGAAAATTCAAGCAACACCTTAGTGTGATAAAATGAGAGACGGCCTGCAAGGGGTGCATTGGATATGCATCAACCTGTGTAGCGTGTCTTTGCATTAAAAAAAAACATTAAGGCGAAAAATGAATTTATACCTAAAGATCAATTTATAAGAACGTGGGGGCTGTAAGCAAAAACTTAAATTAATATTGGAAAAGTGAAACGGGAACTGCAGCTTGCCGAACGGGCAAACTGAGCAGTATACTGACAATATGTGTGTCGGAGATATGTGAAAGTGTTCATATCCAGAATGATATGGGTACGAATCCCATGCCATGCAGAGTCATTATATCAACATTGAACTCTTTAACTCAACTGATCCTACACCCTGACCCTAATTAAATATTTCCTCATTGTACAGTAGAAGTCAAAAGTCTGGCTACGCATACTGACAACCATTGTGTAATGACCCCAAGCATGAAGGTGATGTAAGTACTGAATTATCTTGTGAGCAAGGAAAGAGATGGAGAGCTGTGACAGATGACCTGGCCCCCACAATCCCCCCCCCCCACAACTTAAACCCTATACAGCTGCTTTGGGGTGAATTGGATAGGAGAGTAAGATCAAGGAAGCCAACTTGTGCCCAGAAATTGTGGAAAGTCCTTCAGGACTATTGGAGAAGCGTTCCAGGTGGCTACATCTGGAAGCTGGTGGAAAAGTTTGCCAAGAGTCCGCAATGCTGTCATCAGAGCGAGACGGGGCTGTTCTGAAGAGGCTACAATCTGAGAAAATGTTGAGATGTTGAACACGTCTCTTGGTTGTTGCGATATTTGTTATGTCATACTTTTTATTGCCTCGAGGCCTATAAGGTGAGTGACATAGCTGAAATAGAAACAGATGCATTAAAAGCAGGTGAATCCAGACCTTTAACTGGTACTGTATGTTACTCTTGTAAAAGCATCTGCCAAACATGAAAGTTTAAAACACCACAAGCGTCTTTGTATTTTACAACAGTAAGTGTTTAGTAGCTAGAGAAACAGACAAAGGGTATAAAGAAGGGAAACGATTTAAGCTAATATTTGTTTGCTGGAGAGCAAGTAAACAGGCAGAGACGGCGGAGAGGCACTTTGCTGCGTTATGTAACGTTAGCGTGTCTGAAGCTGACAGCGTACGGGGTGTAGCTTAAAACAAACAGTCCCTGTTGGCATTATCTCTGGAGCAGATGAGAGTTATTATCATAACTCATTAGAAAATAGCCAAACTATAAAAAGAGGAACTGAACCTGTCCCGGTAATGACAGACTAATTTACCTTCCTTCTCTGACAGCTCAGCTCACAGAAGCTATAATTGGTCTTCAGCAGTGGACGATTTTTTTACATTTACATTTATTTCGCAGATGCTTTTATTCAAAGTGACGTACAATTGAGAGAGCAGGGTCAGCCAGGCCTTGGATTATTTTGGGGTTAAGGGCCTCGCTCAAGGGCCCAACTGCAACGTGACTCTGCCGACCATATAAGGATGTGTCAGGTAATGATGTTTTAAAGCATAATAATCAGCATGGATTCTGGGGAAGTAGCTGACAGGATTTCTAATGTACATAGCAGACAAAAACATACAGGACTGTTAGAACTGGTTAGCAAACAGGAAAAAATGAAAGTCTTTGGGTAACACGTTAACATCCTGGTAACTAGCTCCACTGTAACCAGTAGAGTTACACTGACTTCTGTGTGGGTTAATTATATGCAAATTGACAATATCAGAGATATGTTAAAGTGTTCAGGCCACAATGAGAGGTGATGGAGGCATTCCAGAATGTAGAACTGAAGACCTATGTGCTACTAGGGTGGGGGCAACCCCCCCCCCCCCCCCCCCCCCCCCCCACACCCCCACCCACCAAACAAAAAAAAAAAAAAAAAAAAAAAAAAAAAAACGAAGACTAAAAAATAAACGAGAAGGAGAGGAGGGACAGAAA
>JAOYFF010000081.1:14806647-14817296 GCA_025773925.1 Cryptomyrus ogoouensis
ATTATACTCTCTCCTTCTGAATCAACAGACACAACAGGGGAACTGGGTCAGCGAAACGTGGGATGGGCTTGTTTATTTAGGGATCTTACACATGCAATTTCTGCAAGTCTTAACCAATAAAAGCTCTTCACAAGCTGCTATAAATGTTAAAGCCTCACCCAATCGTGCTAAATTGAGATGACGAGGGGCAATTGGAATAGTGCTGTAGTCTTGGTTGCATCCCATAATAACCGCTCCTGGCAGTACAGGATAACCAGCACCTACTCAGCTCTCTCCTCTTCCGGATGTTTTACACAACAACCACATGATTCTTCTGGAAGCTGTTAGCTTAGGTGCTAAACAAGGCTGATCTCTTTTTGGAAGGCGTGCCGGTGCCTCAGTTGTGAGCTGGCCAGTTCCTCTGCTCTCACAGCGATTTTTAGTGGTATTTCCGGTTGTAGAAGCTCTAACTCCTCCCCCAGCTGATCTCCATCTTTATCCTCACCATCCTTTACCTCCGTTAGCAACAGACTGCTCACAAGTTCAGTCCACTGTGTAGCTTCTCTGGGGCAATTGGTGCGGACAGACTATCACTAGACCCAGTTTGTTCCATCCTTGCTGTAAAAGAATGTCAAACACCATAACCAACCACTGACTAAACTGTAGGGAAAGTGCAAAGGAAGTGGAGACTGAGTAGTATATCACCTAATGTAACATCTCTTAGGCTCTGCTTTAGCTCTTGGCAAAATAACTTAGTTTAACTCTAGGATTGAAAGGTTTATTGTCATATTTTCAGTGTACTGGTACAAAGTGCAATGCAATCCTTCCTTGAATGCCTTCTTGCAGACTATAACAGGCACCAGTCAACATGTAGTGCAACAATGCAATAAACAGTGAGCGTAGAGTGCAACATTACGATAACACAAACTGTACAGTATATACAAACTTTGAAACACACTATGCTATGTTCGGTTTTGAAAGAAATACTATCATGGTTGATGGTGAGTGTACGGTTTTAATGGCAAACAAATGTTGATGGTACATCCATCCATCCGTCGTCTAATCACTCTATTCCTGGTCAGGGTCTTAGGAAGGTACATGCAGCATACTGTAGGTAAATACAAGCACACGAAGCAAGGATCACATACATACCAGAGATAATGAATCTCAGAAATTGCCTCCTACAGAAACTTAAAATCTCCTCTCTGTCTTCCTTTTCCTCTTCTCCATTCCCATCTTCCCATTTTGATCCCTTCATTTTTAGCCTAAAGGAAGTGCACCTTGGAACTGGTTCAGTGGACGGGTGAGAGCTCCCCCTGGTGTGTGGGGAGCACACTACACTAACGGAGGAACAGGGTTACCTCCCTTGTTGACCCTTGGAGTTTCATATTCAGCCTGTGCAGTGTCCTGGTGTGTGACAGTGATGTCTATGGCGAAAAGTTCCTATGCCTATTTATAAGTGTGTAGTTTTTAAAACTCGACAAACACAAACTGCTCACTCCTGCCCTAGTCACGTAAAAACCAGAGCACATCATGTCCCCAAATCTCTAAGACATGACGCCAGCTGGAGCTCTGTTCTCCTGAAGCAGTTTTCCGCCTCTTATTTTACAGTATTCAGCAAAGGGGCTGTTTAAACTCCTCAAGTAGCCTTGAACCTGCAAATTCCCTGCATTTTTCCCTTTATAGGCGTAGGCATATACAGGGGTGGACCCACTGGTGAGAAATAGCCCCTTCTATGCACCTCCGCCTTTAATAAAATCCTGGAGTATCCCCTTATCAGATCCTCTCCATCTCATGTCAGCGGGAAGCTGATGTGCAGTAGATTAGAGATTTATGTTTTGACAAAGGTAAGAGGGATATGTTTCAGAGCCCAATTATTTCTGTGAAGAGTAACTGCTAAGAATCAATGGCCTCAGAAATGGAAGGAAAGGGGGCAGATCTCACACACCAGAGCCACCTGACTCAGCCTCTTCTTCCAACAGGCATTTTTCTCCATGCCTGTTGGACGCGGAGCATTACCTGGAACTCACCAAATTTGGGGGGAGAATAACATTCACCCAATCTCATCTTTCATCCAGTGCTTGAAAATACTCGTCTTAGTTCTATTTTTGAAGTTAGTGCCGGAAGTTGGCCAGTCTGACATTGTCGGCGCCTCTCGATTCAGGAAGCCGGGGTGATATTTCGCGGACATGTCGCTCCCCAGCTTTCCGATTCCCTGGGAGTCCGTCTCGGTGTGGTTGCCATGGCGACACAGCCCTCCTCAGCATTCCTGCAGAACCACCGTGTGCCTCTGTTTTCAGTCTCCATCCCACCGAGCCTCTGGGTCCCATCCTGAGCTCAGGACTTCCTAGGCCATTTCCCTAAGAGGGAGATCTCGGGGATAGAGGTGATGGCACGTACCCAAGGGTCATGTGACTCGCTGGCACCAGGCAACGAGAGGCGAGGCGGCCAAGAAAGGCAGGGGGGGGGCAGCACAGGGGCTTCGAGGGCCCAACACAGAGGGGAAAGAGAAGCAGGCATTGGAGGTACAGATGAGCACAGTCATGTGGGAGTGTCCTTCCCGTCAGGCAGGTTTATGCCGATTCATGCCTGTTTGCAGGCTGTCGTCAAGTATTAACTGCTTTAATGGAAGTCCTGCGTCTTGGGTCTTGGGCAGGCTGTGATGGGCATTTCAGCTGCCCTCCTATATCACACTCAGGTCCTTTTGACCTTCTGAATAAGAAGCGTTTAGACATGCGCAGGTTTCACCAGAGGATACCTGCCGCAGATCCGGGGGCTGCAGTATATTAGAATGCTGAGCCCGCGATCAGAAGGTCATATGTTCAAATCCCTGGGTCTGCAGAATGATTACCCTATCGAGCCCTTGAGCGAGGCATCTTAACCCCCAATTGCTCCAGGAACTGGCTAACCTTGCTTTTTCAAAACTGTATGTTACCTACAATAAATACATCTGCTAAAAAAATAAAATGTATATTTATGACAAGCTACTCATGGGGTGAGTGAGTGAAAAGCAGAAGAACCTGCAGAAAGCTACTGACAAACCAAACAGCAAACACTGGATCAGCACTGCTTTAGTGAGTGTGGTATGGAGGTGTGTGTCACGCTGTTAGGCTTACTGTCGCTAACGGCATGGCCGCCTGTTTCCCAAGCCCTCCTTCTCTTCATCCATCTTCCTCATCATCCTGACTCCCTGCGAGCCTTCTTCCACACTCCCTGGTTAAATCCTGATTCTCAAACACGGTGGCGGAACTGAAATTAACAACCCTGTGCCATAAATTGGCAGTCAGAATCCACGGGAGCACGTTAAAAAGCCCCGTCAATCACAATGGCTTTTGTCACTCAGCGAATTATGCATGAGCGATTTGTGTCCGTTTCTGCAGTGTGTAACTGCAATGTAGTTTGATGCTTGTTTCAGTGACAGTGCATTAAAAAAAATCCATCCATTCACCCATCCATCCATCTTCCATACTTGCAAAGCCATTAGAGGTTCATGGTAAGCCTGGATCCTATCCCAGGAAGGACAGGGCACAAGACAACCTGGATGGGATGCCAGTCCATCACGGGGCACGAGGCAGGGGACACCCTGGACGGGATGCCAGTCCATCACGGGGCATGAGGCTGGGGGACACCCTGGACGGGATGCCAGTCCATCACTCGGTCCCATGGTAAATTTTGCAGTACAGTCCCTGCTGTGATGGCCCTAGGGACTGATATACCTCCACATCTCAGCTGATTATAAAGGGTCACATTCACAGAGTACTGAACTGGTTAGTTGAAATGAAATCTTGGTCTGTATTTGTACTTCCTTAACTTGAAATTTCCACCTCTGAAAAGGCCACTTGGAACATCAAAGGGGGGGGGCGGGCACTTTCATTCATCCAGACAAAATGGGCAGGACCAGTCCCCCCTCCCCCCACCTGACACATGCTAGGTCAAGTATAATGCACAATTGTATATGCCTAGAAAGCTCATTATTTTTACCTTTTATCCATTTATTTTCATCCTATCTTTTTGTTAGACTGTGAAAAGGAGTGGGTGTGGCCATCTATAGGAGCAGAGTCAGGTGACCTTGGCAGCTAGTCTTGATTTCACCGATGTAGCTGTCATTCAGTACACCAGACAATGCTGGGCAAGGGTGCTTGGAGTCAGGTTCGGGTAATTCGGCCGGCCAATCGCACGCTTCCTAAGACGTCAGGTTCGGGTAATTCGGCCGGCCAATCGCACGCTTCCTCAGAAGTCAGGTTCGGGTAATTCGGCCGGCCAATCGCACGCTTCCTAAGACGTCAGGTTCGGGTAATTCGGCCGGCCAATCGCACGCTTCCTCAGAAGTCAGGTTCGGGTAATTCGGCCGGCCAATCGCACGCTTCCTAAGACGTCAGGTTCGGGTAATTCGGCCGGCCAACCGCACGTTTCCTCAGAAGTCAGGTTCGGGTAATTCGGCTGGCCAATCGCACGCTTCCTAAGACGTCAGGTTCGGGTAATTCGGCCGGCCAATCGCACGCTTCCTCAGAAAACCATCCCACTTCTGATTAACCACCATGTTCACCCCTGTATCAGTTCCCTCACCAAATTCCCAGAGACCCACCCTCAAACATCACTGGTGTCCAGTCCGAAAAGTCACTAACATATCCACCAGAGCTCTGATTCAGAAGCTAATTACTCCCACCCCCCAGTATCTTTTCACCAGGCAGATATGATGTAACTAACAGTGAAATGAAGTGTACAAGTCATTAAATTCAAAGGATATAGGCAGAAACCCACCCAGCAGGGGGGGTCTGCACTACAGGCATTTATGATTTATTTTTTTAGCAGACATTTTTATCCAAAGCAACATATGACTTTGAGAAAGCAGGGTCAGTCCCTGGAGCAATCAGGGGTTAAGGGCCTCGCTCAGGGACCCAACAGTAAAATCACTGGGATTTGAACCAACGACCTTCCAACAACGAGAACAGCGTCCCAACCTGCTAAGCCACATATGGCCCCAAGGCAGATGCAGGGCACGTCTGTGTGGAACTTGTTAATTCCATGCATCCTGCAGAGGACTGACAGATTGTCACTCCCTACGGTCAGAGCACCCTGCGACCCTGCTCACCAGCCACGTCACGCATCACCTCATCACGACATCTTTGTAATTCTTTTCCAAAACCCTACAGGCATGCTGAGTTAATTGGAAAATGATGGTAATGAAAAAATGTAAATGCTTGAATGAAAGCAAGAGCGCATAAACTATGTTTGACATCTTCCTCCTCGAAAAAGGTCAAAACTGTCTTATAGAGCTGGTATGGTCCACTGAGGTGTTTTTTTTGGGGGGGGCGGGGGGGTTGAAATCAATCGAGATGTTTACAGTAGCACCACGTCAAATTCCATTTATAATTCATCCACTTGGCCAAATGGCAAAATGTTAAATTCCATCCACCAATCAGATGCCGTTTCCCTGTTGTCAGACGAAGCTGTCTGCTGTTAGCCAGGTTTACCAAGGAAACTGAGATCCTAAATGGAAGATGGTACCACGTACATTCAGCCCAGGGGCAATACTAGGAGTTTCTTAAGGTAGGATGCATAAGAGGCTCCATAATTCATACAAAGGGGTCAACCTTATCATTATCCAATGATCTGTTTTGAATCGGTGAGTGACAGAGGAGGAGGCACTACAGGGGCCAATCAGCTATCAGCTGAGGTGAATGCCCTGGTTGCCCCGCCCTTGTAAACACACCCGATTCAGCAATTAAATTTTAAATTCACGTAGGCTACATACCAAAATTGTTTCTTTGACTGCTCTCTCACTACCTCCCTCGATGACTCACTGTCATGTTGAAAGTTCATGAAGCTGACAAGGGAAGGAATGAGTGAGTGAATGAATGAGGAAGGCAACTCAGACAAAAAGCAGCATCAGGACACACTTGCATCCTCGATAATATTCCATGCTCCACCTATTTGTATGAAGTCGTCACTGAAATAGAAATTTTTATGCCATGCCATACGTGGGTGGCACTAAAGGTGAATTTCTCTTCCGCAAAGGGTACTCTCGCCTGGACTTCCACATGCCCCCTGTGAAGAGGCGATCTGAGCAAAAATCAGCCCTCGATGACTCATTGCAGAAGGTGTTGGGACAACACTTCAGCACCTGGAATTTGGAAAAACTTCTGGGGCAAAGGAGACGTAGCGTGAGAGGGTGGTGCAAATAAGGGGTTTGTGATGTAGCCTTAAATAATGAGGCCAATGGCCCCTTAAAAGTGCAATTTACGGAATAATTAGTGGTGTCATGTATTGTAATGCTAATTAGGGCAACATGTTGCATTGTGGGTAGCGGTGGCCTCGCATTCTCAAGAAATTACCGTACATTCTACCCGCAATACTGCAAATGAAGTACGAATTAGTATATAAAGGTTAAAATAATTCAAATAAAAGGTACGAAAATTTCTTGTCATATCGACGCAACTGCACATAAAATACGTACGCATTGATGCTGTTTAAACAATCGATTGCCGCACCTATTGCTTTTAAAGGTGAATGCGTGCTTGCATACCAGTTATGTCCATCCCTGGTTATACGTCTTTAAAAATATGTCTGCGGAGAGAGAGAACCATGGTTGCATCCGCAGTGTGGGCTTTAAAGCTAGGAGTGCATTAACCCGCTTATACCCTTAAAACATATTTGGCTTACACGTTTATACTTGAAGACATTTTTTCCACGTTTATAAATTTAAAACGTATTAGTAGAACTACTGTTTATACTATTTACTGTTATAATGATAACATAACATACCGCGGCATTTCCTTTTGGCAAAACTGCATCTTGGGGGATTTAAAAATCCCGGAATAGCGTTGCTTTTTAAATTACAGTCAAGATATGGCCCAAGCCTGCAAATGCTTTGGTTATATACGACCCAAGCCACTGTTAATGCACCAAAAAGTCTATTGCTGAGTCATTAGGTAGAAGTTGCCTGCTGCTGAGCCCAAAGGCAAGTCTTTATGTACAAAGATATATGCTATATACACTCACCAGCCACTTTATTAGGTACACCTTGCTAGTAAAGGTTTGGACTCCCTTTTGCCTTCAGAACTGCCATAATCCTCATGGCATAGATCCAACAAGGTGCTTGGGTACCCTGTGGTCATAAAGGGATGAACATAGTCAGCAACACTACTCAGACAGGCTGTGACATTTAAATGATGATCAGTTGGTAGTAAGGGTCCCAAAGTGTGATGAGAACATATCCCCCACACCGGTGAGTGGCTCAGTGGGCCTGTGATCAGAAGGTTGTTGATTCAAGCCCAGCCTAGGTGTATCTTAGGGTCCTTGAGCAAGACCATTAACCCCAAACTCCCTGGTTGCCCCAGTCAATGGTTGCCTTTCACGGCCAAGCTTGCTCTCCTGGAGAGCAAGATGGGGGGAGCTGAGAAGAGAATTTCCCCATGTGGATCAATAAAGCATCTATTATTATTATTAATAATAATAGACCATCAGCAGCCTAAATTGTTAACAAAAGTCAGGATGGATCTAAGCTTTCATGTTGTTTACGCCAAATTCTGACCCTATCATCTGAATGTCGCAGCAGAAATTGAGACTCATCTGACCAGGCAACGTTTTTCCAACCTTCCATTGTCCAGTTCTGGTGAGCCTGTGCCCACTGTAGCCTCAGTTAACTGTTCTTAGCTGACCCTGTAGCCCATCTGCTGCAAGGTTCAACTTGCTGTCCATTCAGAGATGCTCATCTGCATACCTCGGTTGTAACGAGTGATTATTTGAGTTACTGTCATGTTTTGAAAAGCTTGAATCAGTATGGTTGCCTGACACCATCAATTATGCCATGTTCCAAGTCACTAAAATCACATTTCTTCCAAATTTTGGTGTTTAATGTGAACATTAATTGTCCTGGGTTATTCTCCACCTTGTGCCTGTAACCCCCAGGATAGGCTCCGAACCCCCAGCGATCCTGAATAGGATAAGCGGTTACAGAAAATGGATGGATGGATGGATTAACTAAAGCTCCAAACCTGTATCTGCATGATTTTATACACTGTGCTGCTGACATATGATTACCTGATTAGATAATTGCTTCAACAAGCAGTTGAACAGGTGTACCTAATAAAGTGACCAGTTACTGTATATTCAGTCATTACTTTATTGATTTAGCTCCGGGTACCACCTGTAATTCAGCAGCATTATAGGTAAACCCGGACTTATTTAGCGTTTACCGACTATGTGTACCACATTGTTTAGGCAGGTGAAACGGTACTGTAAAGTATGACTGTATTACAAGTGCATTACATCAGTAAATCATTTCAGTATTTAATCACTGACCACAGATACTGGTCCTCAGCCTGAAGCACTTCTTATGTCTAAGTGAGTTGTGTCTAAGCGACTCTTCGCTTTTATAGTTTCTGTTAAATAATGTTAGAATAAAAGATTATAATCGCGCATTGATTTACTACTGTGATTTGCCTGGCCGGCACTACGTGTGCGGTTATAGAAAATTAATCAACCCCCTGGAGAATCTAGAATTCGACAGTGCGGTGGTATAAACTACAATAACAACCACCACACACACACACGAGGGTCCTGTTACCACGACAACGTGTCACGGCCGAGAGGCAGGTTACAGCTGTGACCGGATCCCCGGGGCAAACTTTAGCTTAGAGAAGAGGACGAGGAGGGGGCTTTAATGACAGGCACTTGGCGGGGCCCCATCCCCCATCGGAAGGGCCAAGGTGACGGCAAAAGGGGACAAGATTAATAATTTTACGAGACAATCATAGCCACGGAAAACGCTCAAATTACAAAGCAAAGAACTTCAGCTTTGGCGTTCAGGTTAAATGGCTGGCTGTGTTAGAGATATACGACGCAGTTTTATTTTTGAATACAATTCTGTCGTATTCAGGGTATGTGCGCGTAAGTGTGTTTAAATCAAAGTACATTGACTTTGTGGGGTAGCATGTAAAAAATATTACCTTATAGATATTTTGGGAAATTTTCCATTTACGATTAAAAATTTGAAAATTCCCCGGTTAATAAAACGATATATCTTTACACCAAGATATGTATTCTCGGAATGATAGATTTTCTCCTGATACTGCTGCAAAAGGCATGCTTATCCCCGTCCTAGATGTTGTAGATTATGGGGATATCGCGTCCTTACGTAATAGTTAATTTATGCTGGGGAAAAAGCAGACCAGATTTACCAACACCTTTAATCGGAGATGTTTGAAGTTTACATTTATGATCACGTCCCAAAAATAATTTTAAATTCCAAAAAGCGATTCGTGCATTTCAAGAATCGTTTCTGAAGTTTCTGCCATTTGTTTGGTTTTCCCTCCCGGAAAGACAGAAAATAGCGTACACTGTCGACATAAATTACAGAAAGGGTTCATAACGAACATTACATTTTCTGTAAATCAGATTTACGTCTTTTGGTAGAAATGTAATTGAACGTGTATTCGGGAACTTAAGCGGTAGAGATCAGCGGATGAGTTTAACGGTTGCGCTTTGCTGGGGAGGGCAAAAAAACTTGCTTACCTTATAGGCTATGTTAACGCATGCATCTGATGCACACATAAACTATTATTTTGACTACCTATAGGATTCCAACAAACCGCCCATGCAATGGTGCAAAGTGCCACCGCATAACGTGCAATGCCAGCCCCCCAAACTCCGCCCATGGAGCGTCGGGTTTGGCAAGAGCTGCCTTCCTGCTGTATGTTATTCAAAGCATTCATAAAGGAAAAATAATAAAACACAATTACAGTCCTTTTCTTGAAAGAGTAAAGCCGAGGAGCTCCGGGAATTCAGCTCATTTACATATTTCACTAAGAAAGGGGTGTTTAGCTTTAAGTATACGATGGATGACATCCGGGAATCGCAGAGCTGAAGAACTTAAATGTTATTCATCTGGAAAGCAAGGACTGAACAGCCTTTAATTGGGAGAAAGTGAAAGTGAGTCTATAACCAATATAACCTTTCTCATTATTGTACCATCTCTCCGGAAATTTGCAAGCCATTCAGAGAAAGCAGATCATCTGAGGGGATTTGGGGGAGGAACACAATGAGCATGTCACCTCCACACACAGAAGGGGCGGGGTTAGAATCCCAGAAGTGTGACGCGTCAGGTGATGAGTCATCCTAGGTAAAACGAAGCGTCAAATATAATTATATTTATCATAGGGAATTGTGAAGTAACTGTGAGATGGATTCATATAGGAGGGGGGTGTTATGGGTGGTGTGTGGCTCAGCACATTAGGAGGTCACTAGTTTAAGTCCCAGTCTTAGCATAGCGATTTCACCGATGGGTCCCTGAGCAAGGCCCTTAACCCCGTTTGCTTCAGGGACTAACTAGTCCTGCTTGCTCAAAAATGTATGTGACTTTGGATAAAAAAAAAATACGTGTTTGCTATGTATATCCATGTTACATATAAGCAAGCAAGAGTCAATTAACTGGGAAGGTGTGTATGTGCGTGTGTGTGTGTGTATATATATATATATATATATATATATATATATATATGAAGAGCTCTTTTCCAAAACGCTATAAATCCATCCATTTATTTCCAAAAAGTTGATTGTGTTGTGTGAACATGCAACATATGACATCATGAGGTTTTCTACCTCCAGCTTTAGGTCTCACTGGCTCATCGATGCCATCAAAAGGGTTTAAAGCACTCATTTTGAAGAGG
>JAOYFF010000081.1:14817396-14828969 GCA_025773925.1 Cryptomyrus ogoouensis
ATTTAGTCCCCACAATGTAATATAAACCTAATACACTCACTCTCTCTCTCACACACACACACACACACAAACACACACTGTGTATAATTTAACATTCTTTTCGGGGTGGGGATCAGGCTGCCTCAATCCCCCCCCACCACAAACACAAACACAGATGCACACACAGTACACACACTCTTAGGTAATCTTCCTTCCCTTAACCGTCTGCGATCTGCAGCATATCTGAGCCAGTCCCCCTGGTTTACCACATCCTAGGCGTACAGGACGGCCCCCAATGTTAGCACATCCTGTCACGGGTTGTGACAACCGTTTGTGTAGCCGGTGACAAAGGGAAGGGCTTTCTGCAGTCAAACCATCCATAATGGCTTTGAAATGAAAGCAATTAAAGAACACTCACTGGAACCATGTGCCTGACTCAGATAATTCGTGTTTTGTTCACTAATAGTAAAGTGCAGCAATTTGCAGATTGATGCAACTAAATCCTCACGCAATGATGGGCTCCTCGCAGTCAGAGTGTTGCAATAATTTGAATATGGCTAATTTCATAGAGGATAAATACTGATGTTAAATAAGCAGTGATGTAGCTGTAATATTGATCAAATTTTTCGCATTTCTAATTTGAGAACCATTCATTGTAGTGTGAAATACAGGCTTCACATAGGCTTCCCAAATTCCAAATCAGAGTCTGTTCCAGGAAGCATAAGGCAGGGGGACGCCCTGGACAGGATGCCAGTACATCGCAGGACATGAGGCAGGGGGACACCCTGGATGGGATGCCGGTCCGTCACAGGGCACGAAGCAGGGGGACACCCTGGATGGGATGCCAGTACCTCACAGGGCACATACATATGCTCAAACATTATGGGCAATTTAGAGTTGATAGTGAACTTATCTGATTCTATTGCTTTTCAGGAGGAAACCTACACAACCAATGGGAAAACATGCAAACTGATACACAGCATTTGAAATCACCAACCTGGAAGTTTGTTATCCCTTGAGCCCACATGCCAGCGCTCTGCTGTGTGAGGGTATATTCATAAAACCATGTGTTAGTTGAGGAACATTCAGTGCAGCTGATATTTGTTACATTTTCAAGCCCATACAGGCATGAATCCATGTAATCAACACGGGAGTTCCGTTTGTAGATGTTTCCGCGGGTAATCATCGCTCTCGAGGAACAAAACACCTGCAAACTTGTGCCTTTCTCCCACCACTTGATGCGATGAGGTGTAACCAGATCCATCGCTGTTTGACGCATGGTGATTAAAATTGCAGTGATCTACCGTTTCATCCCGAATTAATTTACAAATTGGAGAGATGGAGTCTGTGGTTTGGTGCATGAAGCTGGAGAAAATGAGCAATCAGCCCAACCGAAAAGCCGACTGAGGCTCCTAACTCTTGCTCGACAGTGAGGAACGCCCACATTTATCCTGTAAACAAGAACATTCATCTGCGGAACACTCCTCGTCATCAAACGGTGCTGGCCAAAGACAGAATTCATCCACATTCAAAATGAGGTTTATTGGCAGGGAATTTGTATTCGTCTGTCAGCGGCTCTTATACATACGGTGGATACATTGACAAAACTGAGCGTGGTGTGTGGCGTAGTGGGGTCAGATGCTTTTTTGTGATTTGAGCATTGTTGGTTCAAATCCCTGGGCCAGCAGAGTGATTTAACTGTTGGGCTATTAACCCCCAAATGCTCCATGTACTGTCTGGCTTGGGGTCAGAGCTCAGAGTCAACCACTCATCCAGCACCCGTGGAACAGTTTTTGGGGTTAAGGGGTTAAGGGCCTTGCTCAATGGCCCAATGTGATACAATTACTCAGCTGGTTATGGTATCTGAACCAACTACAAGCAGTCCGGCCATCAGCAGCTGCTGTGAAGCGAAGGCCGAAATCGACCAAATAGACTCATCACGCTGAGGTCATTTCCAAATATGAGCTCCATGCCATTACATCACGCCAGAGAAAATAAGCAAACTGATCTCCCAATGTGTCTGAGACCATCCTAGGTTATTAAATATGAATAGAGCTATTTGTTATCTCAAGACCATGAAGCTGATTTTTAGAACAATGTAGCCCTCGGGCATTTATTTATTACTTTTTAATAAATAAATGTGTGATTAGCTTCACGTACCAAAGGGGACTGTTAAACCATGTGGTTTATTAGCCAATTTATATCTAAATCTTTTTAACAGCAAATAGATGAATAGTTTTCTAAATATCTAGTAGCACATTGATAGTTCTCAAGCCAAACAAGCGACAGCACAGTTAGTCTTGAATTTGTACGGTTAATAATCCTATACATGCATGATAATCATGGGACAATCTCACCTGAAGGTTATACAGGTGTTATGCTAATGCAGTCTTTTGGGTTTTGGCTACAATGATTGTCACCCCACTGCTCGTGGTAGCCAGTGGCGCCGTTTACTACCACTCAAACCACACGTTTGTGGGCCCCCTGTTGGCCACAAACAGTCACTGCACTAAGTACTAAATCAACATGCTCCTTATTTAGGTAATGCGGAAGCAGCATGTTCTGCTAACCAGCTAGCTAGCTACAGTCTCCTGACTCTACTCACTAGCTCTTTATTTATTTTTTTAAATATGCGGGGGGGGGGGGGGGTCCTGGCATGACTTTCTGAGTGGGACCCTCGAAACAACAAATCCGTCTGAAGGTATGAAACTAAACATAATATGAAGCACCCAATGAATACACTTCTAAAGGGTTTCCATGGCAACCCAGCGAACATGAATCGCTCGTCCTCCCAACGGACAACCCCCTTGGATGAGGACGAGCTTTGTGAAGCAGGATTTTCGGCTTCTTGCGCTGCATTGGTTGACAACCCGGCCTCTTCCCCAAAGAACCTCCAAACAGCTCAGCCGTAAAACATGCAGAGATCAGGAAAACCCCCGGGATAAGCAAGTCAAACGGTTTCCACGGTAATCCCCAGTGCAGCTTGCGAAAGCACGTTATATGGAACTTCGCCGATTTCCCAAAGAATTTCCAGCATTTTTGTACTGCCTGAATCTTGGGAGGTGGTTTTGGCTTCGTGGTTTAAGGTACTGAGGCTGAAAGTTGTTGGTTTGAATCCCATGTTTCGTAGAATGATTTCACTGTTGGGCCCATAATCAAGACCCTTAACCCCTAATTGCTCCAGAACAGAGGTGTGGCAACGGGACATGCAAGGTAGGCAATTGCCTGGGGCCCCAAACTTTGAAGGGGCCACGGACGGAGCGATGGCGATTGCTTTACCAGCAATGATAAAGCTGAAGCATTGCATTAATGCAGCCCATTGGATGCCCATTGTCCACATGCATGTTTGTTTTAAGTAATACAAACTAGTGCTGAGGCGATTATGTACTCGATGACGTCTCCACTGAAAATTCTTTTACATCAATATTTTAAATCAATGCATGTTTCATTATTTTAATTAAATTACCTTTATGATTTCTAAAACGCTTCACTTCATTATTGCAAATGTTTTCCTTTAATTTCCCTACGTAATTATGAGAGTAGTTCGAATTATCACAAAACAAAAAGGTGGTTTTACACTGTGCAAAGTGCGACAGCATACCATGGTGGTATTAACACTATGCACGAGCCCCGGAAGAGAAAACACAGGCGCTATTCTAGTCCACTATTCAAGTTTATTAACTTACCATTAGTACGGAGAGCTTTTTAATATCTTTTGTCCTTGTAGCTGCTAAATACACTCATTAGTAAAGCCATGAAGTTGTCTGCCTGCTACATTATAATCTCTATTGAATAAGTGTTTGTAAAAATGTTTAAGCTAAAATCTGGTCTTATTATACATTGATTGACGGTGCCAGTGTGTTCATGTATGTTAGGCATATTGGGACCAGTGTCGTTATTGTAAACTAAAACTGAAATGAAAACGGAAAATGAAATGAAATGAAAATAAAAATAATTCATGAACTGAAATAAAAATTATTTATAAAAAAACCGTGTCAGACTTTAATTTGCAAAAAGTACCTCCACACCAGCACCATCTTTTTACCTTGTTTAACCACAATATCTCATCTTTTAAAAGATGTTGTGGCTGCTGATCTGTCCCTTCCTTCGTCACTTCAGTGCTTATCGCTTGTGTCGCATGTCGCGTGCTTCATTAGCCAAATTATTTAGCATGAGGATACGCCAAATTTATACATATGGCTAACTTTGGGCATCACAATACGCAACCCATTAATATTTTTAGGCATAACAGTAATCTGCTCATAGAATTGTGGGTGATAATGTTCATATAGTGCTGAAAAACCAGGATACATTATCTAAAGTCCTGCAATGGCATACAGTTAAAAAATTAATTTAAACGGTCAAATAGATTTTCTGGAGGAAAATTAATCGCTTAGATTGATTGATCGATCAATAAAATAGTCGATAGATTAATCTATAGAAAAATAGTCACTAGTGGCAGCCCTAACACGAGCTCTTGTATTTTTTGATGTCAACCATCATTCAATAATAATTGCTTGATTGGAAGATTAACTAAACAAAAAATACACATTTGACAACACAGCAGGAACTCTGGAGTAAGGTAACGGTAATGAATAAAGTTGTTGGGGGGGGGGGGGCATGTTTTTTATGCCTGGTGTCCCCACAGACATTTTCTTCATCTTTGCCCCATGGGACTTATAAATGGACATATTTGCAGTTTTCGAAAGGGTTTCAGATAGCCGTCCTCACTCCTTGTCTGAACATTGTTGCTAATTACTTTGAAATGTATAGATGTTATCGGTATTTGGTGTCGTGGTTTCTGGAGCATGTAGCTGGCTGGTGATTTATTCCATTTCCTTAATGGGTAACACACCTGGATGGCTTGTCAAAGCCCTATTGAGCTGAATGACAGCTTGTCTGGGCAAACAGACTCTCTTCTATGATCTAATAGGCCAGGGGATACTGAAGAGTCCTGCTGCCTGATTGGACAGCTCTTGTCGATGATGCCGGAAGTTAAATTATGACTCGACATCTCCACTGGGGGGCAATGTTGAACACTCCACTCAAATCCATATTTCCTTGCACTTCTGGGATGTTGTTTTTTGTCTGGTTCACACACTCACTTTCAAGCACTCGTCCCAGTTTGTTTTTGTTGGCATTGGCTCTTGAACCACAGTTTGGCTTAGCCTGGTGCTTTTTGTTTTAAGCATAATTTTAAAGCTAAATATAAGTATTACATTTGCATTTAAATTGCTTTAAACAGCATCAACAGGTTCATACCTCATATGTCAAGAATGCATTTTGCATATTTTTGGAGAATTAGTTCTCTGTTAGTTTTCTGTTAACAAATGGTCTATATTTATATTTATTCATTTTTTTCATTCAGTGTCACTTTATCCAGTTTCCAGAAACTGCCAGTGTTAATCCCAGGGGTTCTTAATTCAGTGAATTGGACAGACTCCTCTAGCAATCATTAAGGTAGGTCCAGTGTGCTTTTATATGAAGAGCTATAAGGCCATGCAACTAATACTCATATTGACATCCCACCAGTAGGGGGCGAACTCATGTCAGGGCACCAATTGTTTTCTTTCTGCTATTCCTTGGAGGTGTGTGAAGTGGGGGGACGGGAGAGAGAAGGACTCATATGTGCTCATTTTTATAAATGGCAGACTCATGGGATATCGACTTGTGGCGATCGCTCAAATGGATTGCAATTTTGGGTTGCACTGTCCCTAGCACACAATGTCCGTATCTCATTGGGCCGTGCAAGATGAAATTAAGGGAATTAAATCTAACCCAGAAATTCATTTTTTTTCTTCTTTAATTCCTTTGTATCTCAGTAGTTTCACAATGATGCTTCAAGCTAACGGGCAGTGAAAAGACCTAAACATTTACCCTGAAGGGTGGCACAGTGCTTCAGTGGTAACAGTGCAGCCTCACACCTATGTGTGTTGGGGTTTGGATGGGTTTCCTCTGGTTGGCGTGAAGGGGTGTCTTTGAATTGCCTGTATTGCATGCTCTGTGATGGACTGGCATCCCGTCCAGGGTGTCCCCCTGCCTCGTGCCCTGTGATGGACTGGCATCCCATCCAGGGTGTCCCTTGCCCATTATATCCTGGACCAGTCCCCAGGCTCCCAAGGACACTATACTGGATAAAAATTCACAGATGAATGTCTGTCCTGGTTACTATACAGTACAATATCAGTTTCATACTTATGTGGTAATAAACATTGTAGAGGACATAATGAATAGGAAACAGAATTATTGAAAAATGACTATTTCAGAAACTGAATGCACGGTAACCATATAAATAGAGTTTCATACAGCCAACTGATTACTCAGAACTCTAGGCAGTATGGTTCTAATATAAGTGTCACAAAGCACCTTCTGGTTCCCCTTCTTACGCACAGGCCCCTGACATCTCGGATCAGTATACAAGAGAGCGAATTCTCAGTCACTTTGCACCTTGTCAGGAATCTGTAATGAACAAGTACCCATGGGGGCCGGCCTTAGGCCCACGATGACGGACAGCCTGCTCGACCACTCACAGCCGTGCACAAATCCTGGCTGGTCCTCCAGCCCTAAAAGGGGCGCTGGTGAGTCAGCCTTGAACTCATCATTAGGGCTATAGCCTCAGCCAAAGGCAGACAGAGCCCCCTGTCTCTGTTAGCCCTGATGTCTGAAACCTTTATTAGACTCTGTTAAGCTAAAGACACAAAGTCTCTCTAGGTATTTCAGAGAACACGGCCGGGGGGCAGTGACATCAGCTCCTATCCTTTCAAATGGCTGCAGCTTTTAAGTAGTGCAGCTCGAGTTCACATTCAGTAAGTACATGGTATCAGATTTGCATAAATAAAAAAACAGTCTTCTTACAGTTTTTCTCTTTTCTCATGCAGTTTTTTTCTCTGTCTTTTGTGGAGCACTTAATTCAGTGTGATGTGTACGATTCACAGAAAACTTCTTTTTGGAGGAGGTTCCAGTCACTGTGCTTTAGCTTCAGTTCAGTTCGATTTTTATAGCACCTTTCCCAAGGAAGTTACAAAAGAACCCAACATTAGTGGAACCTGACGTGCTACAGTTTAGAGGAGCAATAGTTTCAGTCAGGGTGGGGGGGCTAAACGGCCAAAATTAAAGCAGACCAAAGCTAGGGACCCCCACTACTAATGTGTGATCATATAAGTACTTAAGGATTGGGGGCCTTGCATTTTGCTCAGAATGGGGGGGGGTCCCTTTTAGTACTTTTATAATTTTATTCTGATGTATAAGCAAACTAAATCCTGCTCTCCTTTCCTTTTGCAAGAAATATTACCCTGTTATACTTAGCTAACTACAAAACTAGTCTTCTCAAAATCACAGAACTTTCACTGAAAAGTAAACAAACGACCAACCTCAAAAACTGAATGGTAACGACTTTATTTAGAATGTTTGCAAATGCCGATGGTGAAATCTGACATACGAAACGATAAACTGTCACTCGCTTCTGCGCCCCTTGTCAGTGTTCTTGGTACTTTATGCTGTCATATTGAGATGTCTCCCAATCACCATGCAGAGGAGTCTGGCTTCCAGGCGGGTTTAAGATACCTGACTGCTGGTCTACCTGTCCAATCTGCATCATCGAAGCAAAAACCGTGTACGGAGCTCTCATAGACTCCCAGCGAAACACGGTACCCAGGCAGGCTCTGAAAACACGTCATCAAAGCATATTGATCAATAAGCTTTCATCCATTTTCCATTTAGACAAAGCCTACATGAGTTTTCCTTAGAGACTTCCTTAGCCTCCCCTACTATCCTGGAGCGTGTTTCCCAAAAGCAGAGCTGCTAACAGCGTTAGCAAGTTACATAGTTGGAACCATGCAACTGAATGGGTCTAACCATGTAAGTCGGTAAACAGAGCTTGAATGGCTGACTTTGGTTCTCAAACTTCATCTGTTCCAGAAAGCTGCTCGAGAACTGAATCAATTTTTCCTGTAAAAAATCATGTAAATTGGAGTAATCTGTTCCAGACCCCCAAATGATGTTTTAACCAGTATCAATACATACATAATGTTAAAACCATAAATAAAAACTTCACAACTCATGAATATATGAAAAAAAAAGAGTTTGTCATTCCATACTCTGTAGCGAGATCAGACCCCTTTATCATACATTGCAGTTATTTCCTTTTTAAGTTCTATTGTGGTTCTCACAACTTTCCTTTTTGGTTTGCTGCTATCACTAACCTTGCTAGGACCCACGGTGGCTTATTTAAAAACAAAATAAAAGCGAAAAAACACGAGAATATTCATAGTACAATTTGGCGGAGATGTTCACTATGCGAGCACTAGCGGTATACTGACTCACCTGCACACATTCTCTTCTTTGTTTATGCCTAAAAGTGCTGTGTCAGACAGGTTTTAGTGCGAAAGGGCTGGTTGGTCAAGAACCAAAAATTAGTTCGACAACCGAGACATTTCTTTTTACTAAATAATTTGGTAGAGAACCGAATTGTATGAGATGTGAGAAGTTCAAGAACCGAGGTTCCGCTGTATATGTTTATTTCCTGGCCAGATGCACTTGTAGAAACCGTGTACACGTGCCTGATGGGTGAGAAAATATTTGTTCCAGGTTGTGCAGGTCCACTGGGATTGAAAGTGGACTGGTGTATATCAAGTTTGGGGGTAACAGTTTAGAAGTTTTGAATCGTTTTATCACCTCCTCTTACATATTTATATTTGAAAGAAGGAACGACAGAGTTTGAGATTCACGGTTTGTCAGTTCCATTTACTGAACTCTCCTTATTCAACTATGCAAAGTCAGGTTTTCATTCTACGGGGCCTTTAAGGTGACCACCCCTCTCCCCGCCCGCATAAACACTTCGTTTTACTTGCGAACTGGACCTCTCACACCTCCTGTCTCCTCCCCCGCCCCTCCAGGTCTGACAGCGGCCGCCTCCCTCGTGTCCCTGGCCTGGGCGCTGGCCTCCTACCAGAAGGCACTGAGAGAGTCTCGCGATGACAAGAAGCCGGTCAGCTACCTGGCGGTGGTGATCACCTTCTGCTGGCACTTCTTCACGGTGGCGGCCCGTGTGGTCACCTTCGCCCTCTTCGCCTCCGTGTTCCAGCTTTACTTCGGCGTCTTCATCGTGCTGCACTGGTGCGTTATGACCTTCTGGATCGTCCACTGCGAGACCGAGTTCTGCGTCACGAAATGGGAGGAGATCGTCTTCGACATGGTTGTTGGCGTCGTCTACATCTTCAGCTGGTTCAACGTCAAGGAGGGCCGCACGCGCTACCGGCTCTTCGTCTACTACCTGGTGGTGCTGCTGGAGAACGCCGCGCTGAGCACTCTCTGGTACCTTTACCGGCTGCCCTCCACCACTGACGCCTTTGCCATTCCTGCCCTTTGTGTCATCTTCAGCAGCTTCCTCACCGGCGTGCTCTTCATGCTCATGTACTACGCCTTCTTCCACCCTAATGGACCACGATTCGGCCGTTCGCCAAGCTCCGCCCTCGAGGACCCGGTCGGGGGCGGGGCTGCCACTTCGCCACCGCCACCTGAGGGGGCCACTAACTCCCTGAGGGCAGGGCAGATGCGGGGGGGGTCCTCAATGGACATCAAGTACACCGAGAGGGACGGCTGTACACCCGTGTTCCAGGTGAGACCGCTGGCCACGCCCACACCGTCCTCCCGCCCCCCACGGATAGAGGAGACCGTGATAAAGATAGACCTCTTCCGGAACCGCTACCCGGCCTGGGAGAGGCACGTGCTGGACAGGAGTATACGCAAGGCCATACTGGGTTTCGAATGCTCTCCGGCACCCCCTAGGCTGCAGTACAAGGATGACGCCCTGGTGCAAGAGCGGCTGGAATATGAGACCACGCTGTAGTCGCCAGAAGGCTTGGAAAAAAATCAAAAGCAGATGATCAACCTGGGTTAACAGCAGGACTGTGGCAATAACTAGCTGTCCCTGAAGGGAGCTCTCACCTGCGCTGCTTGAGGTGTTGATTGTCAGACCACAATTCATTTCTGAGTTAACAGTATTGATGGAGCAACATCTTGGTCCTGGGAGACAGGATTTGGCCAGATACCAGGTCCCTTAACAGGGGGGCCACATAAATGCCTGCGCTCTAAATTAACATAAGCTAATATTTGGCATATTAAAGAATTAAAAAACATTGGAATTCAACATAAAAGTTATTTTCCCAAAAGAAGATCCTCCCAGAAGTGATTAAAAACTATTAAATATACAGGTACGATTAAAAATCAGATATTAGGATCGTATTTATACAAACAGGGGACCAAATGTAGACTTTCGTTAGGCGTTTTAATGAACTTCTGATGGAAAGTGGTCCACGGCGACCATGCTTTCTAGAGCCAACTTGGATGCCGCAGGAGCAGCACCCAACTGTGCCAAAAAGTCACGCTTTCATTTTACAGGCTTTCTGTAATCACCTGGACCGGGCTGTTGCTCGCTTAGTGTGTCACACAGGGTAACACCTCAGCTTAAAGCCCCCAGTCATGGTGGCGGAGAGGGCAAGGCGACGGTCAGCTTCATAGGTGAGTTGGAGATAGAGTGTCGCTTGTCCCCAAGGTGTCCCCAACAGGGGTACCTCCCACAGCTCCCACGATCGGTGACTTGGTGGTTGACTCATAGTCAGGGGTGAAACAAAAATATGATGATAAAACTTATGCATCTAAAGCACTTAACCTGTACTTTGCTGCTCTTCTTTACACAAGACCAAGTAAGGGCTTAGAACCAGCAATGTCAGTGAAGCAGCTGAATCACGCGGCGAGCGTGGCGGGGTGGACAGGAAGACGGGGGGGTGCCGGCCGGGATGCAGTCACCGGGTTAGGGTAGCGCACTTTTAAATCCCGGGGACGGTCCATCTGGTGCCACCCCCCTTCCCGATCTGATGGGAGGCAGGCAGAACAGCGATGGCTGACACCCCTGCATCCTTATGCCTGTACTTTTCAGGGCAGATGGTAATTTGCTCCAAGAAAAACACCCGTAGATTGTTTGGCCAAAAGTTCTTCTTCTGAAAGAATATGGATTGTAAAGCAAAGCAGGCCTATGCTTTTAACGAGAGATCGTTTATTTGAAAACGACAGGTCATTTCCTTTAGTTTCTCTCCTTGTCTAAATTGCATGCAACAAAGACCCAGACTAGAATTGTTTCCAATCATTTCCTGTCTTGAAATGGATCAGGGTCCGGACTCCATTAGTAACAGGGTGTCATTCTCTTTCAATCATTGTTATTGTCCTTTATAAATCTGGGTCAAGGCAGCATCATTCATTCCAGTGACTGGCTGAACTCTGGTCTCTGTTCCGATTCTCATGTTAGAAATCAACAACTGAATTTGTGCTCTTCCATAGGCTTCTTGTGTGACATCTACCATCAGCAAGGACTCATTCAGAAACAAAGTCCATTATGAAAAGGCAATATATTAAGAAATATAAAATCCTGAAGTGGGAAACTACCTGCACAAATTTATTTGGGCACAAATTTAAAGCATTTATTTGGAAATGGATTTATTATTTATTAATAACAATTAATAATTATTGCTGCTTTCTGATTTTATGCATATTTATACATTATACGCTGTGTGTGTATATATATATATATACATACTAAA
>JAOYFF010000081.1:14829069-14850857 GCA_025773925.1 Cryptomyrus ogoouensis
TATATATATATATATATATATACATACTAAACTTTATTTCTGTAAAGTACATGTCCAAAATTGTAGAAAAAAGTGGCAATGATACATTTATTTTGTAGTACATACAGCACACTTATAGCGTACATATAGATGGTGGTCACTGATATTTACAATTACTTGGATTTTATATTTTAATATATTTCTTTTTGTAAGGGACATTTATATTTTGTGTAGAAACCCATTACAAATACCAGAGCAAAATATTGTTATTCCTAATTATAAAACATATTTTAGAGGGTACCAGTGTATGTTATGTCACTCTCTTGGTATAAAACTCCTGTCGATATTCTGGGACTTATTTTCACGACCCTGAAACGAATGACAATATAAGCATGTTTTCATTATGTAAGCTTCTCTCAAAGATATATATAAATATATATATATATATATAAATGAATCATATATTGTTATGGCAGAAGGCCCTTGGTGTAAGAAGGCAAAAAATGACTTTTCAGAGAGAGTTTTAGTGAGAAAATAAGAGGAAAAAAACAGTTATGTTATTATTTATTGTCATTTGCCTGCGAATCATTTCTGAACTCAATTTTTTTGCATTATTACTGGACAGGGATGTGTCATATCCAGTGAAATATCACGCCTAAGACACAGAGCTCCTGTAAGGTGATTCCCTTATACATCTGCTCACATCCCCCCAAGGGGCTTTCAAAGACCCAGTAGTAGCATATCTTGTCCAAATCGCCCATAATTCTAGGGGTGATCAAATGCTGATTTATAGGGCTTGTATTGTAGGGGGTAGGAGCTTGCTATCATTTGACGGCTCCGGTTTTCCGATGGCTTACGATTCATGCCGAATGAGAATTAGTGTCCTGTTCATTCACTGATAGTCCACATCCCTGCCATTGACAGGATCCATTAAGATAATGAAGTTGGCAAATTCAGATACTCGTTTAGGAAGCAGGGTAATCAATATTAAATCCCCAAAGTCATTTGTATTATTGCTCTAAGAACAGACATGCTGTATAACCGCAATGTTATAAATTAATGAAATGTCATTATGGAGAATATTACTCTTTAATGAGCTCTTTTTGCGGGTCCGGCGCTATAAATAGCCATAAATGTGAACGGCACTCGAAGCTTTTAACATCCCCAACTTCCAGATTCTGAGACGTATCCAGGAGTTTCTCTATTGTCCACAAGAAATGCAGCCCAAAAGTTCCCTGTGAAGCAGATGAGCTTAGGAGGTTATTGTGACAGGTTGAGTGAGGCAGCCCGCGGGTTAAGCTGGCCTATGGCATGCAGTTTCAGTCTGGGATCCTGTTATTTATTGGTCAGGGTGTCTTGGGGGCGGAGCTAGAACATGTCTGTATGGAGGTTTACTTAGAGCTGTGGGCAGGACCTTTGTTGGACAGTCTCCATGGGCATGAAGGTTCAATGGAGAAAAAATCTAGCATGATTCTTGGTGGGAGAACCACGATAAGCTGGAGTTCTGCAATCTCATTGAACATCGTTAACAGATGGCTTTTTCCTCCTTTATTAATGAATGCAGGTGTCGTTCGGCTAATACAATCATCATGGCCGTTCAGCAACGGGTGGAAAGTCACTATTCAGACCTAGATTCTGCATAGCCTGGTTTATCTACTCGAAGGTCATGTCCCTTCTTTGTCTCAAGGGGTAATGACACAAATGGCCCCAGCTGCTTTTGGGGAAAATAAGTCATCCATCCATCCATCCATCCATCCATCCCTCTTCTACCCTTCTATCCTGGTCAAGGTCACAGGGAGGCTGGAGCATATCCCAGGCAGCATAGGACGTAGGTCATGGGTGTAGCTAGAAATTCTAGGCCTCTTGATAAAACGTAACTGTGGGAACCCCCGTCACCATCACCTAATCAAATGAATAATTTCACTTAGTCAAGGGCCCCTGTAAGATGCTGGGCCCTCTGAATCTGCCAGGGTATCCATGCTTCTATAGCACCCGTCTATCACAGGCCTGGGAATATAACAGGCAAGTGTTAAATAATTAACACTTACATGTTGCTTAATTAGAGCAATTAAGCCCTGGCGAGATATTTTAACGATGCTGTTGACGGTGTTTGTTGATGGTGGTGTGCCGCTCCAGGATCCGCGTCATCACTAACACAGACACTTACATGACAGCGGTGCGCTACACAGGGAATGGCAATTTGGGACGCGAACCCACTGTGCTCAGGGCACATCAGCTGGGGACAGAAACCCTCCCACCTTTCCGCACACTGACAGAAAGAGAGCAGGGCCGCTGACTTTGTCTTTTCAGTTTTACGAACCCGTGTGCGGCATTATTTTAGCCCAGGGATGGTTGCTAAGGTGGATACAGAACCCACATCCACCAGGTACCGCACTGACCCGGGTGGGGGGAGGGACTGTGTCCACAAATCGTTACCCAGAATTCCCTGCTTTCCTTTCAAGCACGCCAGGGGGAGATGTTAATACTTCTAAATAGCTACTTCGAGGTGAATTAATCCATTTATAAACATCAATAACATCACATCTGGCAGGGGGCATTTTCTCTTCGTCCTGCACGAATAACACGGAGAATGTTTGAAAACATTCAACATCCCTGCAGTTATAAACAGTCCAGAGCTCGTTGCCTGGCTTCGGAGGATGAATCGACGTCAGACGTGATTCGATCTGGACCCAATTTCTCCAGACACTGCAGTTTCTCCAATGTTGCCTCACAGCCGAATCCTACAGTAATGAACGTCATAGGAGAACTTATGCAAAAACTCTGTTTTAATTATGTAATCCTTCGACATGCTATATATTATAAATGATAAAATTTCCTTAACCTTGTTGAGCGCCATCTGGCTCCTTTGTCTTGAATTTTGATGCTTTCCACTATATATTTTTTTTGATGATTTGCACATATTTCATTCATAGGGGACAGTGCTAGATTAATTAAAGTAATTAAACTCCATCACATCTCATCTCATCATCTCATTCTCTCTCTCTCATTCTCTCTCCCTCTGTCTGTCATTATCTATCTATCTCTCTATATCACACTCGGCCCGGCATTAATTAAGATTATGGCAGATAGATTGACAGGGGGACGGCCGGAGAACACCCCCTGGGGACAGGGGGGCCATGTTGGATAGTGACTTGGGAGATACTCTGCTGGTCACGCCGACTCGCATATGCTCCTGGGACGACTCAGCAGGACACATATTCACACACCGTGACAAACTGCAGAGCGGTGCAAAGGAGTGTGTGTGTGTGTGTGTGTGTGTGTGTCTGTGTGTGTATATATATATATATACATACTGTAGGTATACATACATGCACTTCACTTTATGTATATATTCTTTTATATGTATGCAGTATATTGAACATGCTATTCAAGTATTGTATAGATGAGTAATATACTGTACGTGTGCAGTATTTATCTACATACAGTATCTGTGTGTGTGTGTGTGTGTGTGTGTGTTACGTGCTGAATGGGCACAGAGTGGAGACAGAGGAGCGGGACTCCAGGAAGTCGGGGAAACGAAGGATTTATTGGGGAAACAAGGGTTTTACGGGGGAGACAGTCGGTCACACAGGACAAACAGGCAGTAACGTCAATGACAGGACTGGGGGAAGATGAACAGGGAGGTACTTAAATACACCGGACTACATTGAATGAAACTAGACACAGCCGGTCACATGGGGATTCCACACGAGGCAGTGAAGGAGGGGGGGCGTGGCACACGGGGATCAGACAGGCAGGGCATGACAACATGAGTGTGTGTGTGTGTGTGTGTATGTGCCTATGCGTGTGTGACCTGGGGTGCCGTTATTCTGGGCTTTATTAGGACTGTATTTGGAGGTTGAGGGCTGGCAGAGGGAAATGCAGATACAGGAAAGTGAAAGTCCAAGGTCATGGGGGGGGGGGCAGAAGAGTGAGGGTGCAAGGTTGCTCTGATTGGTCAGTTAGTGTTTAGAGTGCTGGTCAATGTTACTACTCTTGGAACACGGTGGGTGGCGCTGTCGAGTTATACCCCCTGGGCTGAAATCCTGCCCCCAGGTCTGTGTGCCTGTAGTTCATTGGGTGTGTACTCTCACGCAGCCTGGAAACAGGCACTTGGTTAAATTGGGGTTTCTAAACAGCCCATTATGGGTATGTGCCCTGTGATGGGGCGGCATCCGGTCCAGGGTGTCCCCTGCCTCGTGCCCTGTGATGGACCGGCATCCCGTCCAGGGTGTCCCCTTCCTCGTGCCCTGTGATGGACTGGCATCCCGTCCAGGGTGTCCCCTGCCTCGTACCTTGTGATGGACTGGCATCCTGTTCAGGGCGTCCCTCTGCCAGGTTCCGTCTGCTGCCTGGGACAGGCTCCCCCCACGTACCCTAAAAGATGAGGAGCACTGGAAGATGGATTTACACTGGTTACTCGTTTCTGAAATGGCCGTCACACACATGAAGCTCACCGCCCGTCAGCTGATTCGTCTGACAGACGCTGAAGTCAGGAGAATCTCACTGCTCGATCAGCAGATTCGGTTCAGATACCGTTTGTCCTTGAGGACTCAAAAGAGGACTCAAAGTGCTGAGTCGAGTCCAGGGCGGACTGCTTCTCCATCTAATCGCGAGTGGGTGACATTGGTTCCACATTGTGCTGTACAGCCCCTGAGGTTAGCTAGGCCGCTAAATGCTAAATGGCCACAAAAATAGAAGGAAATCATTGGGTGCGATACAGGGAAATATGACAGACTGCAAAGGCTTCTCTAAAAAGGCTGACATGCTGTTTGCTATCAGTGTGTTACCAACCTTTTCTTGCCTGCAATATTCTTTAAAATAGAGATTATAATAGAAAGAGGTTGACATTTTCAATAAGGTCATTTTCTCTGAACCACACTGAACACCCCACCGTAATGATGTACATTATTAGAATGTTTGTTTCTTTTTTAAAGCAAGTTTTAAATAAATGAATATTTTATCAACAAAATTTTATCAAAACTGCACATTTCTGATCTGAGCAAATCCACGTGAATGAGGGGACAGCATGAAAGCCGCACAAGCACAGAGCCAGGCGGCTGATATCGAACCCAAGACCCTGGAGGCGTGATGCTATAATGTGGAGCACTGAACCAGCACACCACCCTGCTTATAAATCAGTCTCAGGCAAAACAAACAGCAGCTATTAGGCTCAATGGATGAGTTAATGTCTAATAATTACACTTTATCATCCATCCATCTTCTAACCATTTATCCTCGACAAGGGCGTCTGGAGTTTATCCCATGCAGCACGGTACACAAGGCTAGGGGACACCCTGGATGGGGTGCCAGAGGTCGCATTTTAAGCTGTTTGGAGATGTGAGTTTAACCTCCAGGTTCTCTGATTTTCTCATGTAATCTAAGCGCACGCAGGTCAGCTGGGCAGCCACCATTTTTGTGAGTCACCTTCAATGGACTGGTATCTATTTGAGGATGAAACCTTCCACAGGTCTTCTTCTTGCTGAGATACGAGAGAGGATGAGACTTGGTGATTGATGGATGGATGGATTTTACTTTTGCCTTGAACAGTAATGATATTCTGAAGATTGTTCACATAAAGTTAAGTCAAATGGGCTTTATGTCATACCATCCATATGCAGGTATTCAGTGGCACAAACAAACGGCGGAACAGTAAATTGGAAGGTTTTCACAGGATATAATGTGTAAAACACAAGACAGGGTGAAACAGGGGCCCTGGACACATGAGTTTATACTCATAGTGCAATAACTGGATAATGTTCACTTCTGAGTCACCATTAGTATTTTCCTTCTGACTTCACTTATATACGCAGAGAACAAGGGGTACAGAAATAAACACGAGACCCGGAATTTTCTGGCAATTCAGTCCAAAATGACTGCTGTTAGGAAACGTGGCCTGGTTCTCAAAGCCCCCCAGGAGCAAGGCACACGGTAGTACATGCTGTTAGCACGGCTCTGTCAATACATGTATCTGGCTGCTGTTAGCATGGCTAGTCTGGTACATACCGCTGGCTGCTGTTAGCACGGCTCGGCCGGTCCATGCCGCTGGCTGCTGTTAGCACGGCTCGGCCGGTCCATGCCGCTGGCTGCTGTTAGCACGGCTTGGAGCTGCTTTGATAAAGGTTGTGTCCCTCCTACTAAAGGATAGAACTCAATGTGCAAGGAGTCATGGTTTTGTCAGGTTGGATACCTGCATATAGGTTTTTGGGGCACAGATCCTCTGAACTATGAGGAACACATCAACAGGTGTGTGTAAGTCAGGGGTGTGTACAGGGCTGGAGCCACAGGGGTACTGGCCCCAGCTGGAAGCTGATTGGTTCCCGGAGTGCCCTCTCCTCTGTCGCTTACTGAGTGAAGTTATACCATTGGCTAATGATAAGTGTGCATGATTCATGGCCCCTCTTGAGCCTCCCTCCACCTTAAAAATATCCTAGAATTGTTCCTGCTTCACATTCACAAACAACCACCTCTCCTCTTTTGTCATCTGGCTTTCTTTCTTTCTTTCTTTCTTTCTTCCTTTCATAACTTTGTCTTCCCTTTTCCCAGTTTTTGAATGATTCTGTATAAATGATGCAGGAATGTATCACAACACACCAAGTAAAGCGCCTTGGGGTAACTCTGTTGTGAAAGGCGCTATATAAAAATAAATTGAATTAAAATGAATTGCATTGAATGACTGCACCTCCCTTGTTGGGGGACTCGCCTGCTGTTCCGGCATTTTCTTTTGTTTCCCCTCCAGTTTTCAGAAGGAGCAGCGCATTGTACATTTAACTACCTCAGCTGGAGATGTCTGTCAAATGACGGTTGCGCCACGTTCCGTCATGATCGTAACCATGACGACCCAGAATTGTTGTTTAAAGGTTCCATTTAAAGGGCCAGTTACCCAAAAGTGCCCACATATGGTCATTAAATCTAAATTGCTCCTGGGAAATGTTGTCACTAGACAGAAGAATAATATTAAATGTGAATGCAATATGAGACACTCTCTTAATGTGAAGAATACAGACTCAGTGGCAGCACAGCTACACATCCACAGTGAAGTGGTTATAGTTTGCCTCATTAAGCATTTCCAAATAAGAAAACAAAAAAAAAAAAAATAACAAGAATCTGATTCACGGTGCCATCTGTTGTCTCACTGCGAGCAGCTTTTATTTCTTTAATTTGCCTTAAAGGAGTTGAATGTGCATGGATATATTCTGTCAGGTGGTCAGCTTTTGTTTACATCATTTGGGGTTCAGGGCAGAGTCCTGGAAGGTGGGCGGGGCTAAGGAGAGGATGAGAGCCAATCATAGCACAACGTTTCATGGGGCTCTGCATCTAGCCAAACAAGCCAACAAAGACAAGGGTACTGAATATCGTGACGTTTAGAGTTTAGAGTCTTGGATTAAAAAAGCACATCTGTTGCATATTTAAGTGATTCCACTGAAATATCCAGAAATACTGAGGTTTAAGCACAGGGCATACAGTAGTGAGCTGACAGGAATCATGTGACTTTATAAGGACGTTCTCCTATCAGATGGTCCCTGACATATAGCAGTAGAGCAGTGCTCATCTCCAAGCCCTGAATTTGGTACCAGCTCGCTGCTGATCATTGAGTCTTTTAACCAAATATAGTTTTGGCTGGTCAAGTAAGCAAGCATATGGTCAAAGATGCTCAGGGTGCAAGGATTTAAGAGCAGTTTTATGTGCAGAAATGTCATTTATATAGATAACTGACTGGTTTATTTTGTATAGTTGTATAATATGGATTGTGTATAGTTTTTTTTCCCAAGTAGCACAAGCACAGTGGGATCAGTAGTGTTTTGGTTTTGCTTGTGATGTAAACATACTGTACAAATATATTCTGAATTTTATTTGCGGTGGCGAACTGAATAGCCAGTGATAGAGGATATTTTAACTGTACATAAATGTATGCAAATTTAATGTGGAAAATCATAGCATTCCTGGGCAGTATCTCCAGCAAGGCTTTTGCCCCAAGATGGTGGCAATACACAATATGGAGAAGAATCTACTCTGTGGTGAAAGTAATGTATTCAGATGTTAAAGAAAAACTTTTTTATTTGGCTCTGTTAAGTAAATTTTGTGCCGAAAGTATGAAGTCGTGCTTGAAATGTCTTTCATTTCATTGTAAAATTAAATGAACCTTAAATTTTTGTAAATATTGGATTTTTGTACGTTTCTTTTTTTATTTTATTGCAACACAAGGTACCAAATTCATTTAATAAAGTACACTGTGGTCATTGAATTAGCCTTGTGCTTTTGTTCATTGCGGTCATGCAGTCTTACTAACGCAGCTTCACTTCATTTGTCTTAAACCTTAGAGAAACTTGAGTCGTTGTCATATATAATATCCACTTTGCACTTTCCAAACATTTTCGAAATAGTTTTGAGACAGAATTCCTCCCCACTATGATGGATACACTGTGTTGTCTGGCTCAGTCTTAGTATCCACAACAACAACAAAAACTCACACGTCTGCAAAAATATTCAAAACGTACAAACTGCAAAGAGTGATATAAAACTGCAAGACTTTCACTTTGACTGCATGTTTTGGGAAGTTGTTTGGACCTGATTCCCAACACTTTATTCCTGAAAACTATGCACACTTTCTAAAATCAGTTTCTTCTTTGAAACAATTTTTACTATGCCAGTGAGAATCTGTACATATTTGCTACAGCCAGTAATCCTGTATCACAAGGTTCAGCTGCACAGTAGAAACTTTCGATGCACTTACATCTTTGCAGATACTTTTATCCAAAGCGACAAATAGCTGAGCGAGCCGTATCAGCCAGTCCCTGGAGCACCTTCAGAGCTAATGGCCTCACTCAAAGACCCAGCTGTGAAATCACTCTGATGACTACGGGATTCAAGGCAGCAACCTTCCGCCCATGGGCACAGAACCCTAGCCCACACAGATACACAGCAGCCCTCTAGACCCATCTCTATATAAACCGGTATGATTTGATATCAGTGATCCAGTCTGGGAGGCTGTACTAATGTACTTAAAAACAGAGCAGCATTATGATAGAAATCTCAGTCTTTTCCTTTCACTGGTCCTCCTCTGAAGTGTAAAAACACCATAATCTGGGGCCCGATAATAGTTTAATATCATAAACAGGAACTGTCCTATGGCTTAATATGTCATATAACCAGCCAGGATATTTCACGCATAAACACAGAAACCAGAGTATCACTGAACAACGGTTCTGTAGCTTTAAAGAAACATACACAATCAAGCAATTTTATATGGCCTTTTTTATAAACTTGTGACACAAAGACAGAAAGGAAAAGGCTCATTCTTCTTTGCATCTTCCGTGAAATTGGTCTTACAGGGCCCAAAGGCTTTTTCTAATGTCCGTTTGTAAGAGCCAAGTGGAAATGTTTGGTCCACGACCCAGCATTCCAAAGAGGAATCGATGAAAGTAAAAGGATCGCCATGGATACAAGCAGCACATGTAAACATGCAGAAAGTCCTTCAGCCTCCAGCCAAAGGAGCCCTTTGAGCAGCGAATCTGAAAAGGCACTTTCTAGGCAGACACTTAGGAGGCCCCCAGCAGGCCTCTGCTCGAGGGCGCCCCCATCAGGCCACGCTATCTGCTGTCACTTGGAGACGTAGGGAACACAGACAGCTTTGCGTTTGGATCTTGGGATTGACTGACCCAATAAAAAGGGAAAGGTGAGAAGGAGAAATGCATATCTGGGTAATTATGTCAATCACTCAGATTTTTGCAGCCTCAGATGTATCAATCTATGTTTAAATTCCTGTTAAATTCCGCCATGTGACCCTGCAGGCTGTGATGAGGAGGTTGCCGGTTCGAATCCTGTAGTTAGCCAAGTGATGTCACTGCTGGGCCCCTGGTCAAGGCCCTTAACCCTAATTACCCCAGGGACCGGCTGACCCTGTTTTCACAATTGTACTTCACTTTGGATAAAAGCATCAACAAAACCTAAATGCATTTTAACAGCTTTGGAGCAGCTATGCGTACGAAGCGACTATAAAAATAAGCTAAACCTTTTTGTCTGACTGCTTTTATTGATCTGCATTCTGGTTATGGTTTAATGATACTGCTGTAATCTATACTGCCATAATGCAAACTGTGTGAGTGATAGCTAAAGCGCCCTCTTAATCACAGCGGGGAACCGGCTCTCTGGCAGCCCAGCCAGTAGGGGATGGCTGCTTATCACAGCCTTGCAGTTTCAGCCTCGGCATTGCGGGCAGAGGAATTCGCAACTTCATTTACATTTCTGATGAATGCTAAATATTGCACGAAGGATCACATATCAGAGGTTTCATACTTTCAGAAACTGTCCACCTGCCGTCGCTCCCAGACAGCAAGCAAGTGATTCACTGATTTCACTTGAAAAGACAAAAAATATTTTCTGATTTCATTTATCATGCTTTCCTACATATCAAGTGGGAGTGTAGCAAGGAATTCTGGGCCCCCTAACAAAATCTCAGCTTGGGACCCCTTGGTAGATTTTGCCAACCTGGAAGAGGGGGGGCCAGTCCAGTTCAGGGCCTGTTTCACCCCCGTGATGTTGGGCCTGGAACCTATCCCAGGCCTGGAGAGAACACCAATCCATTGCAAGGCACAGACTCACAAACTATGGGCAATTTTAGAGAAACCAGTTCACCTAACCTTATGTCTTTGGACTGCAGGAGAAGTCTGGGGAGGGATCCAAACCCATAGCCTTCCAGGTGTGAGACTACAAAAGATGCTCTCCTTATACTAAAGTGAAAACAACTCCAGTTCAGCCAATAAGGCTATGGATACATCAGGATCATACAGAATAAGCTCACTTTATTGATCCCAGGGGGAAATTCTGGAAATAACATTCATTCACTGTGCAATACCCAGTGTGCAATGCAATTTAATACTGAGCTCTTACAATGGAACTCCATGCAATACTTTCCCTGACAGTCTCTGTTTATTGTTGCCTATTGTTTATTGTTATTGTCTATTGATGTTTTAATGTCCTTTTATTGTTTAATCATAGGTTGTGCTGCCGTGGACCTGTCTATCTATCTATTTATTTATTTAGTGTGCTGACCGATCTCGATACCAGGCATGGAGAATGTAAATGCCAGCACACCTGTAACTCACAGGTTCGGGATCCGTACACCCTCTGGCTGGCTGACTGGTTTGGTCAACGTTGGACCAAAGGGCCTTAATCCCGACTACTCCGGGGACTGTCTGACCCCGCGCTCTGAACTCAAGAACGATCTCCCCAGAGAATTCTAATTAAAAATAGTGAATGATCTTGTATCAGTGTTTGTCTTACATCAGTACACACATATCAATATATTTACATGTTAATGGTACATCCTCAGCTCATTTTTCAGTATCTGCTGTATTATTCTGCTCATTTTTCAAACATGCACAGATCCACTGATCACTTTAGGCTCAGTAGCCAGCTGCACTCACCCCTTTCACTTACCCTACAGGAGGCCCCAAACTGGGCTTCCCTCCCCAGGATGGTAACCACATCCAGCTCCAGCCAGAAGCCTGCAGGCAGGCTGCTCATAAAGGTAACTGTAGGAAGAATAAGGCTTCCAAACCTGTAACAGGGCAGGGCTACCACACACTGTCAAACACTGACTTAAGCACGACCAATGAGGTCAGACGATAGGATGAGCGCCCGCCCCTAGATGATTGGCAGGTGACGTGAAGCCACATTTCTGCTAAGAGATGCACACATGACTTGCTGATCTGCAGTTTCTCTTCCTGTCACAGAGTCTTCAAGCTACAGTGCTTGGAATCTGCTATTTTGGAATCCGTGTGCAAAGATGGATTCAACATGGAGTCTGCTGTTACAGTGAAAATACAGCAATTAAATAGCAAAAATAACACACTGAGAACATAGTTAATCTAGTTTTAATTTCACTTTTCACAGTCACAGCTCTTCCATTTACTTGAACCCATCACCAGTGACCTTCTGTTAATTATAATGCTGGGAGAATCAAGCTTAACATTTGGATTTGCTGATTTTTTTTAAACACACTTTAATTTGTACCTGATATAGATTTGGAGTCACAATTAGAGCCTTAATCCACAGTCACTTCAGAAACTGAATGGCAAGTAACCTTGAAATATACCTGGAATCTTAGCGGGGATATGACCAGCTACAGAGTGACCAGATGTTCCCTTGGAGATGAGTAGGAGACCCAATTGTAATACAGTATTAGTGCTGGTCCTCCGTCTGGGATCTTCTCCAAAATGTGGATTTCATCGCCATCGAGTAGGATGTGGATAAAAACCAGCACGATTTCAGTTTGTGCCATGACCTTTAAAGAAGGGACGAACGAGTCACATATAAAGGGAAGTACTCCTCGGAGGAGTGACTCCCACACTGAGCCTCCCAACACCACGACACCAGTCCTGGCTGCACACTGGAACAAGCTGCATTCTGTCAGCTAATCTGGGTCTCCTGGAAAAGGAATAGAGTCAATTGATGACATTAATTTTACATTTATTTAGCAGATGCTTTTATGCAAAGCAATGTGCTATTGAGAGAGCAGGGTCAGTCAGTTCCTGGAGCAATTGGGTGTTAAGGGCCCAACAGTGAAATCATTCAGCTGACTCCAGGATCAGAACCAACAACCTTCTGATCACAAACATAGCATCTTAACCCACTGAATCACACACCACCCTTTGAAAAAAGAGGCTTGTTCTTCTCTAAAATGCTTGGAACAGAGAAATAAAACTGTCACTGGAAGCAAAGTTTTGAAATAAACCACATATACGATTGCATACTTATGGACCGAAGGCCGCCTTAAGTACTTAATCATTAATTATTGCTAATTGAATATCACATAATCATAGATAAGTGGCATCAGTCATGAGATGTGGATCACCCGGCACAGGCTGAGCAGATGGGATTCTGGGAGTGAAATCTTGAAGTGAAAACGACAGGCTCACAAACATGCGCAAGGACCAACACCAAGAATAGCCTGGCTGCTGACTCCATCATTTACACAGAGATGATTTAAATTGTCCAGTCACTCCTGCAGAGGCTTACAGAAGCCAATCAGACAATGCTGATCGACAGGGACCAAAGAGCAGGGCTCGCACTGCGTGATAAGCTGGTCGCGCATTATTCTCCCAAACAAAGATGCAAAGCTGGGTCTGTCAACCTCATCTCTACACCTTTCTTAAAATACAGCGAGAGGTCAGCCTCCCACTTCACAGACCTCCTTTCGGAAGGCACACTCAGGAAAGGTAGGGGTGTGTCTCTGTCTCCTGGAGCCCCACTCAAAATGTCATTTGCACTGCCACAAAATATATAAACAGCTAGGGAGCAGAATCAGAAGATTATAGCTAGCTAGCTGGTTAGCAAAACATGCTGCTTCAGCTGACTGTGGCCCAAACATTGGACCTTTGATCGTTTCAGCATCATGTGTCTGCGCAAGCGTTATATACTGGTGTTGTGTGTCTCAGCAAATTAGGGCGTGGTGCTTGTGATTGGAAGGTTGTCAGTTCAAATCCCATAGTTGGAGTGGGTTCACCATTGGGCCACTGCGCAGGGCCCGTAACCTTAGTTGCCCCTGGGACTCTCTGACCTTGCTATCAGAAACAAAATGCCTGTCGTTCTAGGGGGAAAAGCTTCTGGTGAGTCTAAGTCAAAATCTTGGCACTAAGACACATCTGTACAGCATTTTCTATTAGGACAATATGGGAGTCTGATGATAAACAGTTACTAGATCAGCAAACACAGGGGGCTGGACCATCATTTTGAGCTACTGCATCAAGACAAACACATAATGAGTTTCTGTCATGTCTTGCCATTCTGGAATAATCCATTTTTACGACTAGACATAAACACTACACATTATGGACAACTTTAGCTGTCCTGTTCTAACTGATTAGCAAACAGTGATTAAAAATGCCACGCTTCAGGAATTATTCCTATATGATAGTAGGGCTTGGATCTGTTCATTCACATGCTTCTAATTTCTGTCTAATTCTCCAGCTCTGAACCTCATCAGACTGATTGTTCAGAGCTTAACTGGATGTGGAAACTGCGGCAACGCAAGATGCAAGTGACCGCATCTTCAGCATTGTCACTTAGCATTCCGCTCGAACACTGCGGTTAAGTTTCACACACAATCCACTCCATTGACAAGGAGGGCAACCCATTTTCAAGAAGCCTTTTACATAAAAATTTAATATTTATTAGATCTCTTTATCATTTTGAAACATATGGGATGACGGCTCAGTGGATAGTGATGTAACCTCAAGCCTTCAGGACTCGGGTTTTGAACCCTACCTATACTGTATGCATGCAATGGCCTAACATCATCTCTTGTGTCCTAAGCTGCCTGGAATAGGCTGCAGCCCCCACTATACTGGCTATGGGGTTAGAAGATGGATGGAAATATGAATTTTAGATATAAATCTAATACATGAAAGAGCTCTATTGGTCCGCAATCTTTCTTGTGTGCTGCAGGAGCTGGGTATGAGATTGATTTTTCAGGGTGGTGTGTGGCTCAGGCGCCTGTTAGCAGTAGGGAGTGGGTTCACATCCCACAGTCAGCAGAGTCATTTTACCATTGGGCCCTTGAACGAGGCCCTTAAGTCCCGGCTGCCGACTAACCCTGCTTTCTCAAAAAATGTACGTTGTGTTGGAAAAACGTGTCTGCTAAAATAAATGTATGAAAAGATTGGGTTGCCTGGTGGTCTCATACAGGGTTGTGGGTTCGATTACCAACATAGATCTGACTGTGCAGGTTACACACTCTGTATTGGTTGACAACTGACATTAAAAAATAATGATAAAATCAATTGTTACATCAGTGGATTTCAATATAGTCTATAAAGTATACAAACATAACAAAAACCCATAAGGATCTGGTCTTCTCAGGAAATGCCTTATGTTTTATGATAATTAGACATTTGAGAATGTTAATACCTTAATTTAGATAAAGAGAGGCATTTGGTGAATATTTTCTTTTGTTCGCTAGAGGCTAAAATGTAAATCTATCTAGCAGAATCTCTTCAAGGTCTCTGCTGCATCCTTAAACAAATTAATCAGCACGTATAAATTTTTAGGCCTAACGAATTAAAAGATATTGTAAAGTATTAGCACAGAAAAGCAATGTCATACCCACGGAGGTTAAAAGATTTAATTTAAAAAATGAGACAAACCGTAAGTATACAGATTTATTACATTTGACCTAACATAACTAGAAAAATGATTAAATCATACAAGCATAATTAAGTTACACATCTTCAGTTGAATTTCTAATTAAAAGAGAATGTATGTATCATATTCCATGTGGAATTTAATTTTACCAGGTATCAAAGTGATGGTAATGTCCTTTCAATATCAATTAATCACACAGATGAGCACTGGGTTAAGGCAATTTACAGGGGGCCTTGAATAACATAATTGGCTGAATTGTGGCGATCGATCCATTTTTCTTACCACTTATCCTGGAGAGAGTCATGGGGAAGCTTGGGGCCAGTCCCAAGGCTGAGGGACACCCTGGATGGGATGTCAGTCCAATGGAAGGCCCATACATGCACAATCGGCAGTACTGAATCACTGCGTGTCTTTGGATTGTGGATCTACAGAGAAACTGTGCCTGCACTGATAACCATCAACTCCTTTATTGTCTTCATTGGTGTGATTTGTAATTGTCATGCAAGTTCCTGATTTGCAGAGATGGATTTCATTTCAGATTGGGACCAATCAGACTAGGGCTCATGCTCAAATGTTCAGTCATTTCAGATCAGTCCATTTCCATAACTTCTCCATCTGTTCCTGAGAGCCTTGGTATGAGTGTCTGCACCTCAGGGAGCCGTTGCTTCAATAAGGTGTGATACAAAATATTAGGTTAGGGGTCCAATTAATCTTGTCCAAGCTATTCTCATTTGTTTTATTATGTATAATATGTTAGGCCATAAATCAAAAGCAAAGCTTTTGCTCTAAGGAATAAAGAATGGTAGATGCCAATTACTATTGTCAAAATCAACTTATTTTGCTGGAAATCATGATTCTTTTTTAAATGAAATGGTGCTAATTGTTTTGGCTTCAGCTCAGCATTTCCACCTAGACTCAGACCTCTGTAATCAGGTAGTTGTATTCAGATCAGCTCATTAATTATGTAAATTTCTCTTAATGAATGACCCCAGAGGCACGGGTTTGTCCTGAAATAGAGACAGCAATCAATCATATGCATTGAACGGTACATTTTTTTTGTTTTAATTCTGTTTTGTATATTTGTTTACTTTGAGAAGTTTGCACATACTATTACAGGCGAGTCCAGGATTTTTTAAGGTGGGGGCCAAAATTTATCCTTATCATTAGCCAATGATATGTTTTGAATCAGTGAGTGACAGGGAGGGGCACTTCTGGGGCCAATCAGCCCTTAGGCCCCTGCCTCTGTATACGCCCTTGATTGTGGGTGATATGTAGGTCAGATTTATGATTGAGGATTAGACTTTGAGAATCTTGCACCCAGTTTTAGATACATTGGTCTTAAATTGGTGGTGACCAAGATCTCCTTCTGGGACACCTATAATGTCTCCCTTTCTAAGGCCTTCGGTGTTATTTTTGCAGATTTACAGCCAACCATGAATGGTTAAGGAACTGAAAGGAACATATCCTACTGGGAATATCAGTCCCAGATTGGGGAACATGCCTCCATAGAAAAGCACATAACCTGATTTAGTCCAAGTAAACATCCAGATGCAGGGGCCAGAGAAATGAGGATGAAAAACCAATGGCGTGTTGGACGTCTGCTCTGGACCAATGGGAGGAGAGTGGGCACCGGTGAGGTAACCAATGAGAAGCTGGCCTGCGATAGACAGTGCTATGGTCTTGAAGTTGCATTTCTGCTGATGGTTCGGCCTGGAGGAGCAGTATTTGTGGTTTGCGTTGGCTGAAATCTGCACGGCACCTGGTCTCCTCTGGACTTCCAGCTCTAAAGCTCGCTAGGAAGCCTTGTTTCCTATTTCTTGACACCAAGGTGTTCGTTCCTCGTGCCTTGCATCCGGCTTGTGTTCGACTCGCTGGGTTAGGCCTCTGTGCCTATGACCTCAAGGTCGGCAGTTCAAATCCTGCAGTTGTAGCGTTACAACAGCAAAAGTTTGTGTTTGACAAAAGTTTGAGCTGATGGTTTTGAGTAGTAAGCTTGGGGGCTCAGTGACCTCATACCCGCCCAGCTCTGTGGGTTCGAATCCCACCTCTAGTTTGTGTCATATGCATGTCTTGCTTATAAACGTGTGGTGATTTCCCCTGCAGTCCTGGCACCCCCAAATTGCCCATAGGGTGTCTGTGACAGTATGGCGTCTCCTGCCTCCTGGGATCGGCTCCTGGTCCACTGTAACCCTGTAACCCTTTATTGGGTGTTGGAGCTACAGAGGGCCAGGAATGGGATTCTATTCCAGGAAAAGAAGCCCTACAACTTTAATAAAAATGATTAATTCCACTCTGACTACTTCTGTACTGCTTAATAGAAAAGACAGAATGAGGCTGAAGATGATCAGAAAATAGAACATCACTATACAGATTAAAAATCGCAGGCTTCGCGAACCATCCTGTTGAACGGCGCCTCGTCCATAAGCAGACAGATGATGTGATGTGAAATGTCGCACCTGATACCGGTGCAGACCGCCACGCCATGGGGCCGGGATTGTCAGCCCCTGTTTACCATCCACAAACACTTTGTTGTCATCCATCTTCTGGCCTATTATACTCATGGGCTCCATGGCTGACGGAGAAACCCCGAAAGAATGTCCACAGAGTCACGCTCGGCCATGGCGTATTCGCTCTGTGCGAGCAACACATTCCTTACCCTCAAGCACTGAAACCTTCGTGTCAGGGTTGGATTCCTTTCGATGACCTTCAGCAAAGCTGCTCTGATGAGATCCGGTTCATCACGAGCACATGGCCGTTTCATCTGAGCTCAAATTCAGTTCTGAGGATCATTTATTGTCAGCTTGATACCCAAAGGGACTTCAAGGGCTTGTGGTTGGGGTGTTTTTAGGGCTAGTTCAGGGTAACCCCCTTTCTCTGTGGGCCTCCTGGGAGGATTTACTACCAGGAATCAAGTCCAAAATATATCTACCATCCTTCATTCCTGTTCTGTCTACTCACTCACACCTCCTACACCTCCTCTCTCTACACTCTCTACTACATGGTCTCTCTTTCACGACACAGACCCTCTACACTTCCTCTATCTGCACAGACTCCTACCTCACTCCCTGTCACTCCACACAAAATCACACACTCCGCTTCCTCTCCACAGACACTCCTATATCACTCCCTGTCACTCCACACTGAAATCACACACTCCGCTTCCTCTCCACAGACACTCCTATATCACTCCCTGTCACTCCACAATGAAATCACACACTCCGCTTCCTCTCCACAGACACTCCTATATCACTCCCTGTCACTCCACACTGAAATCGCTTACTTCTTTGCTATGGAGCAGGTGAAATGCAGTATGCAAAGTAAACAATATGTATGAATCCTCAGTATGGATGAGACAGTAGGCGAACGGTACCCGGATGACATACTACATTCTGTGAAACTTAGAAGCGTGCAACCGATGGACGCTACACCATCCCAGAAGGACACTGAAGCTCTCTCAGAAATTTTTGTGAAGATGCTGGAGGAATTTAAGTACAAAGTTGACTCGAATATGTTTTTTTTTCGTTGATAGTTTCTAACAGTTTTTAACTTTCGCATGGGTCAAGCTATTTCACTTGTGTCCAACAACATGCAAGGCAGTGACCGCAATATGCCTGACCGCATGCGTGCTGTTTTCGTGCATACATACAGTATGTACTACACTAACGTTTCTGATGAAATTCAGTACCTACTATGTAGGAATGCGATTTCAGACGCACCCTCAGTGTCAGTGCCTTACCTGGTGATGTCATAGACTAAGAGTGCCCCTGCAGCCCCTCTGTAGTAGGACCTGGTTATGGATCGGAAGGACTCCTGGCCGGCCTGGGGGGGGACACAGGGTAACACAGCTCAGCCGCGGAGGACAGAGAGAGAGAGGGAGAGAGAGGCTGGGAGCTGCTGTCCTGACAGCGAGCACACACAGATGGGAGGGGGCACCCGAGCCTGGAGGGGGCCTGCCAGACACACTCATGCAGACAGACACAGGCACAGACACACAGAGTTCATATACTCCTGTCTTTGTGGGGACTCGGCATTCATTTCTATGGGCATAACCCTAACCCTAACATGGCGACCTTAACACCTCTCCAACCCGAGCCTTAACACAAGTAACCAAACAAAACACCAGACGTGGCATTTTTAGTTTTTTGATTGCATTCACTGATTTTGAGAAAATTGAGTTTCCCATTGTGAGGACCCAGAAGATGTCCCCACAACGTCACAATACCAGGCTTTTATCATATTGTGGGGAACATTTGGTCCCCACAATGTAATATACACATGCTCCCACGTTCCCCACATCCTCTCTCTCTACACCCCCTCACCCAAGTTCCTCTCGCCCCCACCAAAGCACTCCGACCTCCTTCTACACGCTTATCCTGACCCCAAAGATGAACAGTGACCCAGCGGAGATTAACTCCTTCCATCGTCTTGTTCTGATTGTGCCCAGACAATTTCCCGTACATTAAATGCATGGTTGTAGGCGCTAAAGCTCCAGCTCTGACAATGACCTTTTTCTGGGCCCGCAAATTAAGCAGCTGTTATCTATCACCCATTTTTTTTCCTCGCACGACGAAAAGAGGCACAACCCTCCCTCACCGCCGCTGCAGTATCGATTCTTTCTCTGGAAATCGCAAAATGGATTCTCAGCAGGATACCAGGGCAGTTTACTTCAGCTCACAATAGCAGTATTTTAATCCCTCTAGTCTTCCACAAAAGAACTTTGCACTTTCATCCGGCACCTTAGAACCTTCTAGAATAAGAGACTCGGTCTCATACAGATTCATTGTCCTTATGACGAGGACAACGTCCTCTCCTCTCCTCTCCTGTCTTCGGGCATTTTAAATTATTCTTTCATCCTTTCTTTCCCCATATCATGAAACATTTCATGTCTGTGTACTAATTTTTTTTTTTTGAACAGTATTGTCAAACAGTTTTGTTAAGCACTTTGGGCCAACTGTGAAAGCACTATATAAAAATAGAATAGAATTGAACTATGTTATGTAATTCAATGATATTAACACAATATTAGCGGAAATATAGCCGTTCAGCTCTCTGTTGTATAGCCCTTCATAGATGATAAGCAAGCTTCCTAGATAAAAGCTGCCCTGGCTGACAGATTGCTACTTAAAAATATATATTTATCTTTATTATACATGAAATTCTATACACATGCAAATTGGTCATAAAGGATCATTCATCCATGAGACCAGGCTGAAGATGAGCCATCAGCATATATTTCAGGGCCAGCTTCAAAGCCATGGTGGGTTTGGGTCTCCAGAGATGTGGGTGAAGGTTGGAGTAGGACACAGGGGGGCAGGGCCTCCCAAAATGGGGAGCAATCAGATGACAAACCCATTCTGGCACATTGACCAATAATATTATGCCAAGTACACTGCATTGTTTTAGCATATATACTGAGGTGGAGACCAATAGGAGGTAATGTTTCCTCAGTCTGCAATGCATCCCGTCCAGGGTGTCCCCTGCCTCGTACCCTGTGATGGACTGGCATCCCGTCCAGGGTGTCCCCTGCCTCGTGCCCTGTGATGGACTAGCATCCCGTCCATGGTGTCCCCTGCCTCGTACCCTGTGATGGACTGGCATCCCATCCAGGGTGTTCCCCTGCCTCGTACCCTGTATTTCCAGGGATAGACTCCACTCTCCCTGTGACTCTGTACTGGAAAAGTGCTTGGAGGAAGGATGAATTTTATAATGTAAAATATAACATAATAAAATATAATATTTTATAATATAACAACACACCCTCGGCAGTGAGGACAGGTCTTTGCTCATGTGTGAATGTGTGCGGGGACACGTGTTTGTTTCCCTAAAGAACTTCATTTTGAAGGTCATCACTATGATTAAAAACTTGCATGAGACAGCCACATTGTCATTAAAATAGGATGCAGAATGAACAATAAATCACGCAGCGCACTGATCTGGAGTCCTCATGTTTCAGGGTCTAGTCAGACAGTGACTTTATTTGAAAATTATTTATACTGATTCCTCTGCAGCCATTCTTGGTGAAAATCACCGATTTAAAAGTACAACAGCAAACACTGGCGAGGTCTTTGAACACACAGTGCCGTTCCCGTCTGCCTAGAAACCTCTGGAATGCTACTTAACGGAAGATCTGTCTTCCACAGCTGCTCATCCGGTGCAGGGTAGCAGCGAGACTGGGGAATGACCCAAGAACCGCAGGGTGCACTGCCAGGGATCTTGTGGGGGGTGCCAGTGACCTCTATTTTAATTCGCTTTGTGACACCGGTCAGCTGAGGGACACTGTTTCTACAGATCTGAAGCGTGACTAAAACAGCACATTTCTGATTTGACGCTAGCAGCTGATGATTTCCAGGAAAAACCCAAGCTGGAATGTCACATGCTGACACTCCATTCGGCTTAAAAACTTTCAAAAATCAGACTTTAAACTTGCAGGAACTGCATCAGCGCCTCTGAATGCGTCAAGCGAGTCCTCCGTGAGGCCTGTCTGCTTTTCCCAGCTGGGACCTGGGGGCAGACCGTGAGGTTGACACGCGTCAGTCAGTCAGAGAGTGCGAGACCCATTCTACCCAGGAGGAGACGACGGTTTGGACAGTTTGGGGGGGGGATAGGCAGCACATCCCTGGGGGGGGGGGAGGCAACTGGCGGGTGGCACCGCGGAAAAGAAAGCG
>JAOYFF010000081.1:14880275-14902286 GCA_025773925.1 Cryptomyrus ogoouensis
TCCTAATATGAGCACCCTTAGGCTCTGCTTCCCCCCCCCACAAACATCCAAACAGCTGAAGGTGAGAAGATCCCCCCCCCCCCCTTCTATAATCCTGATTTCCCAGCATTCCAGTTTAACTGCTATGGTGACCAATCAGATGAGGGCAAGTTAACAGGAACTTGTATGAACCACGTCAACCACGAACTAATTGGCAAAGATGGGGAGAGACAGAGTGGTTTTAAAAATAATTTATTAAAAATACAACTAAAACATGCCGAGTGCTTCTTAAAGGAAGGGCTTCTTCTTGAGTGTTACAGGTGTGGCTTTAACGGACTTCATAGTCCTTCCAAGTGCTCCTTTTCTGGGAGACGTGACCGATTCCTTGATGTTGGCCAAGAGACCCTTTCTGGTTTTTCTTTTGGTCGGGGACTCCTTAGAACGCAGGGCCTGCTCCTCTGACAGGAGGGACACCCTCCTGTCCTGCTCGGCCAGGTCCCTCCGCAGCCCGTCAATCTCACGGTCCTATTGGAGGAGAGCAAATGCAGGGCAGCACCCAATAAACACCCAGGTCTGAGAGTGCGCCACACATAGACAGCAGGCACCCAGGTGAGTGTGGTCTATGTGCCCCTAGATGCCTCCCAGTATCAGGTGTGTCATATGCATGCTTCAAAAGCTGCTTCATTATCCTGTTGATTAAAACCATTTAAATGCTGGATGACTGAACTAGCTTTGGAATTCTGAAGTTTGTCCCAAGCAGATGCAATATTGTCATCCAGTTACCCTCTCAGAAAGCATCTTCTGAAGCTTCTCAAGCTCAGCCTCTTTCTCCATAAAGCTTTCCCCAGCTTCCTGGATGGTCTCTGCCAAGTCCTGAATCTGCTTTTCCAAAGATGTAATCACCTATGGCAGAGAGCATCACCTTGAAAACAGACAAAGCCGAGGAGCTTTTCTCCACATGAGGTCAGTGATCATACCTCATCTTTGGTACCACAGAGCTCTTCAATTGCACATTTTGCCTGGTACATTTCCTCATATTTCTTCTCGGCTGAATATGGGACCAAGACAGAAGCATCTTAGAATGAACTGAAACTACCATGATTTAAGAGAACTAAAAGAATCAGTGTTTAACCAGGTCAATTTATGCTTAGCTGCCCATCAAAAGAAATCTAGGAGCTCCGAGTGTTACTGTACCTGCAGCGCTGTCCTCAGCCTCTAGGGAGCACTGGCACGCCTGATCCGAACTGAGGACAGCCGAATGGGTCCGTAAGAGACTCCGGAGTCTCTGCTCTGCTTCAGACAGCTTCACCTTCAGTTCCTGAACAGAAGTGACACCTGTGACCCACTTAAGATCTTCAACTTTGATACTTTGGCAAATGACCAGCACTTGTGTCAAATATATCTACAAAGCAGCCCAGTAAAAGGATGACTTGGCCCTGATAGTGTTGCAGTGCATGTTGTGATGTTAGAGATCTTCAAAGTAGGTGCCAGCATAATGACCCTTCTTTTGTAGATGAGGGAGTTCAGTTAGGCCTAATGTCCTCCTGAAGTCCAGCAAACACTTTATCCACTGTAGAGGACATTGTTTTTCACTCATATCTCATACTATACATGCCACTACGAAACAGGACTTGTTCCTCTTTACCATCAGGGATTTAACGATGACATTACATGGCAGGAGCCAAAGTCAAAGCAACCATTTGATGCTTCCGTTACAGTTCAGAGTAACTCTGGCTCTACTGGAACAGTATAACCATCCTCATACCAGGGAGGTAATAAGACAAGTACTTTCACACAAGGACCAAAAATCACAATAGTACAGAGAACAGAAGGCAAATCTACCTCAACCTTCTCCTGTTCGGCGATGAACTCCTCCACCGGTATGTACTCTTCCTCAACACGCTCGAGAGCACACTGGTAGGCGTGCTCCTTCAGAGCATCCTTGTACAGCTCGAAGGTGTTCTCCAGCTTCTCCTGATAGCTCTCCTTCAGCTCTGCCATTTTGCGGCTGATGTGGGGGGGCGCAGACATCCCATTTCCATGCATATTATGAAGCGTCATGCCAAAAGTTCAAATATTAAGATATATACATTACAGAGCCAAAGGCTTCTTAGGAGTTTAGGAAGGTTAGCTACTGGTCACCATTTGTGAAATTTTAGCTCCCTCTAGTGGTATGTGAAGATCTTGATTTTACCATCACCACCTTTCATTTTGGTGATGCCACTAGTACGCAGTACCATGCCAAATCCCTACTCCACAATTAACAAGCGATATTAGCGATTGTCTGAATGACTATCCTTGGCCTGCAAGCCTCACCTCTGCAGCTCCTCGCTCTCCATCAGCTGCTGCAGCATGGCGTCACCCATCTCCTTACGGATCTCGATCTCCTGCACCAGGTTCCTGCGACGTTCTGCAAGCAGCTTCTCCTTAAGGTTCTCAATGATGCCCAAGAGATCCTTTAATGGGGGGGGGGGGTGTGTAAGCACAGAATGAGCATCTCCCTCCTTCATCCTCATCAATGAACATGCTATGATGGGAACCAGATCTCTCCAGTACCTCTTGAGGAAGGATGGACATATCTCCTTCATCGTCATCATCCAGGAGCTCATCCTCTGAAAGGTAGCTGTCCAGTGCCTCTTCATCTATGATCCCATTCCTCAGAAGTGGTTTCCCATGTAGACCCACTAGTTTTGGAGCAAGACACTGCAGGGACTTTGGGGGGATGATCTGGACAACCTGACAGATCAATGACCAACGACATCTGGTTGGTGCAAAACGTTTAAAATTTCAGCAACAGATTTCAGAATGCACCCATTATTCTGGATTCCAGAGTATCCAGATAGGCACTCTTGTACTGATAGAGCTTGATTCCTCAGCCTTTAGTATATTGCTTTTAGCAGCTTAGACCACTGCTAGCGAAGAAGCTTTTTCCATGCATGATAGTTTGCCAGTAAAATGGATTTTAAAAAGGGACCTGCTTGGCCACCGCAGAAAACTTCATGACATGAAGGGTCTCGTCATAGGTGGAGGCGCACTGATTGATGTTGACGATCATGCAGGCCCGGCCTTTCCCGCAGAAGATGGACTGGAACAGCCTGGTCAGTTTGCTCTCGCGGAAAGGGACATAGCCACCCTTTATTCTAGAAGCAGGAAGTGAAAGCCATTATCGGGGGGGGGGGGCGGGGCAATATTGGGGGGACATGGGGATGGGAGGAAGTCTAAACCAGAGGATCGGGCAGCACACCCACACACACACACACACACACACACACACACACACACACACACACACACACACACACACACTCTTGAGCTGGTCAAGTGGAAATTCCAGCAGCCCTTTGCATGGAATTGCCCCAGTCTTTGAAAGTGGCATCTCATCCTGAACATTATGAGTGAGGTACTGACAATGGCCTCCAATTAGGAGTGGTAATACCTGTCGCTCTGGTTGTTGCGTAGCGCTGCTATACACTTCCCCAGGATGAGCAGCGAGTTGTTGATATTCCCTGCTTCTTTGAGACGCTCTCCGAAAGTCTTGGTCTTGGTGCATCTCTCAGAGCCAGCCAAATCGCAGAGGGACAGCCTGGGGCAACGTGGGCAATTGAAGTGGGGCATTTTCCCCACAGATCTCAGGAGCAATAATCAGTACTTACTCTGTCACCCTCGAAACTTCAGTTCCTGTGATTCTGAGGAGTTTGATGACAAATATGCTGTGGCTTTAATGTATAAAAAAAAAAAAACCACACACACACACACACACACACACACACACCACAACAACATTTAAAAGGTTTTCCCACAAACTTTTACAACTACATTTCCCAGCTGCCTTAGAGAAGCCAGCCTGGGTCACATGTACTTGCCTTCTACTAGATGACTGGTTCAACTTTGTTGAAGCAGCACTTCGGTTCCGGTTACCAATTTTCAGAACCCTCCACGCTTCCTCGGAGCTATGGACATTAATCCACTTTAAATCTGAAACCAGACCAAAACATTAGCTTCAACCTCCAAAGCCTACTGCTTTTCAAGTCACCATGTTTAAGCTACCATTATAGAAAGCAACCACATAATGAAACCTTGGGAAAATCCTGCTTTTAACACCAAGGAGTATTTACCAACTATGATACATTAAAGAGCAAAGCGCATGCACTCACACACAGCCCAAGTAAAAAAAAAAAAAAAAAAAAAAAAAAAAAAAAAACTTGCCTCGGACATACGAGTTCCCCACACTGTCCTCACAGACCCTCAGAGCACTGCGTTTCTTGGCCTTAACACATGGGAGGGACTCCAGGAGATCATACACAGACTCGTTGTAGATCTCATAGAAGGCAACCCACACTGCAAACTGGTGTCTGTCCTTATCGACCACAGCGTCTGTCGAGTCCACTGGGTAGCAGGGAGAAGAATATTGCAAGACAGGAATTTGCCAACTCAAGTACTCTAGACGATCGATTATACATTACCTGTTTGGTCATATGAAACTGAGGAAAAAGAGATGCTGGACGTGAAAGACGTTGAGGAACTAGAGGAACTCTTTGAATGTTGATCATTTTCCTGTTTGAGAAACAGAATAGTTTACAACGGGTTGACAGTGTAACCATGTATACACTGAAGCACACGCTACAGCGCCAAAACCACCATTAGAGCTTCTCAAATGGTAGGAGGGACTGCCAAACAGCACTGACAGACATGTACCTCCTTGAGCAAGGAAAAGACTGCTGCTTTCACATTTCTTTCCTGCTTCACTTGGTCTGGACCCAGGTACTGGACATCACAGCTGAGATATGGTTTCAGGTCCATTTGATCATACTGCTTGCCCTTAATGTAGTCAAAGATGACATCCAGTGCACGAGGCAGGATTCCAGGGTCTTTTGGGGACCCTACGCAAGTTTTGGAAGTGTAATAATCCATGTTCAGTGAAAGACAAAAAACAAACAGCAGAATGAAGAATCATAATTTAAAATCATTACCTTGGATTGTATAGGTTTTCCCTGCATTTGTCACCCCATAGGTGAAGATGAGAGCATTTTTCCCCTCCAAATAATCCAGCACTTGACTTTTTATAGTGTTTTCAAAGAAGGTTGCCTGACTGGTGCCAGGCCCAAAGATCTGCAGGAAATGAGGAACCTGAGGTACAGGGTCTGACTGTTTCCAGGAAACAGGAAGCGGCCAGCACAGGTTTTTAAGTTGATATGAAAACTGAAGTAGTTTGGAGGATCCTACCTGGGAAAAGGAGAATTTATGCACAGACCGTCCGACGCCCTTCTCACTGCTCTTCATAGTCGCAGACCCTTTCGGAGCTTGCAGTTTAACAGATACGGAATCTGCCAGCACTATGCATCCCTAAGGAAAATTCAGGTTAAAAATAAAACCATTTATTTAAATCTATAGCAAGCTTCAAAATAGGGGTTTCTTTAACACAGAATTCTATACTCACTTTGTCTTCATCGCAGGCAAGCTCTTCTTGAGAAAAGGGTCGGACCCTTAAATACACCTTCAGCTGCTGGTGCTCGGTATTACTACCCGTGTCACTCTAAACGAGAGAGGAGACAGAAACTGAGCCTTGGGTTACGGTTTATATACCGGTTTATACTCGACCTTACTTTGCACAACATTTTGACAATTAAGTCCGGAAAGAAATGAGAGAAAAAAGTCAGGTGGACAAAGATCTAGAGGTACGTAGGCCTACGTTTTACTTAAGACCAAGACAGAGGTTATGGAACGAAAAGAAACAGAAAGAAAGTAAGTTAGATAGAACCTGAGCCGAGACAATAGAGGAGATAGTGGACAGCTCCGAAAGCATGCCGTCGTGCGGGTTGCCGGGGTGGAGCCCGTTGCAAGTGGACTGCATGGCATCCATGTCGGGATGGACGAGAACCGTGCATTCGTCCGTCAGGTCGATCAACATGGACATGGCTGGGGACACACGAGTAACAGAAGGTGAGAGCGATCGCGAATCCCACCGCTTTACGAGACGGCGTTACATTGTATGAAATATACTTACTTTGTTTAGAAAATAGATAGCCGTAGTTAACATCTACGTTTTGCAGTCACTCTGTTGTGTAGCTTTATGGTTGCTTGCCCTTTCTTGGTTTTTCTTTTCTTTATTATTGTGTAAAAAAAAAACCAACCTAAACTGCAATCTCGTTCGCTACTGACCTGGGCAAAATAGGCACAGTACTAGACGAAGCTACGTGCCCACTAGTAATCGTTAAGGCCTCCCGTCTAATTGAATTCAGGTGCTCAGCCCCACCCCTGGTCACTGATCACTGGGTTTTGGCAAATCCACCCTCCGGGCAGCGGATACCGGGTAACTTACAGGACATGAAACATTCGCATAGTAGGTCCGCAACAGATGCGTGTTAATATGCAACGAGTATGTTCTTGTTTCATTGACGTCTGCTTAAAAGAAAATGATTTTGTCTGTCAAAAATACTATACAGTGATTATGTGCCACAGTTTTCCATAACCCTATATGATTAATAAATCTAAATATCGCTTAGGTGTGACATTAACATAGCTGTATACCCGTTCTGGTGTTACAGAGCATCCACACAAAGTTGGTCCAGTCTTAAATATCCTAAGGCGGAAAAGACATACATATTCACACCCATATGATTGTATTATCCATGTAACGTTGCTTACCTTTACACTTCAAGTTTATATTACAAGTATAAAACTAACTTCAGAATATCCCCTCATCTTTTGAAACATATTTGCAGACTCAATAGGTATTATTTACTAGAAAATTATCTGAAAAACCAATTCAACAAAAAAAAGATGAATATTTAGATGTCACAATGTTTCTGCCGTATCCTAGCAATAGACTTTGAAAGACCCACACAAATGTATGGTTTGTACCAGACAAAAAAAAAAGGCAATTGAGGCAATGCATGGCTCAGACTGGTGTGCTCAGGTTACTGGTTCGAATCCCATGATTGGCAGAGTTGCCATATTCCATTGAGTATCTCAGCAAGGTTCTTAACCCACTGAATCTTGCTCCATGGGCACCGGCTGAATAGATGCTGCACTTTGACCCCAAGCTTCACTCATCTGCATCTGGGCATCTCAAAGATCATGGTGGACATGCACAAAGAACACCTCCTAATGTACTACTGTAGCGCCGCTCATTGGTGCAGGGGTATGAGCCCTGCCTCTGGCAAAAGAGGTCCTGGGTCCAGATCCCAAGCAGTAAAACTCTTCAATATTGAAGGCACTGGCAGCTTAATGATTAGGGGAGCACACTTGTAATTGAAAGATTGGTCTGAATCCCTGACCAGCAAGGTACCACCCCCACGCACTGAATTAGCTGCCCTCTGCTATGTCACATATGGGTTAAATGCAGAGGACATTTTTCATTGTGTGCTGTGGTGTGTCAACAATGACCACATCACTTAATTCTACTTGTACACAAAACTTAATTTCATGTAAAAAAAAAAAAAAATTAAAAACCCAGTCAGTTCCTCATTTCAATCTTTTATTGGGAAATTTATGCATCAGCGATGGTGACCTCAACCTCTACGCCGGGCTCGATGCTGATGGAGGTGATCTGCTTGACGATCTCAGACGGACTGCGCAGATCGATGAGCCTCTTGTGGATGCGCATCTGGAAGCGATCCCAAGTCTTGGAACCTTCACCGCAAGGAGTCTTCCTGGTGGTGATGCGCAGGGTCTGAAGGGTAAGCGAAGTACAGGTAATTAGGCTGGCGATCAGCTATAAGGCTCCCTTCTCTGCTCCACACAATGTAGTTAAGTTTTTTTCCCATTACAAGAATAGCCAAGGCAGATGTTGGGTAATTCAGCTATCAGGTAGAAGACACCTGTACCTGACAACCAAATGGCACAACATCCAATAAATTAGGAGCGTTATGTATTGCTGTAGCTTACGTCTGTCTGGTCATAAGGTTGCAGATTCAAATCCGATGGCTGGCAGTGATTAAACTACTGAGCCTTGGAACAAGGCCCCTAACCACAGCGTCAAAAGTCATTTACATCCCACACTGAGACATACCTTGGTAGGCATACGGACTGGCCCCTTGACCTTAAGGTTCTTTTCCTTGGCACCTCGGATCAAGTCAGCACACACTGAAAAACACAGATACACCAAAGGTAATCTCCTTTCTACCAAATCCCTTACACTCCAGTCCTCCGTCACCAATGGCTCAGAATAGCGTATAGAAAAATCAGCATATTTCATTTATCAAGTTTCATCCTCATTGCCAAATCAGGAAACCAACACATTTGTAGCATGTCAGGAAAACCATTAAAAGTCCTCTGAAGCTGGGGAATTAAGTCCCGTAAGTCTTACCCTTCTCCAGGGACTTCACATTGCGGCTGGTAAGAGTGATTCGGATGCGATGAATGGCAACCTCGGGTTCAACCGGCGCTTTCCCAGTGTCCTTAAAGGCCTAAAAAAAACGCATGAACATCACTTTGTAATTTTATACATGTATGACACCTTAATACCATCCTTCAGTCGTCGAACATAATTATTGTAAGTTCCTATGAATGGGTAAAGGGGCATGGCATTATGGAATGTCTTCCTTAATAACTCGGAGTAATTACAATAAGCCAAGTCATGTAAAAATCAGTTATCCAGCGTGCGCCTAATTTATTTTCTTAGTTTTAATATTATAAAAATACAAAAACGCTCAACCATCTGGGCACATCATAAGTAATCTAATGCTAATAGCTACTAAGTACTCTTGAAACACGTGCGGCCGAACGGTCATAAGACGTGTTTTATTAAATACTACATCTGTGCAGAAGCGGGGGTGTTACAAAACATCTTAAAAGTGACTGTCTCACCATATTTAATCGTTCCTGACCGACTTATTCGTAAAACGTTTTTGGCGAACAGCGGTGAGCCAGGAAGCGAGACCTGCCGCCTGAAAGCTCTTCACGAAAAGGGCAGGACGAAGGCCTGCAGTTTCCTTTATATACGACATACGGGTCCTTGGTCACCTTCGACCCAAGCGCAGCTGCCAATGACGATGCAGAAACGCGTGGCGGCAGAATCTCGGATAACCGACCATACTGATCCAGGATCGGCTAATCCAGGTCTCTTCACACGTCAGCCATTCTTTATAAGCAAAGAAACTGACTCAGGAATGGAACTCGCGTCATAATGCTGATCGCTTTAAAAAAAAAAACACCGGTAGTGGACGCGAGCGCGTGTGGTTGATGTGTAAAAAAAGCGAGGAGACAATGTTTGTTATGGAGTCTGGGGGCTGCCAAGCGGGATCCTGAGGTGTTTTGTCGTGTGCTGCATGCTCCCCTGCCTGACCTGACGGTTTTGTGGAAACTTTGTCCTGTAAATTTTAGTAGTTTGTGCATATTTGTCAATATATCACTATCCCTGAATTACTCGTTTTCAGAAAAAGTTCCCCATACGGGTTGCCAACTCTCACACATCTGGCATGACACTCACACGAGAAATCTTACGGCAAATCTTTTATCCCATTATAAACCTAAAATTAGCTACATCAAAAGCATTAGGACAGTTTGCAAACCCTACAGACTATTTACACGGTAATAAAACTGTTACATACATATACATGCAGACTTGAATTGAAAATCTTACTCCGGCCCGCTGACCAAAGTTGGCAACCCTGCCGGTAACAGCTGAACTTAATGAAAATACCAACCTATATTCTTTATTTTAAACCTAGGAAAAACTTTGTTTCGGTCTGTTTAATGTAAGTTCCCAAAGTAACACCTGAAAGATTTTATAAATTATACGGAAATCAGTACGGTAACCCGAGCACTCTTAATTATAGGCGCCAAATTTATTTTAAATTTTTAAAAGGAATCCTTACAGTCTGGGAGCAGAAAAATGCAAATTCTCCAAGTTGTGGTGCTTAAGGGAAACACGTAGTTAAAACACTGACAACAGCAGAGTTAAAACAAAACAGTGTTTTAATTAAGTTTTATACAACACAAGTCTTTCTAGGGAGTCGTAAGCGAACACCCATGATAAACGTACAAAAACCACCATAGCAAACAAGCATTTTACAAAACAATCAATAGTAGGAGACGTCTTTTGCGAGATTTAATCACAAATCAGAACGGGGGGAGGGGGTAGTTTTTCGCCCAATGACCAAAATCATAGAAAATAAAGATATACAAAATCTTTTCAAAAGGTTCGATTGAAGCGTGTAAAAACGGTGTTACATTTTACGACCTGGCTTGTGAATTTAATTTAGCCCAATAATGGATTTTTTTGCAGGGATATAAATGGCATCTCCGTAAATTAGGCTGAAAAGAAAGCACATGTCGTGCAAACAAGTTGGTTAAAATTTAGGCACCACTAAAACGCAAGTTAAACAATGCTTATTTCCATTTAAAAAGTACAGCTTGATCTTGGTCAAGGCACTTTAAAGGTTGACATGTGCATGGTCTCCATCTCGCTTAAGACCTCCTTGGAACTGGGTCTTTGGGCTGGATCGCCGGTCCAGCACCTACAGATGAGGGACCGGCACTTTTTACCCAGGCTGGACTCCATGAAAACCTCGCCTGTTAACTTCGGTCGCAGATCAAAAGCAACTACTGCATACAGCACAGCCTGGCGCTCCCCTTCATACGGCTGCTCCCTGGTTATGAGCTGCCAGAAAGTTATTGCAAAAGAATAGATGTCTGCCTTTAGGGTAACCTCCGATCCCTTCAGGATTTCGGGTGCCCGATGGGTGTAGGTACCGCCTATATGGGAAGTTACTGGATATGCGTGGTTGCAGGGCTCCAGTTTCTGGGAACAGCCGAAATCGGCGATCTTGCAGTCATCTTCTTCGGTAATAAGGACATTGGCTGGCTTCAGGTCCAAGTGGGCGATGTAATGTGAATGCAGGAAGTCCATGCCGCTCGATATGCCCAATGCATACTTCATGCACCTCTCCATCTCCAGCTCGCTGGTGCTGCAATAGATAAGATGGTGCAGACTGACGCATCCCGCATACTCCATAACGATCGTGCCGATATTATCCTCGTTTTCCACACTTGGCGGAATGCAGGTGGTGGCTGCGATGATGCGGACGATGTTTTTGTGCCGCAGATGGGCCGCGTTCAGCTCCGACCAGAAGCTCTGCCGGGACGCCAGCTTGTTTTTGGCGCACTTTTTCACCTTCTTCACCGCCACTGTCTCGCCGAAGTATCGGCCTTTGTACACGGAACCAAAGCCGCCGGATCCGATGGGGCACAGGTGCCGCAGCTCTTTCCAATTGACCACGGACGACCAGAGCTTGTGCGCACATCTGGTGGGGAAGTTCTGCCGGGGCACCCGGAGGGAGATGTTCTTCCCATGCCTCGCCAGGGGAGAGCTGCAGGCTCCCACTTCAAGTGTGGCTCCAAACCCCTTATGCAAGAGGCGGCTTACTGGAATAGGGGAGGGCATGTTTCTTTTTTGCCTAAAGACTGCATGAGATTTGTGCGACTTTTTCCTAGCAGAGTGATTAGCCGTAAATCTACTTAGCGGACCAATTAAACAATTAAATTGACGCAGCGTGTAAGGATTAAGTCATTAACACAGCCGACAATTTAAGCGTGTGATCACAGTTTCAAATGTTTCAAAGTTATTAAGAACAGCAAATGACAACGGGTGAGTTTCCCAAAGCCTTCTTAACGCTTTAAACGGGTTAAAAGGTAGGACGTAGCGTTAAGAAGGCTTTGGGAAACTCAGCCAACATCCAATAAATGACCAACACCGGTACATTAATGGAGTGCTGTGTGTCTCTGTAGTTCATAAGGTTGCTGGTTCAAAACCGATGCCTGGCACAGTAAGGTAAGGGGGTTAAGCCTCGTTTAATTCTCGAAACACGTGTATATTAAGTCGCAATAAAATGATTTAAAAGTGTGCGTTATGAATTCGTCGCATACGCCACCGTTTAATTAGATCACGTGTCTTCCCACTTTATCATTTATGGGGTTTTAAAAACCATAATTGTTTCTGAAATTTCGGTAACGTTATTTTTAGTTTTTAATTTGGAATGAGCAGAATTACAGATGTGTGAAATTTTTATGCATCACAGGCTATGTTCGAAAAATGCTGTTAATCCATGTAATCTACATTTATTTATATGAACTAATATACTACACCGCGACCATGTTTTGGATAGACTGCCCACTTATTTGTGGTGAGAGGATCAAATTGTACAGTATGGTTTTTTTTTTGTTTTTTTTTTTTGTGAGATTCCTGCTGGTGCGTAAACATTCCTATTTAGGAAAAGATAATACTGATAATTTCTGTGTGCCATTCATATACCATAAATCAATTTACTTCATGAGCAGGGATGGACATAACTGGTACACAAGTACGCATTCACCTTTTAAAAATGATACGTACGACAATCGATTGTGGTAACAGTGTAAATGCGTAGCCTACTTATTTTATGTGCATTTGCGCTGATATGAAAACAAAATATAATGCATTTTCATCTTTATATGCTAACTCTACTTCATTTGCAGTATACAGGAAAGGTATTTTCTTGTCATAGCCGCGCAAATGCTCATAAGTACGCATTTCCGCTGTCCATCCCTGTTTATGACTACTCTTCTATAAATGCAACAGCCATACACAAAGTGGAAAAAACATTACATATACACATAAATCGTTAAGACAATTCCAGGGGCCCCTGAATAACAGGGGCCTTAAGAACTTGGAACATAATTGGATTGGTCTGGGTTCAGCGCCCAATATGATATGCTTTCATGGGGTCCAAAATCTCTAGTGGCACCAGTTGGTGCTGCATTTAAGTTGGTCTGCTAAACTATTAAATCTGCATAACAGAATAAAAAATACAACTTACTTTGGATAAAATTGCCATTTAAGCAAATAATAAAACTGATCAGCATAACAAAATTAATACTAGATGACTGTCAAAGTTGGATCCATTATTAAAAACAATAGACCTGTATGTTTTCACGCCATGAACATGTATGTGGCTTAATTACATTGTTGCTCAGCGTAAGTTTGCAGAAACACAAACCATTCACGTGGCTGAAGTCACACATATAAACGAGGGTTATCAGCACCAAGAGCCGTTACCTGTAGATCAGACTGCTGCTTATTCAGACTGCATATTAGCTGTATTCTGTGAAATTGAGTGTCCCTTTTGATAGTAGACGATCATGCAAAATGTGATGCAATTTCCTGTGACCCCCCCCCCCCCCCTTGGTTCAGCAAATTTTACCTGACTACAGGTGCCCTCTTTAGAGTTGATATTATAATCATAATTTTATTATAATTATCATCATTATACAAGTATGTTTAAAGTGAGGAATTTTTTTGAGAAAACATGGTGGGAGACTAAATCTGTCCAGCTCCACATCAGACCAGGACCTTTAAATACCTTGTAAATGAGAAATTTGTGGCCGACTAACTGATTTTCAGCAGATGTCTAGTTGTCCTGCAGCATTTCGGAACGTCATCGAAGCTGAAGAAAACTGGAAGCTGCTTTGGGCAGCTACCCTGGCTGCTCCGCCCCCCAAGCAGTGCGTCTCTTGCAGAAAAATAAATTACATGAATGGTGGCACAGTGCTTGGCAGTGATACCTCACACCTCTGAGGGTGGTAGGTTCAAATGCCAGCTCCATTTTGTGTCTTGAGTTTGCATGTCCTCCCCACATTGTGTCAATAAGAGTATTTCCTAGTTACCATACAATAGAATCCTGTCCAAGGTGTACCCCAATCTTGTGTCCTGTGTTGGCTGGGATAGACTCCACCCCTCCTCCCACACCCAACCCTGACCAGTATAGATAGGTAAACAATGAATAGACATACAATACTTCCATATACACTACTGGCTAAAATTGTGGAAACACTTCCAATTTTTTTAGAGATTGCAGAACATTATTCAACTGTTTCTCCAGTTACTTATTTAATCATCCCGTGCATGATATTTGTAAACATTCTCTTCTTGTTTTTAAACATTACTGCCCTGATATTGTGTAGTAATTTTTTTAAGTGTAATGCCAAAAATACCAGGCGTTTCCACAGCTTTGGCCACTAGTGCACTTTATCTGGCTCTTTCTGGTAGGAAACCTGTGTACCAGAATAAGGAGACTTAAGATTGATGTGACTTTAAATGTACAAATCTAAATCTTAATTTTAATGTATAATGAAGTATGACCTATTGCTATATAAGCATCTGCAAGTGGATTGTCCTATAAATGAGTAAAGTACAAATATCCGTAATGTCCTGTAAACAATGAGATTAACTGAATCCTTCTTGTATATTTATTGATTTTTTTTCCATATACTGTTTACACAGTGATAACACTGTAGGCTGTAAACCGCAGCTCTATTGTTCCATAGCAGCAAAGTGGTATGAAAAAAAAAATTACAATTTAAAAAAAAAAAAAAAAATCTTGTTATTTGCCAGGTAATAAATAATCTGTCTCTTTGGATGATGTAAATGTTAGGAAATTGAGGAAAGCTACAGTTCATTTCTATTTTACACAGCTTATACACATTCAAAAGTTCATTATATATATACATACACATACATAATGAATATATATAATGAATTCTTGTCTATATTTATACAAATATAACAGTAGTTTGTAATATACATTTAAGGAAAATATACATGATTAGAAACACAAAAATGTATAATCACAGGCTGGCATTACTGAAATGTGAATAACACAAACATACATTGCCGAACAATGATAACGAACGAATGAAGGACGATGACGTGGAGGCTGGAATGAAGTTTCCCTCTGAACGTATAGCTCTGTAATTCATGATCCTTTCCGACATCCCAATCTCTAGACATATCCATACGAGTCATTTCGTTTTATTTTTTTTGCGACAGAGTTCATATAAGCGAAGTATCACAGACTTCTCCATGCCCCTTCCTTTCAAGAAGGAACTTCCTCCTGTGTTCCCCCCTCCCTACATGCGAGCAGGCTGGGTGGGGCAGTAACACATCCTCATGAAGTGCATGCGAATGTCTGGCGATGTTACCGATCAGTCCGAATAAGAGACCACACAAATCACAGTAAAAAAATATACGGCACAGGCAAATCTCTGTTCGTTCAGCTTAATTTGATACTTTGTAAAAATAAAAAAACAACCCACACACAACATATATACACACATATATAATGTATATGTATATATAGATATATAAACAAGAATAAAACAAGAGGTCTGTAGCACCATTAGGAGCTTTTCTTTCGAAGAACAAATTAGCAGCTTGATCCAATACCGAAAAAATATTGCAGGAGTGTTTCCAACATACACATTCAATATGGTTCACTTTGTACCACGGAAGCTTATACTGAACGTAGACGTAGATTGCTAGAAAGATCCATGTCTCTGACCGAAGACTCAGGATCTGGAGGCCACGCTGAAATGACTGTTGGTGACAAGACGACACATCCTGATGTGCCTTCTCTAGGAACTGCACACTATACCGTTTCATATAGAACAAACGACAATGACATCATGTCTAACTTCTGGAATGGGTACAGTATCACTTTACAGGCTTAGTGTACAGACTCTGATTGGACTCAGAAAATATGCAGAACTCATTGCCTGTTAATTAAAGGAGATAATGGGGAATAAATCAGTCACAAAGGCACTTCATTTCTGATTTCTTTTACCGAACAACTGAAAATCAACTTTCTCAAAACAAAATGAAGATGACAAATGTTTTGACTCTGCGATCTAGTCCCGCCACGCTTCCGGAAGTGTACGATTCACTAAAGGCCAGAAAACGCGTAGCGCTGACATGGCATCCATTCAAGTTGAATCTGCTGTTGAATATCGGACAGGTTTCCCCTCCTAAATACAGGAAAACAAGTATCTTTCGGTCTAGGTAAATGGGCACAGGCTCTCTGCGTACTCAAAGAACAAGAGACACTGGGATTTTGTGCAAGTAAAGCAAAATGACACTTTGATAGTAAAAACACTGTAACAACTGTACCAGAAAAAAAAATGTAGCACTGTATATACATGTTAACATCTTCTACACTAAAATATGACATCTATAGGCACAGGCCATTTGTGAAACAGAATCGATTGAGAACTCAAATGCATTCATTTTACAAAGTGCTATGATTCAATTATGCCCGATATAGAGGCTTTGCAAAAAAATGTTGTGAAAACACACACCTGCAAGATTTTATAGCAATTTCCCCAAAAAAACAATGTTCATATACGATGTGGCTCACAGTTTTAATCCAATTAATCAAAAAAAAAAAGTAACCAATATTTCGTAAAGACTCGTTTTTTAAAAAAATATGTTTTATTGGCCTTGAAAAGTGAGTGCTTCAGATAGCAACTAAAGTGCTGGAAATTGTGACTAGAGAACGCAGAGACCCAGTGCAGAGACTCTACTCGACGTGACGTTTTGTGCGTCCGTCTTTTAGAGGATTTATGGTCAAAAACACTTTCCCAGCTGAACGCCAGGTGTATGTCAAGGATTATCGCATAACAGATCGCTTAGTCAGATTGGTTAGTCGACCTTTTGCCTGATTTTAAGCACTTGTATGAAACAAAACAATGCTGTTTATTGAATAACTCCTAAACTGTGAACTTTAAAAAGATAACAGCTACTTCTCAAGGAATTCTTAAAGTCAGGCCTACGGCACCTCATGGGTATATTTCAGTTTAACGGCTATGAGCAGCAAATCTTCAACATGAACATTTCGATACTGATAAAAAAATATCTTTTGCAATTATACCACTTCTATTACCATTTGTTAAGTAGAAATATATATTAAGGAGGGAATAAATCCGTTTTGACTGGGTATAGCTAATATATACAACACACACAGACACACACACACACACACACACACACACACAAACGCAGAAGATTAATGGAAAATCCATCCAGGTGCTCATTGTCACAAATATGAACTGTTATAATACAAAAATCTCTTAAGGCATTTTACGTGTTAAGGCCTAAATAGAACACACAAGAAGTGTTCCACACATAGCAACCACTAAGCTTCACAAACACGGTATTTATTAGCGATGGCCAAATGAAGCTTCATGAACCCTTTTCTGTATTTTCTGACCCCACTAGATTTTGCACTTAGTTTACTTTGGGGCATGCTTTGAGCCCTTTTTTTTGAACAAAGAGCACCATCTAGTGGGATCAGAAAATACAGCAAATGGTTCATGGAGCTTCATTTAGCCATCACTAGTATTTATATATGCAAACAATATATAGGTATAAAATTGTTATGTAGCATGATTATCAGCAACTTCGTAGGGACACAATAACTGATATAGAAACAAAATACAAACTAGAACATTTCAGGCAGGGAGATTAGCCTTTGCCAAGTTATTCATGGCCGCTGGCTTCTGATAGGAGTCACTGCATTTAGGTAGCTGAGGTTCAGAGTTGTGTTGTGAGGTCCTTCTTTGCATGGTTATCTTCCAAACCATCTCCTTTTATAGGAGGCAAAATCATTGGCAAAAGGCTTCGGTAATAGAACTGATGGGTGGAAGAGACTACTAGCTAATTCAATTTAAGCTAAGCTAAACTAGCTAACCTAAATGTTGAAACCTCATTAAAACAAACTGTTTCAACTGAACATTCTGGAAGACCATTATAGAAACAGTGAGTACTAGAAACTGGCAAATTTTACGGTCTTGAAATGCGCACACACACCGACACACTCACATTGAACACGCATGTAGACAGTGCTGTACACATTTTAAAAATGGATTTTTAAAAAAATGAAAGCCCTTAATTTTCTAGTATGACTATCAAGTCAAGGTGATTGACTCCAGCAGAAACTGATTGGCCAGCTGGATTGCAGATCTTTCTATTACAGTATCTTGCACACAAGACTGGAATGTCATTTGGGTTTGATATGACCAGTACTGTTGTTTTGAACATGGAGACTGAACCTCACCCTTCACTACGAAGCTTCGAAACATCATTCCTTGTTTTCAGTGCTTGTCGAAGTTCACCTTCCGTTCAGGATAAATATACGTTAACAAAACCCTGTCAGCAACCACAGATTTAAAGTACTTCGGAGAAAAATAAAAATAAACGCGATGCAATGTCGCATTTGTTCACTCTCATGCATTTGAGTGTTTTAACACTGGACCAGGAGAGCCATGTGCTACACGTCATACCCCTTAAAATGGCCGCATCCACTCGCTTTGAGGGGCTCTAGAATGTTCCAGGCTGCTGTCCTGCCTGCGTGGCTAGACACTCGAGATGTACACAGCACCCTGCCCCATCTATACCAAACACACTCCCTAAAAACTCCCCAAAAACCGGCCCTTTTTAGCTTTAAATTGAGATACCGCCAGATCAAAACAGTTCAAACTACACAGATATTGTTTTAAAAATGATATGTCATCTATTTTTTTTTTTTTATAGAATCACAAAAACGCTACAGCCCCTTATGACTTGGCTTCCTGAAACTATAGCAAAATCATCGCTTGAACCACGCATAAAGTAAAACACTGCACTCAGATATTCTCCCATGGTTTGACCAAATCTCTGATTGCGTAAGACCCCCAAAATGCCATTTTAATACACTAAAGGTAGGGGTTGCCCACTCCATACGAATACTACAATTAAACAGAGTATAGGTGAGGATAGGGGACAAAAACAATTAAGAATTAATTTTTAACAATTAATACAACACCCATGGATACTCCTGCAGTAAACAGAACCATGCATGACTACTTAGTGATGAATTGAGCATTTTCCCTCAAAATATATTTTTGTTCATATCTAGAATTTGTAATTGAATTAAAAACATTAATGTATTTTCTCCACGGAAGTCTGTACCCATCTAATGATGGTAATTGCCGAGGGTAAATAGCTGAGTGTATTTACCATAGTGTGGTTACATTCATCACCAGTATTTGCAAGCACCAAATCCCCAACGTGGCAAAAGTTGTCAGGGTTCCATGGGGTTCTAAAATGTTCCACGTCCACACAGGTACTTGTGCGTCTGAGAACCAAACACATACATGCACCCAAAAATCTTTAAGCTGGACTGTTCAACAACTGCAATTAAGCTCATAACAAATATTTCAATGTACATAAAGATAGGCCTACTTCTGGTCACCATTTACAGGATCCAGGTTTTTGCAGAAATACATTCATGGACCAGCAATGGTTTTTTTTTTTTTGTGGGGAAGCGTTGTTAACATGACATCAGCCAGTTGCAAATTCCAACAGACAGGACTAAGTGATCACTAAGTTACTCGGATTACCAAAACGAGATATGGTATCAATAGCCCAAAAATCTGCAAATGGCAGAAATGGGGAAATGGCAAGACCCACGATAAAAATTTGTATCGCACGCCACAAAATGAGATTTAAAATTCTAAATTCAGGAGAACTGATAAAGCAAACATTTCAGGTATGTGTCCTCTGTGTGTACTGAACGTAAGCAGCAAGACAATGTCCTTATTTAGGATCATGCAGATTTGAAATTAAAACTGAAAAGCAGCATTACACCAAAACTGTACTATACTAGAATCCATAATAGTACAGTACTCTATACTGTATATACACACACATATGTGTATATAGACAATGCATACATTTGGTTTTAGTGTAATTAAGTACTAAAGAGTTATGGGGCATTTTCGTACCTTATGATGGGAAGATTTAAGTGAAGTTTTAAACCTCTCAAAGTGCTATACGTAAAAAACTACATTCTAAACATTCTAAAAATTGAAAGCTAGGCTGTCACAAAACCCATTGCAACCACATTGCTATAAAAATATAATATAATATTATATATATATATATATGATAATAATTTTCTTATCCATAGAACTCTGAAGAATCCAGAAATGCATCTAGAAGACAATAGATTTTTTTTTTCAAATTAAAAACCTGCCTCATAAGATGTCTGTTGTTTGAAGGTCTGATGGTCTCACGTGAGCAAGGTGACTAATACAAAATTTCGGAACGATGTCAAACGGGAACCGCACGGCTGAGCTGAACAACTTCAATTAGAAACAATATATGCCTATATATGTATAAATACATATTTACATATATAGTGAAGTTAATACCAATACAATTACATACATATAACGCGGAAATATACAGAGGTACAAACACACGCACGTACACACATGACAGATACGTCTCATAATGAGTTACTGGCTTCGGAAAAACATAAACAAAACGCAACGATATCAAAATAAAAAACAAAAAACATCGTAGTTGGCAGCTCATTTTACTGAAACGCCTGGTGGAAACGGGGCAGGGTGGTAGCGCCCGTGTTGGACGTGAACGGCGAGGACAGCCCATGGAGGGCACCCAATCCCACGCCGCCCCCGGGCTCCGAGGGGTCCTGGGGCTGTGGGAGTGACAGCGCCTCCTCCTGGACGTAGCCAATGCCCAGGCCCGAGCCGGGGATGGGCTGTCCGTACGGGGGCCCGTTCAGAGGGAGGAAGTTGAAGAGCTGAGAGAAGTCCAGGGAGGAGGATGAGGAGGGGAGCGGGTCAGAGGCGGCCATTCCAGGGAGCTTGGACAGCGAGGCATCCACCGAGGCTTCGTCCAGAGCCCCTACTGGCGACGTCAGGTCCAGCTTGGCTCCGGGGATGGCCACATCCCCCGAAGATGAAGGCATGCTGTTCTGCAGCTCCATCAGGTAGCTCTCAATCTCCCCCTTGAGCGGCTGCTCCTTCTCAGACCCAGGCATGGAGTATGAGGTAGAACCCGGCTGGTACTTCAGGGGGTGTTGGTGAGCGGAGAGGCCGGCATGCTCCACCTCCAGCGGGCACACCATCGCCAAGGGCCCGGCCGCCTGGTCCACCTGTGCCGGCGAAGCGTAGACGCCGAGCTCACCAGACGCCATGGCCATCATAGACTGCAGCTCGGCCTTGACTGGCAGCGGGACGCCGCAGGCAAACGGGTCCAGCAGGTCCAGCGGCTCCGTCTTGACCTTGAGCAGCTCCTTCGTGTGGCTCTTCTTGACGTGGCGCGTCAGGTGGTCCTTCCTGCCAAAGCGTTGTGCGCAGTATTGGCACAGGAAGTCCTTGCGGCCGGTGTGCACCACCATGTGGCGGCGGACGTCCTTGCGCGTGTAGAACCGCCGGTCGCAGTGCTCGCACTGGTGCTTCTTCTCCTTGGCGCCGCCCGACGACTTGCCGGCGTGGCTCTTCAGGTGCTCCAGCAGCTCGGCCGTGCTGGGAAAGGTCTGCAGGCACACCCGGCACGTGAGGTCGCCGGCGTTGGCCGAGTGCAGCGCCTGGTGGCGCCGGAAGCCCAGCTTGGTGTTGTAGCTCTTGCCGCACTCGTCGCACGAGAACGCCTCCTTGTTGGGGTCGTGTGTGTGTAGGTGGTTCTTCAGGTGGTCTTTACGGTGGAACATCTTCTCGCAGTAATTACACTTGTGGGTCTTCTCGGGGGAATGGGTGGCCATGTGCCTTTGGACAGAGACACGTTTCTGTGAGCGGACACCGATCCGAAAAAATGTACCTCGTCAATTTGACCACAATATCTGCAATTTGGAAACTGAGACATGGCTTCCCCTCTCCCTAAACCCAGGCACATAGTCAGGTAGCAAAATTACCTCAAAATTAAACAGACCCCCGGAAATTCATTTCTGACTACGGGCCTGCCTAAACCTAACCCTATGTTGAATTACCCTTTAAAATAATAACAAAAACAGCACAACCTCATCTGTTTATCATCATAGATATTTGGTGACGTGTCATTGATTTAATTGACAAAACATTGTTTACTAATGATTAAACACTTACCAGGCTGGGCAAAACTCTTAGGCAGCCAAAGAAAAAGTTTAAAGGTGTTTGTCTGCATAATATGACTGTACTTGCTCAGAAAACAACACAATTTAACGTGACAACATATGCAAATGAACAAAAATACGATAAAAAGTAACAATAATTTGTTCCATTCTCCATCTTGTCAGATGACTAGATGAACACAGCGCTGGTTCCCAAACCTCTCCTGGGGGGGGGGGGGGGGGCGCCCCCCGCCCTTCCCTTGTTTTTGTGAATTTCCCCCCCCATTTGAGAAATTACTTTAATGAGAGAAAGGTCTGTACCTCGTTTTTTTGGCCCAAAAAGTTT
>JAOYFF010000081.1:14902386-14913438 GCA_025773925.1 Cryptomyrus ogoouensis
TTGGTGTCAATATCATTAATGTAAATTAGGAACAGTAGTGGTCCTAAAATTGAACCCTGCGGTACCCCACTATGAACACAGGCCCACTACGACATTGTGCCTCTAATAACTACCTCTAATAATCCGCGATGCTTGTAAACTGCTATTTTAGAAGAGCGTGCAAACTCCTCTTCTACAGTTTTTTCAAGTCCAAAGTATTGCATAAGCATGGACTCTTTTGTTATGCAGTATCTCGCAATAACATCCTGTAGTGACCTACTAGGAATCAATTCTGCTTTGAGCCATTCTGTGCCTACAGCACTAATGCTGTGCTTACATTGATAAGCGTCTTCATCTGATTGCCAATAGAGGGCAGTGTTGCTAGACAAATCAGCCTTCTGCAGACACTGTTTAAAAACCCATTACCCGTTTTGGTAAAACAGACTCATCCAGGACCGCAAATGCTCAGTAGATTTTAATATGGCTGCGCTCCATCTTCACTAAGAACAACAGAGTACTGAAAATTGCCAAAAAGTTGGCTAAGCCATTGCATGCAGGTCCTGCTGGCATTTTCCTAGCAGGCTGAGCTTCCTCTAGTTTCAGTCACAGGAGCCGATATCAGGCCCATCATTCAATTACAGGAGCTAATATCAGGCCCACTGTCCAATTACAGAGAATAATATCTGGCCCACCATCCAATCACAGGACCTAATATCAAGGCCACTGTTCAATTACAAGAGCTAAAATAAGGTCCACTATCCAAATACAGGAGGTAATATCAGGCCCACTGTCCAATTACAGAAGCTAATGTCAGGCCCACTGTCCAATTACAGGAGCCAAAATCGGGCCCACTGTCCAATTACAGGAGCCAAAATCAGGCCCACTGTCCAATTTCAGGAGCTTAAATGGGCCACTGTCCAATTATACAAGTTTAAATCAGGCCCATTCTCAAATTACAGAAGTTTAATTAGACCAAATGTACAATTGCAGAAGTTTAAATCAGGCCCACTGTCTAATGAGGAGTTTAAATCAAGTCCACTGTCCAATTACAGCTTCATGTAAACCAACTGAAATCTTCATAGACAAAGATGATTACTTGTTTAGCTGTTTAACGTAGACATGCTATGTGATTATGTAAAAACGTAAAACCTTTCATGCAAAGGATGAGGTCAATCATTAGCATATCGGTCAACAAGTCATAAAATGACCTATTGTACGTATGAGTCATTAGCATGGTATCAGATATTTAGGCGAGCGAGGGGGGGTCTTCAGGATCGAGTGTGAAATGAATAAGCTTGAGACTGATATTAAAAGACAAATAAGCACATGCTTTGGTATTAATTGCATATAATTGTAGCACCAACAAATTAACTGAAAAGGGATGTTAATACTTTGGCAATGGAGTAATTGTTTTGGTATCAAAGTCACATTAACAATGTTTAAAAACTGGAAATATAACAGGGAATGAAAACAGACTAAACACTACTGTGGTCGTCCTCATAGCTAACGGTGATGAATCTGGCTGCAGAAACCAAGCCATGCATTTAGTGTAATGGTGCAGTCAAATTCATCCGGTACTCAGCACCCAGAGGACTGTAGAGATGGCCGTGGATTTCAGAAGGCACCCCCCGTGATACATTAGGCCCTTACTCGATTATACTTCACACATAGCAATAGCCGATATGTGCCGTGGGAATCTAAGGGGTCTCATTGTCACCCAAAGATGTTCTAGGTGGTCCGGAACACCAGTACAGGTTCGGGGATATGATGGAACAGAGTCTTTGATACACAATGCAACACCTCCACTACAACAGGTGGCTTGGCATTTAGAAAACAAAATGTAACCATCAATACTCAGTAATTCCACAGGCTTGGGGGAGCAAACCAAAGTTTCTGAAATTGCAGCCACATCTACATGATATTTTATCAGCCTGGAACTCATGAATGTTGTTCATAAGAGATCTAGGGGTTTACATCAAAAAGTTGGCAACATAGTATGGCTGGATGGTCTACTATTCACTGCCTTAACGCTTATTTGTTTGTGATTTGTCCCCAGAATTCCTAGGTCCAAAACATTGCGGTCTATGAAACTGCACTTTACACATATATTTTATGCTACCTGTCTTACGTCTCTGCTCTGTCCCACACACTCAACACCTTAGTATGCTTGATAGAAATACTATTAGCCAGCTCTGAGTCTGATTCTTAAAATGTTGAGATAATTCAAGAATGTCATGACTGGATTTTCCAAATAAGCAGGTCCAAATATTAATGAATGATCATTGGTTATACAGTGTTCAAATTTCTATATTTTTATGCAGACAGACATGGACATTTCAAGCAAAAACATAAGTACTTAATGTTGCGAACATAGCGGTACCACCTCTGTCAACATGTTGGATTAATGATATATACAAACATTCTTTGTTGTGAACAATAACCAACGGAAACTGTCAAAAGAATAATGCCAGCTGTAGACGTGAAACATTTTGCATTTCCAGAGGGAACACATGTTGTTCAATTGACAGACTACAGGTAAAACAATGATACATTCAAAAACCAAAGGCTCGTACTACAAACACTGAAATGCTAGGAATCCTTCACCAATTACCACTTATCATCATTCTACGCTCCTTCAATTAAAAAACATCTGGCTCCCTTACAGTGTAATCCGGTCTCCCAACACACTCAAAGCGATTAAAATCCCACTTTGATTTAACAAGCCTCCCGTCTTCAGTTACACCCCCAAATCAATAAGGCTAATACTTTTAAAAACACACACACGCACATTTATATATCTCAGAATGTTGGAGTTAAGGCATTATGGATTAAAAACAGTCAAGTCTTCCGATTAAAAAGAAATGTAAACCGTGCTGAAGCTGGATGCAATTACATTCATTTACATTGCAAAAAACAATAATAGCATACAGAGATACAATATAGTTACATAATTTAGCATATAGAGGGATATTGTGTATGAGGTGGATACACCACATTTCATGCATTCCGCATCCAGGAGAGTTCGGGTGTTCCGGAATTCTGGCGGCTCACTCCTTCTTCTTGTGCCCTTTGAATGCATCCATGAAGTGGAAGGCGCCGAGGTAATCGCCCAGCAGGACTCCCAGCTTCGTGGGCATCAGGCTGCGGAACAGAAACATCAGCGTGAGCCTCACGTCATTGTTAACCAAAACTACAACTACAAAGAAACATTTATGTGAACAGAAATCAAATACAATCCGATAATAAATAAAACACAACTAAACGAAAAGCTATAAATGTTGCTTCCAAAACACAGGAAAAAAAGCTCGTCGTCTCAACATGGATGCTGAATAAACATCAGATAATGGCTTATTTATTGCCAGGTGACTTTCTGTCTGACCGGGGCCTCCTAACATTTCCCTTCATTGCAGGACAACCCATCTTGGATCTTTGACCCTCTTGGATTCGCTTTTATGGGTGACTTTCAAATGAGATGAACCGATTGGTTGATTAAGGTTCTGTGATGACCTGATTCGCAGGTTAGCGTGAATACGTGTTTGATCACCAGACGGAAGCACAAATTGTACGTCATGCTAAAACGCTGTTGAGATATGCTGTGATGTAATGGTTCATGGGGAAGCCACCATTGACCACCAGGGGGCAGTCAGCACAATGCAGGCCAACACCAACTGTAACCCATAGCTTGAAACTTGCACTAGAGAGAACCCTCTAAGAACCCTGGGATTGGAACCAACAACCTTCTGATGACGAACACAGCATCCTAACCTAATAAAACAAACACCGTCTCCTAGTGGAAGACGACTACACTGAAGGGACTATTCCCTCCCCACTGACCCCTCTATACATTTGAATATATCCATATATTTTCCCCTTTTCTGTGATGGATTGGCACCCCATCCTGGGTTATTCCCTGCCTTATGCCCGTAGCTTCCGAGAAAAGCTCCAGACCACGGTGATGCTGCATAAGAAAATTAGATACAGAAAATGCATTTCCCCCTTTCTCCTTAATGAACCTCGCCTCGCAAGGGGTATCTACCTGCATCCTTGTCTCTATGATCTCTTTGCCCACCACAATGTGCCTGCATGCTATAAAATATACCTATTTGGGAAGTAATATGAACCTCAATTGTAAGGTGTGAAAAATAAACTGATTTATGTGGTTCAAGATCTCCCCTGGCAGACACCTACATGCGTTGTAATATAATTGGGGTTGTGGGTGTGTGATCAGAAGGTTGTCGGTTCAAATCTCATAATCAGCAAAGTGATGTCACCATTGGGTCCTTGAGTCTGCTAAATAAATGTAAATGTGATTAAAATTAATAAATCATCCATATACATCCAGGACATGTTCTCAGGGGGTCTGGAACCTACACCAGGAAGCACAAGGTAAAAGGCAGGGGCACTATGAATGGGAATTATGAATGGGAGTCACCAAGCCAATAAACCAGGATGTTTTGTTTTTGGACTGCAAGTGGGAACAGGAGTATAATGGAGAACACCTATGAGACTCGGGAAAGAGGATTAGAACCCCACACAGACAGGTGGAGGAGGGACTGAATCCGCCATCCCTGGAGGACTGAGGATTTCTCCCTGATCCTCCCCATTCATGTGATTAAAATGCAAATAAGAACTGGATAAAGTATAATTATAGTGCCATTTTCCAGACTAAACCACTCAAATTTGAATTAATACATCTCGAGTGTGTTGTGAATTAACATCTCCTCAGGTAACATATCACAATAACCCAAAAACCACCTTCCATCAGCTGACAAAGTACATTGCTAACACTCTAGCATCTCAGCAAATGCGGCATCGTTCCACAGCTCAAAAGACTATTTCTTTCCCTTTAAGAGGGTGATGTGTGCTTTGTGAAGAGACAATAAAATCTATAAAGCACGGATCCACAGATGCGCAAGCTTAGAAAGATAAATAAAAGACCAGAATAACCAGCACAAAGGAGCATTTTTTCTACTCTTTTCTGTCCCCTCATTCATAGTAGAGAGAAGCTCGGGTTCTGTGTGGCCTCAGGCATCAACAGACCTGTGGCAACGAAGAGGAAGACTTGTCTAACAAAACGCTGGATGCCAGAACCGCAAGAACATTCAGTCAATGCTCACAGGATACTTGTAGTACAAGAAAAATACTTAATAATAAGTGACAGCCTCCCAAAGTAACAGCAATGTTCATACAACAAATTATCCACCCACCCATCCTCCGTAACCATGGTTATTAAATCACATTTATTTTGCAGGTACTTTTAGCTAAAGTGAAATATAATCGTGAGAGACAGTCCCTGGGGCAATTGGGGTTAAGGGCCATGCTCACGGGTCCAACAGTGACATCATTCTGCCGACCACGGGATTTGAACTGACAACCTTCCGATCATAGGCACAGCACCTTATCCTGAGTAACAGGGGAAAGGGGGCTGGGCTCTCCCAGGAAGCAGAGGGAACAAGACAGGGGTACGCCCTGGATGCCAGTTTATCGCAAGACACGGCAAATGATTAAAAGACCAAAATCCAAAAGCAAGGGCAGAGTGTCTACGCCAAGATGACCCAGCCTTGTAACACCACAAGGTGAAAATCTAATGACTTTAACCCCTGCAGCTGAACAAACTTAGCTTTCTGAGAATGCTAAATGTCTTGGAAATGTCTCCCCATTCCCTTTTGTTCTTTGGGGAGGTACACTCTCTCTCTCTCTCTCTCTCTCTCTCTCTTTCTGTCACTTTATAATTATCTCTCTGTCTCTCTCTCTCCCTCTCGGTCACTCTTCCCGTCTCTCTCTCTCATTCTCTGGCTTTGTCATTATCTCTCCATCTCCCTCTCTCTATATATTCTCCCTCTCTCTCTCTGTCATTTTCATGCCTCAGAGCATGAAAAAGCTTAGTATCAATGAGTCAATTTGCATATATTTTCATGTAACCTCTTGGGCTGAATATAGACAAATGCTCAAAGTTCATACACTAATTTACATGTTAGAAATATATGGCTTTTTATCAACATTATGCGTGTGACCTTTGCATGAAATTGCCCATTGACAGCGGCCATTGAACATGAGTACAATACACTTTCAAATGTTGCAGCGTTTCCTGTGGATGAAGAGGTTGGCGTGGGGGCAATGTGATGGGAGGGGAGGTGGTACTACTGGAAAAATGCAGACATCAAATGTTGTACGTGTTTTTTTTTTAATTATTGTTTAGTGACGGCATGTTCTCTCTCTGTCTATGGAGGTAAACAAGCAATAATTATGTAGGATTGTTATTTTTCAGTGACAGTTTTAACTACGTTGTTTTTGTGGTTGTTATATTAAGTTCTCAATAGTTTGCCCGTCTTCAGTGCCTCACTCAACAATGTAACGACAGCCTAACTACACTGCACAGAGCCTAACTGTACGCGAGTCAGTCAAATTTAGCGGGTTTGTTGTGGGAAGTGAGTAACGGGTGTTGTGTACTTCCAACTGATATTAATGTTGAGCACAATAATGTTATGGTTGTGCATTCACACATGAAAGTTACAGTTAACGTTACAGTATGTTACTAGGTCACTAGGGGATAGATTAACTGGTAGACTTTTCCGGTAGTGCTCCCATTCCCACACGACACCATAACGACAAAACTGCAATATTTAGACAGGTTTCAGTATGGATGTCTGTCTGAATGGGGCTATAAAAGACAATATTGACTTACTTTTTCAAAGCCATCATGAAGTACAAACTCCTGGGCAAGTAGAGGTGCACCTGCTCGGTCAGTATGGCATTGACAATCTTCTTCGCTACGTAGTTCGGATCCAGAATTGGCAGCACCCGAGGCCACCTGCAGGTCACAAGCAGAACTGCGTCGAGACAGCGCTGGTGTTTTAACCCTACAGGTTGTGTGGCTGTCATGACAAAAGTGTGCCTTTGAGGAAGCTTTTAGTCATTTTATACCAGACCCACCCCCTCCCCCTCATCTAATTCATACTCCTCCCACACTCCTCAAGGTCTACAATCTTTTACCCCCTACATTCTCTCCCTACCTCTACACAAACATCTTTATTAAAAGTCCACCTTCATGTGTCTCAGTACAATCAGTCTGAGGTTGCCCTTCTCTTTTTTACCTACTGTGTAGCGCTGCTTCAATTTCGGTGCAATTTGTTGCAAATTTGATCAGTTCCAGACCTCAGCTATCAAATACTTTTTGAGTTACCGGACTGATGAGAATGTGTCTGCAGCAGTGACAAACTGGTCCCCGTCCGGAAAATACAATGACAACCAGGAACTCGTCTAAAGGCAAAGAAACTCATCACATGCCATTAATTGGTGTGGAAGTAAAATTGGACATTGGTAGGCCTGGGAGAGGAGGCATAGTGGGTCTGTTATGTCTTAGGCAAGAAGAGATGGTTTTGAATACTGTGTGACCTCGTTTCATGATAGCTGCCTGCAGTTCGTTCTGCAGACCCTGAAGAGAGGTCGGACCTTGGAGAGACCAACAACGGAGTAAGGGGGGGGGGGACCACCTGCAGGAAGAGATTCGAAGCTGCCCCAACTAGTGCACAAAGAGCTGTAGTTATAAAGTAGTCGCAGTAGGCCATACGCAATCTGTTATGCGGTACTACAAGTGTTTAAGTAATTGTTACGACAATCATATTAATTATATATGTTAACCTTGTATTTGCAGTGATTCAATGACAATACGTCAATACGTCAATCGTTAATCAAAGGACAACCAAATATTTAGGGTGATTCAATGTCATATAATCAATATCTATATTCATATCTCATGTTCTCGTAATTGAGCAAAATGGGTGAATTTCACCTTGCTGCCATGGTGAACCAATAGAGCGAGAGAATTGTGTTTGTTTTACGTTTGAGCCTGGTTTGTTAGTGTTTTGTGACCAATCAGGACTTAGACGTCCTTATCTGGAACTAATAATTGTGGTTTATCAAGTGGGTGCTCTGTGTGCTCGTGGTACCTGGTGCCAGAGTGTGACGGGAGCGCTTTGCTGGGCTGCTCGAAAAGAGATAACTTTGCTCATCAACTGAGAGGTCCGGAGTTTTATCCTAAGTGGCTTCACTGGTTTTATTACGACTGGATTTATAATTTTTCTATGATATTGGTATCACTTTATGGTAAACGGATGCAAAAAGAGTGCAAACACATATGTACGCATTCATTCCACTTCAAAGTATTCATTAACTAGAATCATTTATTTGCTATCCAGGTCTTTTATGATGCTTTTGGCCATATGTAGCTGCTTCCATGTTAGCACCAGAAATTCTGGGTAGGCAGGAATTTGTTGGTTAGCTTAGCAGGGAGGCCTGTGGGAGCTTTGTAATCCCGAACTCGTGACCTTAGCTAGCTGCTTGTCGACTCCGTGACCTTCAGAGTCACAAGACAGGCCGTCGGTCAGGTCGCCCCTGCAGTGGATTCTACATAATAATTCACATGGTCGACATTCCTCAGACTCTATTTAAACTCTCAACAACTCTCAGAAAACCCAAACACAGAGTCCGAAAACAATCAAATTAATAAGAACAACAAAATAGGGGAACCTGTTGTTCCAAAGCAAAACCAGTGAGCTAGTTTCAACTTTTCGGTTCAACTTTCAACTTTCATTTTTCACATTCACAAACATGCACCACACATCTGAGCAGTGAGAAGCTTTTCCCTCCTTGGGGCCTGTATCACAAAGCTGGATTTCTTGCTTAGCCGGATTAATTAAATAACAGATATTATAATGGATTTAAGGTAGCCCAGTTTAAATGGCCTTTATCTTCATTCACTTACATTAAGCCCAGCCAAAGTTAACTTGTTGGATTTATCTCCCCAAGCAAGAAATCCAGCTTCATGATACAGGCCCCTGGATCGTGCTCAAAGGTAAAAAAAATCAATAATATTTAAAAATAAATTAAGATTAATAAAATGAAAATTACAATAAAATTAAGATATAGAAAAAAATAAGACAATAAAACGTAAAGCAGATTGGGCGAAATCTAATTTCTCATATTGTCTAAACGTTGCACCGTGGCATACAGATTAGGACAGTATTTTTTAAATCAGTGGTATTCTGGTATTTTGAAATCTAGGGAATACAATTCATGGGGGTGAGAGTATACCATATCACTGTAATATAAATATCTGTAAGATGCACAATGTAACGTTAGGGATGGCCGGGTCTCTGCTTACTTGGTGTCGCAGCCGTCAAACATGCCGGTGTTGATGAAGAAGGGGCACACGATGGTGGTCTTTACGCCGCTCTTGCCTGTGGCCAGCAGCTCCAGGGCCACGGACTCAGCAAAACCCACAGCCGCAAACTTACTGGCACAGTAATCTGTGTGGAGGGGGGGGGGGGAATTAGGGATGAGGCCGCAGGAATCCCATTACGTGAAGGAAACGCTCATGGTCTCTCGTAGTTACGGTCGCTGGCTTACAAGGTACATTAATTGGGAACATTAACAGTATTTCAGAAATTAGATTTGGAAAGCTAATTACTCTCTAATTTTAACCGTATTGGCTTTATTACGGCTATTTGATTTAAAGGTCAATGCAAACAAGCTCATAATAGCTATTAGAGCACTGCATTAAGAATACCACCATTTAGCTACGGATATTTTGGAATTGCGTGTAGAATTTATGGAACTGCATTAAATGAGTTTCAGCAGAAACGCTAAAGTATTAAATACTTCAAACATTTCCACAGCAGAACTCTGAAAAGACATAAGTTCTTCAATTTTATTCAGAATGTACCAAAAAAACATTAGAAACATTAGACATTATATATTTTTTTTTTAAATCTGCAGTGTCCAACATGAGCAAAAATTTTAATTCATATTATCAGTTCTGATACCAATATCAAAGTGTTCCTGACCAAATATTTTGTCTTGTTTACTGGATGTTTTCCATAACCATCAATCCAGAGACTAAAATCTGATAGAATTTATCCCTTGGAGCATAAGGAACACCTCGGACAGAACACAGTAGGGAATACATGGAATCGAACAAAATGAGCAACTCAGAGACATCAGTTGACCTAAGCATATTTGGACCAGGAGAGGAATGCAGAGTAATCCTGAATGATATGAAGCAACCGCGCATGGCGATGCTATTCAGACCTCTGCAGCGATGCTATTCAGACCTCTGCGGCCGCGCATGGCGATGCTATTCAGACCTCTGCAGCCGCGCATGGCGATGCTATTCAGACCTCTGCTCTTACACCGTAGCACAAATGCTGACTAGCTTGCTCTCCAGGCTTTTGAAACATTTCCCTGAATCTTTATAAGAAATACATCATCTGAATCACAGCACAGGCAGTCAAATCTTGAAGCCCCAAACTCAAAACCTATTACAAAAAACGATGTAAATAATATCTAAGGCAATACCATCTAAAATAAAGTCTAAAAGTCTAATAAAGTTAAACAAGGTCAGATCTATAAATATTCATTCTTTCAACTCATGTATGAAAAGAAATGGTTTCATATAGCTTCCTACCATAGAGTTAAGAAGGCATTAAGTTGATCGAAGGTGCCTCGCTACCCTGAGACAGCATGGAGATTGAGTATGTTTAGTCTTAGCCGCTGGCTAATTACCCCCATCAGAAATACCCTACGGCAGGCAGCTTTTACGCCGCATATTGAGAAAAATCAGCCTATATTGGATACAATCACTGATGTGGATTCTGATAATCCTGTCTGACATCAGCAGACCACCATGCATATACCGGTAGAACTAGCTGTCCTTTGGCTGTCGGTGTACATCAGCAAAGGCGTCTCAGCTGTGTGGTGCAGTTTTCACCCCTCGGACTGTTTGAAAGCCATGAGTGGCTGATCGCCTGGCCAGGGTAATCCTCCATTATAGTTTCAAATAGACAACAAATCACCAGGAATGTGAATCATAGCAGCACGTCAGTTGCCCTCTGCTCCTACACGAACACAGTCAGGAAGCGAGAGCATCAAAAACTGATGTTGAGAAAATCAAATATCAAATCAAAGGTGCAACTTTGGCTGGAACATTGTGGGGGTAGAGGTCTCCACCCATTACGGGGGAAACATGATTATTGGGGGGGTTGTATTAGCTGGTTTTGATTTATTGGGGGGGCT
>JAOYFF010000081.1:14913538-14938025 GCA_025773925.1 Cryptomyrus ogoouensis
CTTGGGGGGGCGGTGTCCGCCCCCTGTAACGTGGGAAACTTGAGTATGGGGGGTGTTGTATGAGCTGGTTTTGATTTATTGGGGGGGCTACAACCCCCCCCATCCCCCCATAATTTACACCCATGAACCAAATACCAAAACACAGCCAAATAAACAGACTTCCTTCCGATTAAACAGTATGTTATTTTTTTCCGGTTGGCCACTATTTGTCTGGGATCTTTCACGTGTTGGAAAGAAAATCTATGTCTCATCAGTGTATAGGTTGAAACTTAACACGTGTGATGATTAAAAGGCATCCCATCCAGGGTGATTCCCACCTTGTTTGCTGTGCTTGGCAAATTCACAATGACTGGACAAACGATAAAGGACGATGGGCAGATGCTTAAAAAGGACAGTTCCTGACAGAGAACAGCACATCTTCTTACCATTAGCAGAGTGGTGCAATGGTGCTTCAAGTGCTCTCAGAGAATCGGTTCGGGGTAACGGTTTCTCATGGATGAGGATATTTTTACTGCATCCTTCAAGTGGACAAGCAATGGTGCCAAACGGCAAATGGAAGCAAACTCAATTTAAAATAGGGCTGCACGATATCACATCGCGATTATATGCCGCATGCATAATAATCACCAAGGCTTTAGATGACAGCAGTAAACATTTGTCCAGATGCCGGCTTTTTCAGTTCAGTTCACTTTATTTTTCTGTCCAAAAAGGGCAATTTGTGTGCAGCAGAAATATACCACATAAAACATATAATATTCCACACAGACCACACGTGAAAACTTCTACTAGGTTTTTTTGTACTATTCAAATGTTTACATAGCCTACAACTTGGGAAGAAGATTATTAGTACTAGGGATGGTCTGATCCACATTTTCTTAGTTCAAATCCGATACCGATACCGATTCTAGAGCTCTTTTTACTTAAATATTTGAATAAAATAAAAAAGTATAATATAATTATTTATATATTATTATTTTTAAAACTAGTAAATGCAAATGAAAAAAGTATCCCAAAAAAATCTTACATTAGGCCACTAGAAACACATAATGTACCTCATTTGTGCATAATCTTTTAAGCATTTCTGAGGCTTTTGCAGTTCAATCTGAATACCTTCCAAGCAATTATATGCAAGTGGCGAATGCTTAAAATGCCCCACAATTTTTCTCCCACTGGATGGATGGATGGATGGAAACAGCATCACTTACACCTCACTGCGATCACAGCCCCCATTTATCACAAGCTGTAGTGAATGTGCAAAACAGCCCAAGCCAGTGACTCCCAAATCATCCCTTGCTTTTTCATATTACTCCCAACTGGGCAAGACGTGCACTTTGTTTAGTGAGATTTTCCACTAAATGCTACTTCTGCCTCTCAAAACATTGTTTTTACAAAGACTGCAAATTGCTGCCACCACCACCAACATCTCTCTCTCCAAGTCATTCCTTCTGAAGCACAAGTCCACCTACAGTATCTTCTCTTTCCAAAGATGTTGAGTCTGCTGATCTGTCCCTTTCTTCACTGCCACTTCACTGCTTATCGCTTCCATGATTTACCAAAGGAGTATTATGTGGCATGCTCTGCTAACCAAATTTAAAAAGCATAACGATACGTCGAATTTATACAGATTATTAACTTTTGGGTACCATAATACACATCCCATTGCATATTTTAGATGTACTACTAATCTGCTTACCAAATTGTGGGCGCAAGTAAACGTGCGTACAATACCGAAAAGCCAGCATCTGGACAAATGTTTACCCGTCATCTTAAGCCCTGGCGATTACTGTGCATGCGTCATAAAATCATGATTACATCATCAGTAAGGAAAAACACACGTGACACAACCTAACCTATTTGCACTTTATGAGTTGGTTGTCCTGCATTTTTTTATCACACACTACACAGGGAGGTAAAGAATGTACATTTAAATACATATCTCAGTGTTCAAGGCCTGACAAAACAGCATGAGGTGTGGATTATACCCATACCTGCCAAACCGTTGACACCAATCAGTCCTGCAGAGCTGGCAATGCTGACCAGGTGTCCGTGGTTATTGGCTACCATCGCAGGAAGGAAAGCCTTATAGGTCTAAAAAAAAACACACATACAACTGTTTCATTCTGTCACAAATTTAAAAATACATCATACACACATACACAAATACGTATGCACACATGCATGCATCTATTAAAGCATCATCTTAGGGCTGGGCGATATGGACTAAAAATCATATCTCGATATTTTTTAGCTGAACGCCGATATACGACCTATATCTCAGTATTTTTTCCGCATAAAGTAAAAGCAAATAGACAGTTCCAAGTCAGAGCCAGATGTTCCCAAAGTCACACAGGCACTTTTATTGAGACAGCTGTACAAATACATGGGAAAAATGGCTGAAATATAAACTACCGGCATATATATATATATATATTCTTTTTTTACCAACCAGCTCCTCATTAACTTGCCTCGTGTCTGTATCTGTCTCCATGCTGTCGCAGCATGCAGGACATGCGAGAGAGGGTGAGGGGCGGGACAGGGTGCAGTTGTGTGAGAGACAGACAGGGAGAGGAGAAGTCGGCGCACTGGCGGCTCTATGGGTACAATTTTAAAGCAGCGTAACCTACTGCAATATAAGCAGTGCTGTCTCATCCTATATCTCCTATCAAAATATATCAATATCTTAAAAATTCGATACATCGCCCAGCCCAACATCATATATGATGACTTATAATTTATTAATTCCAAAGGAAAGTGCAGGTTTACAGTAGGACCACAATGCATGTAGAAATACATTTACATAATAATAAACAGTAACAGTGCAAAGAACATCAGAGAAGGTACTGCACGGAATTCCATCTCAGAAATAAATGCACTGTATCCCACAGTTTTTAAGTAGACTAACTGTATTGCACTGAGTGATACATCCAGTGGCTTGTGAAATGAATGGATGAATGAATGAATGGATCAATGAATGAATGAAGGAATGTTCTGTGAATATGCCAAAGCTGTTCTGGGCCATTCAGGCAGTTGGTCATCCCCATTTCCCACAGGGTGACTCATTGTAGATTCTGATGGCTGAAGCTAGAAATGAAGTTATATAGCGCTCCTTGGAGCAGTGCAACTGTCTCAGTCTGTCGCTGAAAGTGCACCTCTGTACATCCAAGGCTACATGATCTATAACATTTTTATAATACAAACCATGGCAATTCAAAAACCACCAGCATAAGCATTAATGTTTTTAGCTCTGCAATGCCACGCTCTCAGTACAGAGGGTCGGCGGGGAGAACGTACCCAGAAATGAGCCATGGTGTTCACTTCAACAGTTTTTATGATGAGGTTGTCTGGAGCGTCCATGAATTTCTTGCCTGTCACAATCCCAGCGTTGTTTATAAGGATAGAAACATCACCGACTTCTCTTTTCACCTAAAATGAAATAATTATCTTGTTAGCCCAGCACAATCACACCAATTGCAGCTACAAAATCATGGTTGCACAGATAAAATATCAGATTGTGAACAAACATGATGCGGAAAATTGGTTTTGGCTGCTCACCAAGGTTACTATTGTTAATGAAAACTAAAACGAGAAAACGCTGTGGTAAACGGAAACAAAACAAGATACAACAATTAAATTTAAAACAACAAGTAAACAAAAATGATAAACATTGCTTCCAAAAACTAAATGAAATAAATTATAAACAAACATCAAATACTTTCCATTATGCTATTTAGCTAAAATAATGGTGTGTTTATTTTTTCTCCATGATGGAAATCATTCAAGGAAACATAATCCAGTGCATTATCTTGAGATGGCGCCATGCTTTGGTCCTCTGTTGTGCAATTAACTTGAGCCATAAAAATAGCCAACAGTACTTTGTCGTTACATTTTTTAGTAGGTCACCAAGTCCTAGCCAACATTACAATGGCTACTGGCTGATATCTAAAATAAAAACTAATAGATCACACTGAAATCTAAAACTAAACTGGATTTTAAATGATAACTGAAAATAAAATAAATAGAACGAAATTAAAAACATCAAAACGATAACACAGCCACTAAGTTCAAGCTGTTCCTTCTGAAGCACAACAAACAGTCTAAATACCAATAAGACAGAAGAGAGCGACAACTCAGAGTAACAGAAAACTGCTGGCAACACTGTCAAATTTTCAGCACCGATAACTTAATCACGTGGTGAATCATTCTAACATTAGCCATGTGGTACAGCATGCTAACAGTAACCTTGTGGTAAAGCATGTTAGCAGTAGCCATTTGGTTAGGCATGCTAAAATTCACCATGCGGTTAGGTATGTTAGCATTAGCCTTGTGGTGAGGCATGCTAGCAGTAGCCATGTGGTGAGGCATGCTAAAATTCACCATGTGCTTAGGTATGTTAGCATTAGCCTTGTGGTGAGGCATGCTAGCATTAGCCTTGTGATGAGGCATGCTAACATTAAGTACTTCCAATTCCAATATGTTAATCATTGCAAAGAACTCTGTAAACTGGCATGATTCAAAATAACTTACGAGCAGTTTAAATGTTGAAAAAAACAGCACCAAAGTCATAGACGTACAACGCAAACAAATGACTATTTACACTAAAGACCTTAAATTTACTCCTAACAAAAAAAAAAAAAAGAAAGAAATCTGGAATACCCTGTTTTATGGAGCATGTTTCCAGGTGTGTTTTTGTGTTATTTTCTGTTTTGGTTTATGACTGTTTTCACTCACAGCCAGATAAAACATGACTGCACTTACTTCCGTAAACCCTGAAAACAGTCCCCTCATCCTCTAAACTGCTCCTAATCGTTTAGCTCTATTTCAGTTCAGCTGCTGATTTAGCCAAAGGCTACTGGTGTATCAGGTTACAAACAAGGATCTTGTATCTGTGCCAAAGGCAAAGTTGGATCTTTCTTCTTCACCTCGTGGATTATGCAAACACTGTACAGGCATTAGCTGTGTACCTTTGGTGTCACATGACACAAATTGAGGATAAATCGCTGCTCTGTTCTGCCATGTCGGTTCTGAGCTGGGTAAGCTTTGCATGTCACGTGGATGGTGCTGTCTAATCAGTTATGCCTGGGAACGGTCCATCCATGCATAAGACAGATCCACAGGTACACCTGTAAGAAATCTAACCCCATTCACTCAGATGTCTGTCTTGTCTACACAACATGTGCCCGCAATTAAGGAGAAACAACAGCACAAGGGAAGCTTCGATGGACCAGGACCTCATTCCCAAGGCGACAGTTTTCAAACATTTCACAGACTTGACAACGGGAGCTAAAAGGTTTGATGTCTCTATTGGTGACAGCGTTTGTTTTTCAGGTATGAAACTTCATCTCTTATAAACAAATCACCCAGCGTGTATTTTGGTTGGCCGGTCTGTAAGTCTCACTCTATGTTTACTAACGTTAAAACACAGAATGTAATGTGGAGTTTTCGGAACTTCAGCAAATAATCCAGAATTCACAAACAAATGCTACCAGACGTGCTTCCAGTGCATTTTCAAGTTTACTGGTGTACCAGCTTATTTTCTGTAGCCTGCAGCAATTCAGAAATTCCCAAAATTACTCCATACAAGTCACACCCTCACATTGCTGCAGGCAACAGCTCTGCATCTGCAAAATAACATCTAATACAGGCCCATCAGAGATATTAAAGCACAGCCACACACTTTTGTATTCATATCCTTGTTGGGACCAGTCATTCATTTCTAAAGACAAAAACCTATGACAACCTTAATCCCTATCCAGCCTTAACTTTAACCATAAGTCACCAGACAAAATACGACTTTAAACATTTTTAGTTTGTCTTTGTACAGTTTTCTAAATTTTAGAATAATTATGAAGACATCAAATCTATAAAATAACATATATAGAATTAAACACTGACCAAAAAAGTATTAAACAAAAAAAAGATTGTTGGGGGAGGGCAGCTCTGTGGTTTGGGAATCAGAATGTTGCTGGCTCAAATCCCTGTACTGGCAGAGTGATCCCACCTTTGGGCCCTTGAGCAAGGCCCTTAATCCTAATTGCTCCAGGGACTGTATGCCAGTTTATGAGGTGGCCTCCTGGGATGCTTTTCCTGCTGTCCTGAAGATGATCCCACACATATGCTGAGGCCTCATTGATCACTTTTCCTTCATTCTCTGGTCAAACTCCTCCAAAACCAATTCTACTGTGTTTAGGTCAGGTGCCCAGGTCATGTGATGCGACACTATCACTCTCCTTTGCAGACAGTTTGGCATGTCCAAACTTTTGACTGGTACGGTTTGAAATCTTGCATAGGTCTACTGAAGATATTTGTCTGATTTAATTCGATTCAATTCATTTTTATATAGCGCCTTTCACAACCGTCACACATAGGTGTGTTGTGATACACTGCTGCATCATTTGATGATGCAGATGATTTGGAAGCAGCTGATAGGTTTTAAAGTGAACTAGTCAAAATGAAAATAACCAATCTTGTAACTATGCTGATTCAATATGGGAGGGGGTAGGGTGATTGGCACAGGTCTTACCTGATCCGACACCCTGTAGACCTCGTCCTTCTCGCTACAGTCGCAGATGTATGTGTGCACTCGCTTCGCACCCTTCTCCTTGACCAGCTTGGCCGTTTCTTTGTTACCCTCCTTGTTGATATCCCACAGAACTAGGGTGACCCCCATGCTGGCGAACTCCAGCGCCATGAGCCGTCCGATACCGCTACCGGCACCAGTGATCAATACCGTCTCTCCGGCCACACTCTTCTTCCTCGTCGGGATAAATAATTTAACAAACGCCTCTATGTAGTAATATGGGCTAAGGATTACCAACATCAGGGTCTCCAGGAAGAAGTTCATCGTGAAAGCCTGAAGGATCTGCCTGTATTTAAATGAGAAAAGCGCACATTTAATTTGGAAGGGCAATTGAATATATATATTTTTTTCTCACTGTAACTCTCCACATTTAAATCAATATTAATCTCAGAAATTAAGGAGATAAGCATACATATTGTTTAGCTAAGCGTTTGCCCGCACAAGCCTGAACTGTTCCCCTGTTTCCATTCAATGTTGCGTTAGTAGTTCAAAGCAGGTACAATGAGTTAAAACGCCTTTAAAACGTCATGCAAATCACCGTAACAGCCACAAGCCATTGATGGCTTTGGCTCCGCATCTGTATTTGGAAGGTTTGAAGATATGAATAAAACAGAATATCTTGTTTTAAAAGTGCAGAGATTAACTTACCAACTCAAACTTTTAATCGGACGTGCGGCGGATGGTGAAGGACGGAGTCATTGCTCTTCGGTACGGCGTATCGCTCACGATGTAAGCGCGACCTTTGCACAGCCCGTAGCTATAAAAAGCACCGTGTTACTATCAAGGCAAAGTTCAACCCTCTGCGACGAGAAAGAGGAAAAAGGCAGCCGTGACTTTGAGTCTCCTAACGGTGTGGGATGTGCACGCAGGGCGCGGTTTGTTTTAACCCTTTAAAAGCCGACCGGAGCCGGAACGCGGCCCCCGGGGACGGGGAGACAGGGAAGGGCTGTGATCCCGGGCTGGTCGGGGATCCTGACTGCGCCGCCGCCTAAGATCGCCTAAAACATCGTGGGCGAAACACAAGCGATAGATGCAAAGGCAGATGAAAATCTAAATATATGCATGACTATTTCAAGAAAGTGCGTTTAATTCACCTTACTAACACAGCGGCGTGGTTAACACGCGTATTAAACGTACAAATATTACAGATATATAAGCACATGCAGTATACGCAAAGGAAGATGAAGGGAAGTCCAGACATAGCCATGTCTGTATGTTTTAATCCTCTTTAATGACACAGCAACGTGGTCAGCCTAATAATTCACACTGAATGCATGAATATAAATAAGTACAAACACACTAAATCGAGAACAGATGAACGAAACGCCGATGTGATAAATACGTGACTATTTCTCTCTGACAGTTCAGGAGTGTAGGTGTATTAATTCATATAATTGAATATGTATTCATATTATAAATTCAAATTGCTTCCTATATTAAGTACGCAGTGTTCAACTCTCACTATGTGGCAAAGTAAAAAGTTAAATTATTTCTAAGCGCATTGCAGTGGGAGAGAGGTTATGGGGATGGATCGTTTTATTATTAAATTCTGATTCGCTGTGGTTTGCAGATTTTCAATAAAGTGAAAAAAGTTTCAGTTATGAGATCCAGTTTCTTCGCCACTTCCATCTTTGTGTCAACCAATGTTTTTTTATTATTATTTCATAAAAGTATCAACGATCGGTATAAATATACTTATTTTTTCTCTTAGTTTTAAATCGATAATACTCCGTCAGAGCGGAGGTTTAAAGAGAGCAGAAGAGCCAAATGAGGGAGACGGGGGTTTATTGGGAATCATAGGCCAGCGGTAATCGGAGTCGGGGTCACGGGTTCGGCGAAGTCGAAAGTAGAGAAATCGGGGCAGGTAACGATCAGAGAGATACGAGGCGGTTAATTGGCAGACAGGTGCAGGCATGGCAGGGCAAGCGAGGACCGGGAGAGACGGGGCTGGAATGCTGGGCACGGCTGGTACAGGGCAACCATACTTATTTGGCACTGAGTGCGAGGGCGAACAGAATTTTAAGGGAAGAAACAGACGGAATCGCTGATTGAAGCTTAACTTAATTGGTGTGGTGCGCCCTGGGGGCGTGACGCAATGTATGGCACGGCAGAGGGCATAGGCTCCCAGGGAGTGCACGGTGAGAGAGCGCAAGTCATTTATCCAGAGAAATATGTAAAAAAATAAAATAAACAGGAAATAATTATGATGAATACATTAACAATAAAATATTATTACACATTCATATGACTAACACAAGCCACATTCAAATATAACTTAAAAATATAATTAAATTTTTGTTGAACTTCATACTAGGTGGCGCAGTGGTTAACACTAACACCTCTAGGACCGGGGTTTGATATATATGTATGTGTGTGTGTGTGTGTGCGCGCGCGCACGTGAATGACGTGTACCCTTGTAACGCCGTCAGGATAAAAGCATTAGAACCCAGCCTGAAAAACAGCCCAGCAGCTACGTGATGCGGTGCTTACACAGGTGTGCTTTAATATCCGTCATCCAGCAACTCCGGGCTGCCAGCTCTCACGCATCTGGCATGATACTCACGCGTTCAGACTTTGACGCAAGAAGTCTTACTGCAAATCTATATTATTCCATTATAAACCTAAAATTACCTACATCAAAGGCGTTGGGGCAGTTCGCAAACCCTACAGACAATTTACAAAGTAATTAAACTATTACATGCATGCAAATGTCTGTACATGTGTGTGCAGGCTAGTCTCGAGTGGAAAATCTCACGCCAGCCAGCTGATCAAAGTTGGCATCCCTGGCAACTATGTTGGCATACATATGCAAAACTAGCGCAGATCGACTTAATCCAGGCCGGGTGCAGCAGCGCACTCCGTATATGCGGGAAAAATAACTAATAATATTTTTCAGGTGGGGGAGGGCCTCGCCCTCGGTCACGACTACTTACGTAAAATAAAAACCTTTCCCTTTTTTGTGCACCTTGCGTGCGCCACTCGTCCTGCCCTTAAAGCGGCAGTAAAATAAAACGAGTAGAAGGTAACATAGCGTTACACCCTGCGATGGGTTGCCGCCCCTCCTCGGTTGTTTCCCGCCTTGCACCCGTAGCTTCGCGCATAGGACCCTGCATAGGACAAACGGGTGTAAAACATGGATGGATGAACTTAATATGTTCAAATAGCGTCTTCATCTGACGTGTAAGGGGTGCAATTTCACCCACTGCACCTCCATTAAAATCTCCTATGGTGGAGGGAACGTTTTTGTTCTTCGGTAGGCTGTTTAAAACTGTTTATATGTGGTCGTGGAAACTGCATGAGAATCTCAATTTAAATATCACTTGAGCTGTTTGTTGTTTTTGATATTTCATTTTAGGCAGTTATTGAGCTATATGACATTTAAAATATGATTTATTTGAAAAAGCGCTTTTGAAGCACCTCCCCAGTGTGATATATAACATATAGAAGTGCCGGTGTTCTGACAAAACGTCATACTTCATCAAAACATCCTTCCGTAGTACTAATCGATAGCCCTAACCCTAACTCGATCTTACCCTAACCCCCCAAAAACCCCTAAAACCCTTACCTTAACCCTAACCCCTAAAACCTAACCCTAATCCTAAAACGGTGGAACTGCACATGCGCAGAAAGGCTCGATAGCGCGTCTCGATAGGTAGGATGTTTTGTCAGAACACTGCTCTGTGTGTATTCCGTTTGATCTTGCTTGTAGCCCATATGTAAAATCCAGGGTCTAGTTCATCGAACTATTTGGTACTAATTCAACCCAATCGAAATGTAAAAGGATCGATGACGTATTGTCGGCTACACCCATGTAGCCGACTCGCTTATGTAAGAGTCCCGACGCACATTCTCCTTACAATGTAGCCTATTCTGTGAGTCAAATCGATTGTTTTTCTTTTCAGAATTTCTATTTCGATATTTTCAAAATATGCATGTGCTTTCCCTAATCATAAACTCAGCAAGGAAAGAAATCTGGCAGGCAATTTTTTTTTAAAATATCCCCTATGTAAAATATTACGGGATAAATCGAACAATTCACTTAAAAATCTATTTAAAGTACTTTTCTTTCCAAACAGAAAATGATACTTTGTTAATTCCAGGAGGGAAACAGTTTTTTCACACATCCCATCTGGTTCTTCATGAGGTACAGTGATATATTTACCATGGGGTCAAACGTTATAGGTGGCCTTATTTATTTATTGATGCTATGTTTATACATTTTATTCAGATGCTTTTATTTAGAGTTACAATCTACTTTTATTCTATATTTTTATTTTTTACAAAGCAGGATCAGACAATCATTGGAGTAGTTGAGGATTAAGGGCTTTGTTCAGGGGCCCAGTACTGACATCATTCTGCCAGCCATGGGATTTGAACTGGCAACCTTCCGCACCAATAACAGACAGATGGCTGAGCCACTGAGCCACACACACCAACCCAAACCCCATTTGCATGTGTTTTTCTGTTCACTTATGACTCTAACGCACATAGCCAGTGATTCATTGCCGTCCATTATTCACACTCAACTTGCAACCATAATGGGAGGGAGGTGACCTCCTCAGCAACCCGGAACATTCTGAGTTTCCCCGGGAATGGATCAGTTCTTCACCCATTGCCCTGCAGCTACATAGTCCTTACCTTCCGTCAGCAGAAGTCCCCGCCCCCGGCAAAGCCCACACACGTGGCACATGACTCATCATGTCTGTTTAACAGTCCTTCTTCTGTGGTGGGCGGCCATGGTGGAAGATCCTCTGCCTTAGTGACCTCTGACCCTCATCGATCGTCATGGCTGGTCGGCGTGTCGCAATACTGGATCTTTTGCCAGACGCTGTCCCAAGTTAATTCCTCAATGGAGCTCGCCAACATTTCCTAATCTGAGCCGGAGTGTATAAATACAGGGGGGTTATTTATCTGAGACTGCACTGTGGTGGCAGGAAGGGAAGATGCGTGCTGACGGTGAGAATGCTGTGTGTCCGTGGTCAGGAGGTCACTGGTTCGAATTGCATGCTTGGCAGAGTGATGTCACTGTTGGGTCCTTGAGTAAAGCCCTTAATAAGCCTTAATTAACCCCAAATTGCCTCAGGAACTGGCTGACCATACTCTCTGCTCCTCACGTGTTCATTGCTTTGGATTAATAAGCGTCCACCAAATTAATGTGTTTAAATGTCTTTATACAACCTGCATTGCTACTAGTTCATGAACTACGAAATGGAAGCAGGTGGGTGTTCCTTCTTAATAACAATATGTTTTATTGGCTAAGTGCACTATATGGACAAAAGTACTGGGACACACCTCTTAATCATTGAATTCAGGTGTTTCATTCAGACCTATTGCATTAAAACAGGGCTTGGCGAAGCAGGTAAAAGAGAGTCAGAGTGGCTCACAACAGATGACTTTATTGACGAAACGTGACACAAAAGGGGAAACTGCAAAATATAGGGAAACAAGGGATCAAAAACAAATCAGGAAAAATAAGAACTAACTAAAATTTATTGAAATCTTTTTGGGTCTTCAAAACGTATAAGCGAGATGCAAATTTTAGGCATAGTTTTTTTCTCTCTTTGCGGCTGGAGAGATTGCTATATAGTTTTTTTACACACAACAGCTCATTCCATTCATTATGCAAAGTGGCTGTGAAAATGACAAGAGGCGATCCTTGGATGTTTTGGAACATTTTGAGCTGAGGTGTCCCAGTAAGGTGAATGAATATTCACACAGAAAAATACTTTTATTATTATTATTATTAGTCCCATTGCTGGTTTATTGGGCCAGTTCTCGCCTGCTACATGGGAGGCTGGGTTTCTGTTCCGTTGTTGTAAATCGCTTTGGATAAAAGCATCTGCTAATTGAATAAATGTAAATTATTCACTAGGGACTAAGGGGCTACAAGTCAGAGGGGGGAACAGGATGGCCAGCGACACCTGCTGGCCAAGTGGGGCAAAACACATGGGACAAGGTCAGACGGGCACCGACCCTGACACATTGCTATAGATGTATAAAATCAAGCACCTAGCCATGCAGTCTGGTTTGCGTAGGTTTGTGAAGGAATGGGTCATCCTGAAGAGCTCAGTAAATTCAAGCATGGAACTGTGATAGAATGCCAAATGTCTTCCCTGCCAGATATTCCATAATATGTGTACATGATTGTGTTTGTGTATGTTTGCGTGCGTATGTGTGTGGTCTCCATTAGCATATATAATAATGCTTACAAGGCTGCCATTATAAAGGGTTGATGAATGGTTTATAATCAGGCTATTAATTAGGTTGTAACACTTTGTAAATCATTAATAGACAAGTATAAACTAGGTATAACAGTTGTTTTTATTATTAATGAGATACTACCATATGTAACTGGCAAAAGGGACCCTTACTGTAAAGTGGGACCACATTTACCAATATGCCTGCAGGGAGACCTTTTGTTTCTGTAACTGTGTGTGTGTGTGTGTGATGTTTCATCATGAAGCTTTATGTTTTTTATTTGTAAGAGTGTGGGGGTGGGCATAAGTTTTGCAGGGATGGTGGAGGATTGTATCCCCACCAGTAAACAGAACCGGCCAATACGACCCCCCAGATAATCATACTGTTCCATCCAAAGTTACACTCTTGAGTGTGTGGTATTGTATTTATCTGTCTGGTTCGGAGAAGCTGTGTATTCTCTTTCTTTACAAATCTTATCACTGTTTGAGTCTATCTTCTCTTTCAGACTCACTTACATTGATGACCAGTTCTAATCTTCCTTAGTATTGAGATCCAGGACTTTATTGGCTAATATAATTCACTCTGCTTGACTTGAAGCTGCTTCTCTTGGGGGTGAATGTCCTGTACCGTCTCTGCGTTCCTTTTCCATCAACTGTCTTATTTAAAATACTTCTATCATTGAAATATAAATTATTGCAATAAATCTGCATGTGGGTTAGGTGACTCGCTTTGATGCCTAACATCGCATGGATATATAACCTGTTATATAAGATATGTAAGTTTTTAGTCACTGGTGAGGCTTTTCCAGAATAAGATGAGCAGAACATAAAGACTTAAGGTACAGAATATATAGAACTGTTTGTCCTTGATCTTTAATTGGTTTTAATTGTTGCCACGACCCCGAATGACATTAATACAACTGTAAGGATGAATTAACAATCAAGGCATTTCTCGTATTTTGCCAAACTAGATCTGACTTGAATTAAGCTTTTTAAGCCAGGATTCTAGCCAGGGTGGGGTGGAGTGCGATCTTTGGAAAGTTCCAGAAGCAGAATCCGGCGCGGAAGCTTTGCTGCGGTTAATCAGGCATCACCCTGAACAATAATAGACACCCCCATTTATCCAGCCGTCTTGCATTACTGCTTCTCCAGCCCGGACTCGCGGTGACCCTGGATCCTCTCCCAGGAAGCACATGACGGGACTCGCCGGGCAGGATGCCAGTGCGGCACAGGGGGCACCTTGCTGACATCGATCCACTCACACAGCGCATCTCCGGAGCGCGGCAGAGACTGCAGGGAGGGGGCCCATGCGACTGTGGCAATGGCACGGAGTGCACTACATCTGTGTAACAGTGACGAATGAATGCTTTCAGTGGGTCAGTGTCACTCATTTGGGTTATTTCATTTGCCAGATTATAGCTTTCTCTGTAATGTAACACCACAGCTTCAAGGTCCAATCAGACAAGAACCATTTTATTGTTCAAAATCCCTAATCTAAGTTTCTTTTCTACTATTACCATTACTTAGACTACCACTACTGCTCTTATTACTACTAATTATAATAATCATGTTACTACTACTGCAACTACTACAACCACCATTTTTAATAGTTACTACAACTAATAACCATGTTACTGCTACTCCTATGATTATCACTGCTATTACTATTACAACTAATCTGGCTTCATCTACTACTATAACTACTACCAGAATTACTACTGTGCATTAACGGTAATCTGAATGATGATTCAGAGCTCAGATTAAGCGAAGATGTTACAAATGCCTTCTGAAATGTTGAATGTTAATCGAATATGTACAGTTAAACTCAGTCAACCCTGCTTGTTCAAGCTTCAACCAGCAGCCAAGGATTTCAGGATTCTGGCATTCATCCAATTATAGAAAACAACTTGTGGCTAATGACTATTTGAAATTACTTTTATGGAAAATTCAGTTCAGATTATTCTAGCGGTTAAAAAGACAGAAGCACTGGCATTATAACATTATGATAACGTTAATTGAAAGTGGCAGAAGGATTTGCTGTCAATCATGCTCTCTTTCTACAGAGAGTAGTACTGTCTACCATCTGACCCTTATGGGAGGTATTAGGTAAAATATCACGCTACAGTAAAATGTGTATAAATTCACATGTTGCTCCAGTTGCTGGAAGGATCATGACAATTAAAAGATACTTAAGCAGAATTTCTTAGCAGTACAATGAATCAAATTGCTGTCTGTGTTTTGCAAAATATATAGAGGTGTTCATTTGAAATTTCCACTGTTGTGTGCATCTTAAAGATCGTACATAAAAGTAATTCCTGCCATAATTATATAAAATGTATCATGGATTGATATTTGTGTCATTATATTCATATAAAATAACGTTTACAGCCGAGTAACTACATTAGTTCAAGGAATGTCTATTGTGCAATATGACTCTTCTGATTCATTGAAAAGATCAATGATTACAATGATGTTTGGCTCCTAAATTAAAACTAGCTCAAGCATATTCAAGACAAACATCGACTTCTGCAGATAAATTTATTGTCGTCTGTACAACTAAGCAACTGGAAAGACAGCTTCGATTTAAATTATAAAATAGTGCTTTAAAAAAATAGAGTTCAAGCCTCAGGAACTACACACGCAGGAACATTAACGGAAACCACAGAAAGCAACAGACGTCGCACATTTAAACGGTCATGTTAAAACATAACCTTTAACCATACAATAGGTAGCGTAAAGGAGAGAGTGTTCTAATGGGTTTTTTTTTGATAGGCATTCGCCCAACACTTGGCTAGCATTTTCTAGTGACAGGTATTTATTACATGGTCATATAATAAATACCTTAAAGAATTATCATCTGATTGGCTGTGGCTGCCTGTTTGTGTTAAAGCAATAGAATGCATAGAAAAGGTCTTTTTCTCAGTTTTTTCTGACTGTAGGAAAAAGGGTTTCAGATCTTTCATTGCATGTGACACGCAATGCATTACATCCTCCTCATCACAAAGTAATACTGCTCCTGGTAACTTGCAGAAAATAAAACAGCTAAAACATTTGGTGTCCATAGCAAATGGAGGAGATACACATACATCCTAGTTAGAAAAATAAATAATAAAATGGCCATTGCAAGCAAGACATGAGAGCAATAAGGATTTATAAGAGTCTTTTTGTTTGCACACTAATACAGCATAAATCCGCCGTATCTCTTGTCCAGGTATGGTAGGTCCTCAGAGTTGGTCTCCTCACCTTCTTCTCTGTATCGTTTGAGGAAGCCCCCATATCTTTTCTGATCTTCCTTCCATTCAGGTCTTCCCACCCTTCTCATGAAGCCACCGTATCGTTTCTGTAGGTCTTTGATCTCGTCTTCCAGGTCCGAGCTTCTCCTGATGCTCCTCATGAACCCTCCGTACCGCTTCTCCAGCCCACCCTCCTGATCGCCCCTGGTCTGCTCATCATCTCCCTCGGTGCCCAGGATCTCCTTCAGTATGGTGACGGTGTCCACTTCAGGCTCTCCGTCTTTCTTCATGAATCCGCCGTACCTCTTCCCCAGAATCTCCTGGCCGTGGTCTTGATCCTCCTGCTCCACGTCATACAGCTCTGCAGTCTTCTTCATGAAGCCACCGTACCTCTTCATGAAGCCGCCGTACTTTTTGGCCAGCTGGTGTCCGTCGTCGCGCTGCTCCTCATTTTCTGTCACATCTTCCGTGATGCTGTTGGGTTTCTCCCCTTGCAGGATCTCTTTGCAAAGATCCCAGGACTTCTCTGTAGGGAGCTTCCCTTCACATCCTAATGTACACGTCTGTAGCAAGGGGGGTGGGAAATAGCCATTTTGAATAAAACATGGTTTATTGATCCCAGGTGGGCAGGGCTGAACTGGAACTAAAAATTGGCCGTGGACTTATGGAGTCCCCGCAACGTAGATTTTGCTAGTAAATGTATCCATCAGCTCTCTGGAAATATGCCTAGTATAAATGGCCAGCCCAGTACAAATGGCCAGTCCAGCCCTGCCAGGGTACATAAAGCACACATTTAAATTCCAAAACACACATGCTAAACAAATAGATCATACTGAAAGAACAAAAGAAAATACACAATTACTTGATAATATCTATGCAACTTGAGGCAATGTGCAATATTAGCTTTTAAAGACAGACCTACATAACATCCATTAGTTTTCTACACCTGCTCGTCCTGTGCAGGGTCGCAGGGGTCTGGAGAACATCCCCGAAGCTATGGGTGTAAGGCACGGAACAGCCGAGAACGGGGCGCCACCCCATGGCTAGGGGGCGGGTGGACCCCCAACCCACACACACTTCTTAAAATTACAAACAAAGCACAGATTAAGGAAAAACAAATTACTTAACTTCATAATCGTCATTACATCTATCGATTGCGAAAGAGTCGATAAACAATCATGTACCTTTTCGTAATATCCGTCGTATAAATCTCAGCGTGCTAAGTCGGCATCTACAAATGTCCGTACTTAAAAAATAACCCATACAAAGGATGTCTATTTGGAAAACAGACCATTCCGCATCAACTTGGCGCCAAAATCGTTTTGGTTTTCATAAAATACCAAATGTGAAGGCAGTTAACGCCGACAGTATTTATTAATCCATTAAAACGCTGTAAAACTAAATTGCCTCCAAGTGGGAGATTGATACTGCTGATTTTGCTGTGGTGCGAATTCGATTAATTAGACGCATGAACAATATGTAGTTATAAATAAGGCTGTAGTCTATTTTTCTATGGTCCGAAATTGCCGGACAGTTATTCAAATTACGTAAGCGTAACTAACGAGAGATCTGCATCACAGAACACAAATTAAAATGAGCACCGTCTCAACAACCAGGCAGTTTTAAAATTAAGACTGGAGTGCCTCCCAAACAGCACAATTTGCCGTAATATAATCAATATCTTCAACAATCTTTAATCATTATAATTGTCTCATCAATGCAGCCAACATGACGTTATACTGCCACCTAGCGTTAGAAACCGTACATTCCATTTACAAACCACTGCCTTCCAGTCTCGTTTTATTTACAATGCAACTCGTCAGGCACGGATGTTCAAATAAGGCTGCGTTTAAACTACGAAATTGCACAAATAAAAAAAAGTTATTTTTTTTTAAATTATTCTAATAAGTAAAAATCAGATTAAGATTATATAAATATAAAAACTCATATCACTGGTTTGAAGATTTCACAAAACGACACAACTCCAATTCGTAGTAACGGCCGGGACATCTAGTTTTCCTGCCGTAGCAAATTTGACCAGCTCGATGGTTTAATCGATACAACAAAACCATTTGCGGTTAAGTGAAATTCTAACAGTGACAAAATGTAATCCATGTCACTAGAAATGTATGCGCTGCTTTAAAATGAGTCGACATTGGTCAACAATATGCCGTATGCACTTATAATTTCTGCTTGAATTTATATGTATTCAATACATGCATCACAAATTAAAGTACTGTTGTGAATGTCACCATAGTGCTGCATTTACGGCGATGGCAGAGCTGATCAAACTCATTAATACAAGTAACATTTATAACTTGATTAATATTCTTTGAATTTCTTAGTGCACTGGAAATAAATGATATATTGCTGTCTGGTTGAGAGCTTTATTATAACTACGTGGGATCCACACTTTCATCGAAGCCAACCACTAGGAACTAATCGTGGACAAAGCAATTCCATTTACAACCATTATTCTTTTTTAATGAATCCGTGAATTTGTTCTTGGCAACTTGTAGTTATATACTTAATGCAACTCAGTCCGATCAGGCAGTATTTATTGGTATTGGTAGTCTCCATTACCTAAACACTTCAACCGTGAAATAACATGCAATTTAACATCACTACCCTAAGGCAAACCATTGATACACTTTCCGTGCTGAAAGCTTTCAGGTCTCTCTTTTCACTATATTACATTAAATCACTACTACGGAGTATTACAACAGCTTACCAACCACCACATACTTCCTAATACTCTAACAAAATGATAACATTGCACAGGACAATCAGGATTTGATAACTAATAACTATGGAAGTATCGACACACATTTTACAGTTTTGGACGTGCCCTTTGGCAGAAACGGACAGTGTCCCTCAAGTTATCGAACACTTATTGCTTCTTTCTGGTTGCTGCTTTCAAGGTGCTATACAACGCATATATGCAGTGATTTAATACCGTTCGATTTTATTTTGCACTATGTATTTCAATGGAAATGATCTTACCAGGGCGTCTATCTGCGTGTGCGGGCTCTTCAGGTGGTAAGTGCAGCGTACGCAGTCCTGGCCGCAATCCGCCCTCACCATCAGCAGCACACAGGCACCCAGAAGCGCCCTCCAGCAATACCCCGCTAAGGCCATGGTCTGCAAGACAGTCACCACACTGCCCAAAGTTTCATTTATCAGTGTTTTAAAACCACTTTAATGAAATTCACAGTTAACTGGAACAACTCCAGGCATTAATTAAAATTTGAAACAAATAGCAATAAAACGATTAATTCAGATACATTCCGAATCTAAAAAGATCGTCAATTTATCTTAACGTATTTTAAAGGTATATGCATTAAAGTCGCAAATGCGCCGTTAATAAATGGGCTTCGGACCGTAAGGCGCTATACTCACATGTTTCCACAGGCAGCGCAAAGTCCCTCTGAAGTTGCGAGCTGCAGTGATGCGGTTTGAGCTACGCACGAAATATTTATACAGGCGCCAGCCAATCTCTCCAGGGAAAAGAGCGGCGGAGAAATGAGGCGCAGGTGAGTCCAATCACCGCTAAATGTGACAGCGTGACACTACGGGGGACCGAGCCGTGAGCCGCGCTGTGTCCCCCGGGGGCTCGAGGGACACTGCGCCTAAATACGTCTTAAATGTAATGCCGGTCTAAAGGGTGTCGGTGTCTCCTCATTGTCTTGGGAACATTTCCAGACGTGTAATGACGAGATACAAACTGTTTCTTTTACACTTTATCGACTGTTACTTAGATATGGTCGGGTTGCGTCGTTATATTTGTGGATCTTAAAAAAGTGTGACTTTCCGTTAATGGTTTTGAGTGGATGTGATGTTTCTGGGATTACTTGGACGTTTATTTCCATGGCAGAAACACCCCAAAATCTAGCATACATGCAATTTATTTGTTTGTTCATTTGCAATATCGAAAAGACTCCATAATAGGATACAGAAAATTTTATACCATAAGGTGTATATATGTTGAACATTTCTTTCTTAATAAACCTTTTGACAGGCAGGCTACACACATGCTTATTAAACATCTATTTATCTAGAAATACAATCGGAGCAGGTTCGAAGGGACAGTCACACTCGGTCTTGGACTACAGATAACATCACGACGTCAATATCTGCAAACATTTTCATTTCATTCAAGATGAACCTAAAGTAGCTACGTGTAGAAATATAATGTTAGAGTGAGCTGGTCGGTGCCTGGTAGTGTGGCTAGCGTAATGCCAGGGATTAGAATGAAAAATATGTATGTTTGTGTTGTAATTCACTTTGAAACTGTTTCGGAAGTGATTCAGCCTCTTGAATGGTTAATAGGTATAATGAAACAGTTCAATTAAATGAGATTTGCTTGCCTGTGAATGGAGCACTAATGATTATTGTTTTTTTCTTTTTTAATATAGGCTATATATAAAATGTCTGTCATATGCAAATTAAGATGGTGGTAAATACTTCACTCTGCTTTTAGCATTCAGAATGACCCCCCCCCCAGTGACAGTCGATGTCTGCATTTCTCGTAGGGACCTTCATTTAATAGATTTTATTACAGTTTATTATCAGCTTCATCTCAATAAACTTGTTTTGCAGCAAGAACTCCATTAATAAAGTTTTCTTAAGTACTTATTTTGTGCAGAAATTATTTCAGAATCTTTTTAAGCGTTGTTTTGTTAACATTTTCTTGCTGTGCGAGTGTCCCGCCATGTCCGCCTGGCCTCCTGTCCCTCCTTCACGTGGCCCTGATGGGCTGCACCTGATGGCTGTTGCCCCACATTAGTCTGTGTATTTATTGCTACGTTCCATTTGAACTCGTAACTTGGGAATTCCGAGTCCCTAGTCTAAAATTTCAACTGGAATACCCCCTGAAGTTGGAATTCCTTCTCAGAAAATCAGAGGAATGCTGACCTCAGAATTCAAGATGGCTTTGCCCTTTATCAACAGAAGTGAAAGCTGTAGTTATATACAGTTTATTAGCCCTTGCTTGTCTTATTTGTGTCTCATTAAATTGGTTGTACACACAGTACTGTCCAACCTCTATCTGTAGATGTGTTGCTACAGTGTTTTTATGCACAAAGTACAGCTTATTGTGTTGTTATCAACTGATACTGCTAACAGTGACTAACAATTAACCTGGCTGATACGGGGATCTGTTTCAGAAAGCAGAATTTCTTGCTTAGCTGGATAACTTGACGGATTTAAGGTAGTATAGGCTAAATGTAAGTGAATGAAGATAAAGGACATTTACACTGAGGTAAATTAAATCCATGTTATTTAGCTAAGCAAGAAATGTTGCTTTTTGAAACAGGTCCCTGGTTTTGCTAAATGGCTTTCCGACTTGCTTTACTGGAACGAGGTTAATTCGGGTGTGACGTCATTCCCAGCCCCGACTTCCGACCTCCGAGGTAAACGGAACGCAGCATAAGTACCTATTTTTCTTGTTCTCTGGTCATGGACGTCGTACAGTCTCGTTGCCTGTGCCCAGTCCTCCTGTTTTAATGCCCCATGATCCCATTTATTTCTAACCTTTGTTCATTAAGTTCAATAAACTGCTTTTATTTCTCCACCGTGCCCGCTCCCCCAAAGTCCTTCGTCCCGGCGATCGTGACAGAATGACTGGACTCCGCAAGCTGCCTACCAGCAATGCCCCTTGTGCTATGTGCCTCTGCTTGCACGCTTTCCCCTGCACCGAGCCGCCAACCTCAGCCCGAGCCTCCGGGCCACATGCCTCAGTGGTTCACGGACAATCCGCTGAATGACCCTCTGAATGACAGAAACTTTGAGGAGCCTGAGGAGGAGTAGGATCTCAGGGAATTTCCTGGCATGTGGTGGTCATACTGGGCTCGCCTTCGTGACGAAAATGAGACGCCCGCGTTGATCCCTGGCTCCATGACAACTGTGCTGCCCAAATCCGCTCCAGGTGTCTCTGTTTGCCTTTAGTTGTCCTGGCTGCACCCTGCTTACCTCCAGTGTGTCCCAGCGTCGCCCCAGCCCAGTCTCCTGATGTCCCATCAGCTCCAGCCAAATCTCTTGATTTCTTGTCGACGCCTCGTCTCCAGTCATTGCCCGGGAGGCCTTCTCATCTCCTACCGGCCGCTGCCCCAGTCATCACCAGGTCGGGTTGGGCTGACCCTGGTCAATGCCCAGCTGGAGGACTTGGAGTGGGACCCTCTCTTGCCCTAAATCCCACTCCATGGTCCGAAGTCGCGGTGTGGCCAGTTCTGACATGTCCAGTGGTTCTGTCCCTCTGACTTTTTGTGGGTTTGTCCTGCTGTCTTGTCCGGTGTCCTCTCCGTCGTACCCGTTTGTCACGTCATTGTCATTGATGTCGTACCACCTTTTTGCTTGTGACCAGTCCTCCTGTTTTGATCCCCTGTGACCTGTTTATTTCTAATCTTTGTTCTTTAAGTTCAATAAACTCCTTTTGTTTTTCCACCGTGCCTGCCCCCCCGAGTCCTTTGTCGTGACAGTCGTGACAGCACGCACGCACACAAACACGCAGCTTTGTATTTACCACATAATATTTACCTACAATATAAACTGCAAATATAGAAAAATCTGTGAATGCAATCAAAAAATAAAAAATGCAAAAAAGTCAAGTATTTTTAAGGTTAGGGCTGGGTAACAGTTAAGGTTATCATAGTTAGAATTAGGGTTATCCCGCATATAAATGAATGGAGAGTCCCCACAGTAATAGGAATATATAATGTGTGCAATCCCACACAGACACTGAATCCTATCAAATCCCTGCAGCAGATTCCCTCAAACACTGTGGCTGTTTAGAACACCTAAAAACTACGGCCTTGCTAGAGGTATCGCTCACAGATCATGCACATTTAGACACTGTGCAGCAATCAAACACAGTCCCCCCCCCCCCCATCTGATATACATCCATCTGCATCTCACCGTCACCCTCATGAGGTGAGTATTGACTCTGACAAATGGCTGTGGGTCTTGAACAGCATGCACACAGTACGCAGGAGCGACAGAAAACTTCAGTCCCATTACAAGTTTCATTACTGGGGAAGCACTGTTATTTTCCACTTTTCTGATGAACGCCAGTCAACGATGCTGCATTAAAACTATATATTTATGAATGATGTGTTTCACAATGTCTGTAAAGTACAGGCATCTAACCCGTGGTGCTCTCTGAATTTTGTCTTGTGCTGCTTGAGGTTTGGATCCAAGCTCCACTGTGATAGATAGATAGATAGATAGATAGATAGATAGATAGTGTGTCATATATTGTGTTTTGTGGCCAATGTTTTATCAACATTCTGAGTTAAAATAGGCATTAACACGTTTATATTTACAGTATTATTGCATTTTATTTCTTTAGGAGATGCTTTTATCCAAAATGACATACAGCTGGGAAAGCAAGGTCAGACAATCCCTGGACCAGTTGGGGGGCCCACAGTGACATCACTCTGATGACCTTGGCATTTGAACTGTTGACCTTCCGATCACAGGCACAGTGCCCTAACCCACTGCTTCCCTACTCAGTCTTTGGGGATCCCCAGACAGTCCATGTTTTCGCTCCCAGATGTTTTTTTTGCTCCCAAAAATGTGGACTGTCTGGCAGGGAGATGGGAGGGAGCAAAAACATGGACTGTTTGGGGGTCCCTGAGGACCGGATTGGGAAACACAGCCCTAATCCACTGAACTGCTCACCGCCCCTGATTATTATGAATATGAATATTCATATCGCGTTTTTGACAGGGATGACAGCCAAACGCTGACATAGCGCTGAACTGTAATGTCATATTATTGTGGTGGGGGGGCAGGGGGAGCTTTTTCCAGATTACCACAGTTCATTTGGAGGGCACCCTCATAATAAGAAACAATAAAACACTTTCTATAAAAATAAAAGCCCAGTTTCAAGCTATCTGAATTATATTTTAATTATAGTTTATTTGTTGTGGCATAAACATAAAAGCAAAATATACAGCATAAACATAAAAACGATTAGTTAAACTTTGTTCTAAATTTAGTGTATAGGATTATTGTTCTATATCCCTCCAAACGTCTTTTTTTAATGGGATGTATGAATGTGTGAATTTATGTCCCTGTGATGGACTAGTAGCCCATCCATGTGTCATAAGAACACAGAAATTTACAAACGAGACGAGGCTTTTCGGCCCTTCAAGCTCAATTGGGGAGAACTCAACTAATAGAGTTCTTAAAATCTTATCTAGCTCTGATTTAAAGGAACCCAGGGTTATAGCTTGTGCTACACTAACATGAAGACTATTCCATACTCTAACTACACACTGTGTAAAGAAGTGCTTTCTCAAACCCAGTTTAAAATGTTCTCCCGCTAATTTCCACCTATGGCCACGAGTTCTAGTATTTGAACTAATATTGAAGTAGCTATTTGGTTGAACAGCATCCAGACCTGTTAGAATCTTATATACCTGGATCATGTCCCCCCTTAATCTCCTTTGCTCAAGGCTAAACAGATTCAGCTCAGCTAA
>JAOYFF010000081.1:14970797-14987318 GCA_025773925.1 Cryptomyrus ogoouensis
CGTGAATGTGTGCACACTGGGGTGGTGGCAACTGTCCGGGATTGGTTCCCAGAGTTCCCAGGATAGGCTCGGCCCCCCCCCCCCCACCCGCAACCCAGTTGGGATTAAGCGGTTTCAGAAAATGGAGGGATGGGTAATGGCCAACAGGGGCCCCACACAAACGTGTAGTAGAGTGGTGGTAAACACTGCTGGGCACAGCCAGAATGACAACACAGTGGTTTTAAATCCAGAACAAAGATGTCTCAGAATGGGTCAATCAGAACCTGGCCTGGGAGCGGATTCAGGGTTTGGAATAAACCAGAACATGCTGTTTTACCCTGAATAAATCACAGGTCTTGGACAAATATTTTAACAAAATTAAAAAGAAGCCTTTTATTATTGCCTGTAAATTAATTTTATTCCACTTGTAGGACCTGGAGAAGATTGTATGTCGATCTATAATTGGATCATGTATTAATTACGATCTCAAGAGGCTGGCATCTTACCCTAGCTGCCTCCTGCGTTTCAGGGTAAGATTCAAGTTTACCGGCTAATCTGTTATGAAGAACAGGTGAAAACCTGGATTAATTGGAAACTAGTCGCCATATGAATGCCTAATTGTTATTGTCCTTGTGTCATGCTGTTAGGGACCTGTAAGGCAGCTGCATTACCACTCACGGCACGTTGGGAGAAGTTAAGGCATCATTTCTATGGCATATGATCGGTCAAATAGAACGGAGAATTTTCCAGCATATTAGACTTCAAAAACCCCTCTTCTCTGATTGGAATATATGCTCTGTTACACTGGTGTTTAGCTTTAGGGCCCATATTTTACCATGGTCATTAAGTCTCAAAACTTAAAGCGGGTCAGGGGGTTGGGGCTATTGTTGATGATTGGCTGATGGCACTCCGTGACCCACTGAAAATGGTTCAGTGGCCCACTTTTGGGCTGCAACCTGCCCGATTAGAAATACTGCTCTATTAAAATTGAAGAGTATAAGCATATGTGTGAAATATCCTGGCTTTTGAACTGTGTCCAACACAAGGAAAGTTGTATGCCATTTTCCAGTCACGGTACTTTTTTTCTGGCCCCTACTCACCAGAATGACCTGGCAGTTCTGCTAAACACCCCCCCAACACACACACACACTCCAGCCCCCCCGCTGCCAGCCAAAGACCTTTTCCAATCAGCCCGTGTCTGATTGCCCTCCTCGCTGGCAATCGCAGGGCGTTAATCGCAGCTGTGACTGGCACTTACGCCATCCCCGAAGGAGACCCCAAGATCCCCTACTTGGCTTTGAGATAAGCAGCCGTTTTCGGGTGACGCCAGTGGTCCTGCCATCTGTGGTCCATTCGCACAGGTCCTTCAGTCGGTTCCAGGGCGGGTTTCACCTCTGATGAGAGTATAGTCGTTAGGTGCAGGGATTAGAAACAAAGGCACTCCATCACTCTGCTCAGTCTGACGTGATCCACACATCACTTATTTCACACCATTTCCACATCCTATCACAGATTAAGTTAGTTTGCACATATTACTCCATTTTCATTACACTGACTTATCAGCTTAATTTGAGACTCACTGAATTTTGATGCTATGCCTGAGATTAGGAGGTCTCCGGTCCAAATCCTATGGTCAATGTCACGGCCTGCATTCCTGCCCCCTTGTACTCTCCTAGTGTTGCTCTAACGAGCCACACCTGTTGATCATTTATCTTGCCTCTTGTTTTAGGCCTCATGTGGATCACTACAGCTGCTTCTCGTCTGCTCCCTCGTTGATTGTGTGTAAGAGTGCCTCCCAGTGCTGTGCTCACCAGTCTGGGCATTCATGTTGTTACCTGTTTGTGCTCCTAACTATGTCCTGTGCCATCTCATCTTGCCTATTCCTTGTCTCCCTGTTTTGACGCCTCATGGTCCTTTTGAGTTTGCCCCATTTGTATTTTGATCTGTCCCAATAAAGCACCTTTTGATTGTCCCAATGCCTCTGTCCATGCCTTGATGTGACAGTCAGCAGAGTAATGTCACCATTAGGTCCCTAAGTAAGGCCCTTAACCCTAGTTGCTCCAGGGATTGTCTCACCCTGCTTTCTCAAAAAGATCATGTGCATCAATTTGTATAAAAGCATCTGCTAAATAAGTAAAATGTACATCTCACATCTCACACTGTTTGGACAAAAGCTTTGCTACATTTCATGTAATAAAAATTCATGGATCTTATGTACTATAGAAAATATTTGTTATAAGCAAAACTGTATATTAGCCACCAGGATGTGTGTGTAAGGTTGGAGAAAGTCACGTGACACCCCATCTCCCCTGTGGGTGTAGGCGTCAAGATTTGGTGCTCTCAGCTTCACAGCCTGGACTTAGTTCTCAGTCAAGGGACACCCATCTTCAACTAGTTAGGGCAGCTCTGCTCCTGGAGATCAGAATCCCATAGTTGACAGTGTGATGTCATCGGTTAACCCTTGAACACAGCTGTAATCCCCCAAATGCTCCAGGTACTGCCTGAAGGGAAGCTCAATCAAAAAGCCAACTGATTTCTGTTCTCATGATAATGGTGGCAGGGGTGCCGGGAGGAAATGGCCGAATTTAACAGACCCCCCCCCCCCCCAGAAACATAATATACAATACTGTGTAAAAAGCCTTTGGCAAAGATAATTATGTTTAAATTATGTCTGGCAGTGTGTGTCAGCTTAGCTATTTCAAAACCTCTCCTAAAGTCACCACAGTATTTGCAACAACCATCCAATTTAAAATGTACTTTGTGACTGGACCACTAGCACAGCTCATTCAGCTAATCAATGCCTCATTCAGTTATTTAACTAATTATGTTAATTATTTAAGTGAGCTGGTGATGAAATTTAACAAATACATGGAATGGCTGGGGTGCCCCTGAGGAGAGGTTTGGGAACTGAAGCGGTGTTCATCTAGGCATCCAGCGCGATATCGGTGACTTTTTGGAGAACAGGAAATTCTTGTTTATTTTTTATTGTGTTAATATTAATTTTCATTTGTTCTACTGTTAATCTGAGAACAATTATTCACATACTATCCACATAAACAGCCTTAAACATTTCCTTTGACTGCCTGAGACTTTTGCACAGCACTGTACCTGCCACAGTGTATGTAGGTCTGAGGTTTAGTATGGCAGCTACATTTTTAGCTTACTGCAGTTCATTAAGCTACAGTACACCTCAAGTCAAGAAGTCTATCATATTTTCTACTTTTAACCCTGCGTTGGCTGGCATGCCTCTAGGATCCCACTTTTTACACCATGTCCCTGTGTTTTTGTATCATGTGGAGCTGAAGAAATTAGCACTGGCAGCTGCCAATGGCTGCTGAGGTGAATCTATGAGGCAGAAAGTGTTGTGTTAATGAAATAAAAAATCAGACCATAAAATACTCATCAAACTTCAAACTTTAAAAAAATATAAATTTATCAGCTGCCTAGTCGCTAATTTAGATTAATTGTTCCAACGCCGCCGACGAATTGATTGAGATAAATTGAATACAGAGAATTGTTAATGGACCATTTGGCAGCATTTAAAAAGAGACGTCAATTATATTTGTGTGAATAATCGTCACCACTATAAATTTTAATTTTCCTCTGTCCTCTGTGATATTCATCTCCTGCTCAGTTCTCTACTTCTTTAAAGTGACTTTACCCCTGTGGTTTATGTTTTGTCAGAAGATAGTGATCCTGAATGGGTCACCAGTCAGTACTTTGTACTGTGACCTTGGTGGGTTAGGACTCTTCGCCTGATCAGAAGGTTGCTGGTTGAAATTCCATGCAGGACTCAACCCCAGTTGTTCCTGGGACCGCTGACACTGCTCTCTGATCCTCACTGGTGCATCACTTTGGACAAAAATGTCTGCTGAATAGATAAATATAAATGTAATCACAGCTCCAGTCAATGTCTAATTGTTGTAAAAGCGCTCTGTGAAAGTCCCATTGGATTACAGAAACTTCTGCATAAAATAAATACCCATAATAGTCACGACCAGAACAGATTTAAATGCTAAATCATCGTTTTTGAGCTGTAAGCCTGAGTCTGTTAATGCAGGGCAAACCTCTCATCTCGGGGGGAGGGTTGGGTGCTGGTGAAGTTGTCCCAGGACTCATGGGGGGCCTGACACAGAGCCCCACAAATGGTCTAGTGAGATCGGGATGGACAGTTACCAATTGGAATCCATTGGCCTGGAATCATGAAGCATGAAGGTCACCCTGGTGTGTTCTTCTGATGCCCAAATGAACACCTCCCCCCCCCCATCATGCCTTCATCCCTCCCCCAGCCTGGGAATGGGAACCATACATGCTTTCTTAATGAATACACATCAGGCAAGTGGAGGCTCACCATGCTGCACGCTCCGCTACACGACAGACCCCCCCAGTCAGATGCCGTAATCTTGCACGTGAAGCATGCCATGCCGGCGTTTCCTTTGCCTTCCCCTCAGCAGAATAACAGAAATTTCCTTGTACGGAATAGCCGCATTGTGCATTGTGAGGTGTGCGTGGTCGCTTTTGTCTGCAACATTAACTCAGTTTAAGCTGAGTACAACAGGGCAGCATTTCAATTAAAGTGGTTTGTACAGCGTGGGCTTAAAAGGATCCTACCAGAATGTACAGAGACGCGGAAATGCAGCAATCGGCACTTAACGCGCCAGGGGAAATTAGAGATTCAAACTGTATGGTTACATCGAGCTGTCAATCACTACTGAGTTTAACCTGACGGGAATCAATCAGGCACCCGATTGGAAGTGATTGCGGGTTGTGATTGACGGCACAAAATCCCACCCATCGCAGGTTTTGAAGCCTACGTCTATTGCCATCATTAGCATGAAGCTGGGAAGTCTGCAGCACGCCATGTCCTTTGAGCTGACTAGAGAACAAAGTCCGGTGTGTGTCGATTCAAGTTTATACGGAGAGCTTAATGAAGATACTGTGCCAATTCAGCCCCAAACCAGAGGTCACATCGGGAGTCCTTATGAAGATAATGCAGACTAGAGTTCCTTCTGGAAGCTTCTCAGAATTGAGACCCAAAAGCATTATTGTGGTTTCACTTCCTGTTTGTTTACCTCATTTCCTGTCCTCAGCCTGGTCAGGTGTCTTGGTTATCACACTCCTCCTTTGCATGACGTTGTGCCATTCTCCCTTCCCCTGATCGCCTGTCCTTCTGCTGTCTGATATAAGCCTCCACCTCAGGCCATGTATCGATCCTTCCCGGATCTACCCTTGGGGCCTCCTCCAGAATTCCATCTGATAGTCGCTAACGGCTAAGTACTGGTGATGGGGATTGAGCTGGAGGCTAAGCCGGAAGCTGTGCTGTTACCCTTCTGAAAATTGAGCCCCTGGGGATGAGCTGGCTGATGCCAATTAGAAACAATATAGCTACCGTCATTGAGAATTCCTCATAGCAGCCACTGATAACAGCTCCAGAAACGCACGGCATTTCGGTGACAAGGTCCATCAGGTAGTCCGCTGAAGAACAGGAAATGTAAGGAGCTTATGGGTCACTTTGCTTTGGCTCTTTTGCCCACTTTTGTCTCATAGAAGTTCTATTATGTTAATTTGTTTAGGAGAAGCTTTTGTCCAAAGTGTCGCACAAATAAAGATCAGAGAGCAGGGCTAGTCAGTCAGTCCCGGGAGTACTTGCGAGTTAAGGGTCATGCTCAAAAGCTGACCACAGGATTTGTATGGCGTTAAATTAGTGCCAAAACTCGCGGCCATAAAAACCATGTGCGTGTATGCGCTCGCGAGCAGAAAACCCATGCTCTCTACGCGCTCGCGTTTGCACTGCACTCGCTCACTCGCTCGGCATTAAATTAGTGCCAAAAGTCGAACCACACACGCGTGTGCGCTCGCGAGCTGAAAACCTGATGGCTTTAATAAGCCAAACGCGCGCGTGGTTTTTATGCGTGCGAGTTTTGGCACTAATTTAACGCCATATATTTGAACCAGCGGCCTTTCGATCCCAGTTCTGACCCACTGAGCCACACACTACCCCGACAAATGCAGATTAATGTGTAAGTCAGAGGTTCTCAAACTTTTTGTCTGGTACCACCCCCCCCCCCAGAAAAAAAAACATTGCTGAAGTGTGTCTATGCCCTGTTTTAAATGAATTCTTTTAAAACCTCTCTCCCATGCTGCATCTGTTTCAATAGCAACCCATCAATGACATCATAGGGGTGGAGAAAAAGGGTCATCATTCTCTTTATTAGCAAATCATAAACTTTCTTGAAGTCATAAGTTCAAGTCACATCTGTAATCAAAGGTGGGAAACAATCCAGTTTTGTGTGTATAATCTAACATAGCCATTTGTAGGGGTGCATACGGGGGCTGGGCTACAGGGGCCCCTGCTGAAAGCTGATTGGCTATGAAGTGCCCCCTTCCCTGTCACTCACAAATTCAAAGCACATCATTGGATAATGGCAAGGTTGTCCCCTCTGTATGAATTATGACTTGAATTATGAATTATATACAGAAGCAGTTTAGTGTTTTCTTTCGTAATGAATTCAGATGTAGTCTAGCATAACGCAGCCTTAGATTTGAATAATTTCAAAGAGAAATATTATCCAAAGCAGCTATACTTAACAATAAAAGTCAGGGGTTGTACGTCGTAGCTGCGAAAGACATTAACGGAACAGCAACATGCATGGGGACGCTCTTCCTCGCCGTTAAGCAAGAATTTTTACAGGAGGAATGTAATTTCAGGGCACAGCAAGGGATGGAGCGAGTCGTGTCGTCCCCCTGGCTTCCATTCTGTCCTTTATGAATGAGCCCTGGGGCAAAGGGAATTAAAGGGACAGCCACGTTTGCTAGATAAATAGACACAGCGGGCGACTAGAATGTACTGCTGTATTTTAGCACAGCCAGCAAGCAGTGGCCCTTGTCTGCAGTCTAGTACAAAACTATATATCATGCACCTGGCAGACAGAAGGTAGCTGGCAACTAACCCAGTACTGAAAATTAAAATTCATCTGTTGGATAGTTAAGATAAATATACGATACTTTAGACATAAAGATACTTTTTTAATGCTGAAGGAAGTTGCAGGTTTATAGTAGCACAATACACACACAAGCACACACACACACACACACACACACACACATTTAGACAGAAAAAAGCCATTTAAATTAAAGGAGTAATAAACAGAAACAATAAACTACTATAAACAATGACTGTGCAAAGAATGTCAGAGAAAACATTTATCAGAACTAAACTGTAAATAAATAGCAATAAATATTATAGCACAGTGTAGCCCACAGTAAATCAGTAATTCGTGACTCGTAATTCATGATAGTTTTATGTGTCATTTTATTGCCGTATTTATTAGTTAAGCAATCATGTTAATTATGATTTTGTGTATATATATATATATGTTTCTATTATTCTACGTGCTGAATGTACAGGTAGGTAGGCTACAGATTCACTGCTAATAACGCCTGTATGATTTTTCCCCCTATAAAACCGCAGAGGCTAAGCTAATCCGTCGTTTGCGGCGATAAGACGAAAGTAATTTTCAATGGCTCAGAAAAGCTAATTAACACCATGCCGTAAAATGCACCGGGGCTAATTCCATTCACAGATGTTCAGTAATTGATTACAGAAAACCGCTTTCGCGCTTGTTTAATTTATGCGGCTCGGATAGCTAATTTAAAGGCTGTATACGTGCTCGAAAAGGTTATTATATTTTCATTGACTTTTAAGTGAAATAATTTATGTTTACAAAGGCGTAATTGTCGATGATTCATTTCGGCTGCGGCCCGACACAGGTTAATTTAAAAATGTTAAAACTATAAAACACTCATTATTATGGTCATTACTGCAGCGAACAAAATTGTAAGCCTGGATACTCTAACGACTGTAAACTTTATATAGTTGAACTTTATCGATATATTTTGTATTTTATTTTTATTTGTAATTCACTGCATCTGTATATTTGTAGTACATAATACATAATTTAGGCACCAATTCATAGTAATGACCTCGAAGCATAAATGGTAGAATGCGTGGGTGGCGTATTTTAGCCCCAATGCCAATCTTCTTTTGAAAATAAAAAAAAAGTCAAGCCCCAGGTAAACTTGACTTAGTCCCTGATCCTTTCAATAGCTGGAATCGCCCCTGGTAGAATGTAATTAGGGGTATGGATTTACACATTGACAGTATGCATGTGTGCCAGAGTCAGACAGGATTCCTGGAGAAGTTGGGGGATAAGGGCCTTTCTCAAGGGCCCAGTGGTAACATGAGTACTCTGTCAGACATGGGATATGAACCCACAACCTTATGGACGTAGCCACACACAAACCTCTATAAATTGTATAAAACATGACAGAAATATATATTACATTAAATCATAAACTCCTATCCTATAGAGTACAGTAGCTGGTCTGTAGTTTAGTCCTTATTGGATGGAATTGCGGAATAGGATTTTGACTTCTGCGTGTTAAAGCTTTGCTGCTGAGTAATAGGGTTGCACTGCAGTATTAGCCTTTGCCTTTGAGGAAATTGTTCCGCGAAGCTACACATTCCGAATGGCACTTCAGCTCGATGGGTCGATGCCTCCTTCTTTTATGATTACCGACATGCTTCATATGATTACTGTCAAATCTCAGTGCTGTCAGAACACCCTCTCTGCACCAGCCGAGCGTGAACCCAGCTTATTAAACAGTCGATTGACTTGCTCTCTCAGGCTCCCAGCTCTACGCTGCATCGACGGCGATCTGAGAAACATCTTCTTTAACTACAGTCTTGTGATAACCCTGCGTTTTGGCCTTGCACTCTGATTCCAGTAACAAGGCAGTCTGATGGCCTGTTTTCTTAAAGGCATGTATTTTAGATCTTCTTACGGGGACGAACTGTAGATCAGTGTTTCTCAAACCAGTCCTAGGGGACCCCAGACAGTCCTTGTTTTTTGCTCCCTCCCAACTGTCAGGGAACTGGGAGCAAAAATGTGGACTGCTGGGGGTCCCTGAGGACTGGTGTGAGAAACCCTGTTGTAGATATACTTAAAGGCATGCGTTTTTATTTATGACACACTTTAGACGTTACACAGATGTATACGTTCACGTCTATGTTTTTAACGTCATTGATCGTATTTTTCTCTGAGGAGGGTAAAAAGACCTGAAAATAAAAAGCTTGAAAAGCCAGAGGCTTCGTGTATTTGTTTAGTTTATTAATTTGTCTTAATTAACCTCTCCAGAGCCGCAGCAGCTCATTAACTGCCAGGGATTGCGTTAACGAGCCTGCACTCAGGTGCAGTGATGGGCAGCTGTTAATGGCAGAAGATTGGGCCCTGTGGCAGGAAGTGTCAGTCATGTGACATGACATGTGACCTCGATCTTGCCCTCAGCCATCCGAATGGGTAATACATGATGGGTAAAGAAGAAATGTGTGGTTTAATCCTTTCCTGGCAGTCCATTCTCCTACAATATAAATTCTGTAAGGAAATCCAGCCATCCATTTGTTGTACCCTCTTTTCCCATGCAGGGCTATTCTAGAAGGATTCTAGAAGCTATGGATGCAAGGCAGGGAGCAACCAGGACGATGCATTGTAGGCCACATATACATATAGACAGTCTGGCAGCTCTAATTCACCTTAGTATGTGTTTCGATTGTGAGGAGAAACCGGAGAAGCCAGAGGAAACTTCAAGATAAAACAGGGAGAACATGCAAGCTTCACATACATGGAGCCTGGGTGGAGACACAGCCCCCAATCCCAGAGGTGTGAAGCATCAGCACTCACCAATGCATCAGTACTCACCACTGTTATTCTGCAGAGAAATCCAGTTTTAATTAATTAGTGAACTACACATGGGAAATGTTGTTGTTAATGGCAGAATTCCATAAGCACTATATTCTAATATGCTGCCCGTGTAGGTTGTAGAGATCCATATTACATTTTATTTATATAGCAAACACTTCTATCCAAAGTGATGCACGTTTTTGAGAAAGCTGGATCAGACAGTCATTGGAGCCACTGAAAGTTAAGGGTCAATGATAAAAACCACTTTGCCAAAGCAAAGATTTGGACCAGCAACCTTCCAATAACTAGCCCAGATTTCCAAATGGCTGAGACACATACTGCCACCTGAAAGCCAGCATCAGACAAAGGTGTCAGCTATATGTCCTGCATGGTTTTAAGGCATAAGCAGCTGACAACAACAGTAGGAGCACTTTTCCAGCCATAACCCACATCCAACCCAAGGTGTCACCCAGAAGGTATGAGGTCCCACTGAGATTTGAACTCAGACCACTGGATTCAAAGTGCTAACCATTACACCATGGGACCCATCACATACAACCCTCTTTGCATCAGTGAAGAGCCTGATTGGAGCTGGCAGTGGACCTTTGAATCTGTAGCTGATTAGTGCCGGAGTCCAAAGTGACATCTCTCATGGTGACAGTCCTTTTCACTGCTAAGCCCACTTGGATGAGCGCAGAGCTGCACCTGTCTAACAGCACGATGCTACTTCAGTTTAGGTAGATCTTAGGCCTCTGCAGACAAGAGCTTTGAACTGAAGAGGTGGATATCAACCCAGATAGGAGTGGGGGGAGGGCATTGGTGATGTTTACTTAGGGGGTCACATTGGCTGGAACCAGTACTGATGTTTGGAGATGGATAGTTCATTCATTCCTTTGTGAGCAGCTGTATCCAGAACACTGTGGGTGGGCTCTGGTTTCACAGCTCATCCAGGAAGATTTTTACAGAAGAAATCAGCACAAATAATCTTAGCAGAGACAAATGCAAGATCATAGTTATAGGATGTTAAAAACCACATTACTGAATATATATATCGTCCATGATCATTTATCTATTACAGGCAGGGATGTTTTGTTGTTTATGGGTCCCCAAATTAAAAAGATAGCTAGTGAGGATACTGAGAAGATGGTAGCTAGCTCTTCACATGCTGCTTCAGCATCTCCTAAACATGTATCCGATGCAGTTACTGTTACTGACCACCAGGGGGGGTTTATTAGGGGTAAACACCACTGCTGATTACTAACCACTATCTGCCTGTCCCTGGATGCTAAGGCTGGGGAAAACCCTGGACTAGATGGCAGCTCATCACAGGACACACACAAACTCACAGAAACTTGAACTTGTGAGTCTGGAGGTGTGAAGTTATGGTTCTGCTCTCAGAATCACTGACGCCCCTCCAGAGGGCGTCGTTTAAGTAAAACAAAAAAAAATCCCAGTTATTGCAGAAAATATCAGATATAACGCAGGCCTCCACCTTATCAGCACTTTGCCTTTTTTTATATGTAACATAAAACATCCATCCATCCATCCATCCATCTTCTCCCAATCATCCAAGTCCAGGCCACATGAGCAGCAGTCTGAGGAGGAATGCCCGGACCTCCCTCACCCTGGCACCTCCGGCTCTGCTGTTGGATTACCTCCAGGTGTCTGCGGTCGGCCCATGGGTCTCCTCATAGATGTCCAATTCACTTCAACTGGTTCCTTTCGTTGTGGAGGAGCATTAGCTCTACTTTGAGCTCCTCTGAAAGGTCCGAGCTCCTCACCCTCTCTCTAAGGCTGAACCTAAGACACTTGAACTCCTTCACTTAAGGGAGCAACTCATCCCCCACCTGGAGAGGGCAATCCACCCTTTTCCAGTCAAGTACCATGACCTGAGACTTGGAGGTGCTGATCCAACAACTGCTCGAGTGCCTGCTGCAGCTCACAGCCCAACAGCCAAAACGTGACCCTGAGGCACCTAAACCGGACCCCCTCCACCCCTTGGCTGCACTTAGAAACTCTGTCCATAAAGGCTGTGAACTGGCATAAAACATTTAAAGGTATTAAAGGTGCCACTGGAGTGTCTGAGCTCCTACTAGTAAAAGTATAATGTTTAAAAAGTCAACAATGAAAATGTGTTTGAGTTTAATAATTTTTCTCTGCAATCAAATAAGAATTTTATGAAGTTTAAAAATTTGTGTGATAGTGAACATATAGAGAGATAACATACTGGGCAATACTGATGTATATCACAGCTGCACATTTCAGGGTGTTTCCCACACATGTGAGACTGTCACATGGTTTAAAAATCCCCAGAAATTCAGTCTTCGGTGGAATGGGAACCTCATCCACAGCCAGGGGAAACCTGGATGCAGTCTGGACCTCGTGGCGCAACGGTAGCGCGTCTGACTCCAGATCAGAAGGTTGCGTGTTCGAATCATGTCGGGGTCAGCTTTTGAAGCTTATGTGTGGGTTAGAAGACTATGATTATTACAGAAATGGCCAGTGTGTACGCAGGTCTTCAAGTCAGCAGTTCAAACCCAGGTGTGAGGACTCTACAGCCAATCAGTCCCCTAATTAATGACCTAATTAGGGAGTTGCAGCAAAAACCCACATACCCAATGGCCCTTCCTGAATAAGATAGTCCACCCATGGATTAAAAGGTCTCCAGTTAGCAAAGTTTGACCGTTGCAAGGCCTTTAACCCCAGGGACTGGCTGTCCATGGTTTCTGAGTAAGACTTGCCTTGCACTAAAGCAGGGGTGGCCAATCTTATCCGCAAAGGGCCGGTGTGTATGCGGGTTTTCGCTGTAACTCCCTAATTAGATTACTAATTAGAGGACTGATTGGCTGAAGAGTCCTCACACCTGGGTTTGAAAAGCTGACCTACAGGTTATTCCAAAAACCTGCATACACGCCGGCCCTTTGCGGATAAGATTGGCCACCCCTGCACTAAAGCATACAAAAATAAATGAATGTTTGCATTTTGAGGCCTTCAGTTAAAGGTGGAGACACACACACAGGAAGTTTGCAAACCATCTCACGTTTGCTTTATTTATGTATAATATCCCTAGTATTGTAACACAGAGATCATTTTTATATTATGATTTCTGATGATGAGTATGAGGTGGAGGGTGGTGTGTGGCTGCTGTGTTGTGAGCAGAAGGTTGTTATTTCAAATCCTGCGCTCAGTAGTGATGTCATTGTTGGGACATTGAGCAGGTCTTTAACCCCCTACTGTGCCAGAGAAAGAGTGACCCTGTTTTCTGAATTGTGCATTGCTTTGTATGAAAGTGTCTGCAAAATAAATTAATGTTATAGTGGTGCTAGTTTAGCTTAGCTTATAGCTTTGCTTGTATAACAGCAAGCAGTGATTCAGGCCTCCATTTATTTTGTATGTTACATTTACTGTACATGTATGTAACAGTTTTATTAGACCTACCTTGTAAATAGTTTTTAGGGTTTGCAGACAACACAATGCTTTTGATGTAGCTAATTTGAGGTTTATAATGGAATAATATGGATTTGCCGTAAGGTAGTTCACACAAGCTTGAGAGTCTGAAAGCCTGAGTGTCACGCCAGATGTGTGAAATTTGGGTTTCGACTCAGGTAAATTGTTTGACCTGAGTCGATTTATGTAAAAAATAACTTCATACAGTTGTTAACGTAAACTTTGACAAACATGAAGTCACCAATAAACTATGTCTATTTATCCAACATTTCATAAAATACTGCGTTTGAAAACTTTCCAGCTGTAGGGTTTCAGGACAGAGCAGCCGCTCTATTAGGAACATTACGGCTTTTTGTTTGAGGGTGTTAGTTTCGCTGCTGCTATTAGCCCTAATGGCACATAGCACAAACGAAAGGGCTGCAAATGCCAAAGCACAACTTGTTGGCGGTTAAAGGAGCTTGATGTTCACTGGTGAGCGAAACAGACTGTCCTAATCTTAACTGGGCAGTTGTGTCTTTCTTTACCTTGCATGAAGGCTGGGGCGCACATATATATAACGATTTAGCGAATATGGTTTACTTTTTAATTTGCTACTATATATATATGTGACCAAGTTTTCTTATTTAATGTGTGTAATTACACAAAATATGTTTCTTTTGAATTTGTTGCTTTGCTATCGCAACGCCCCATCACAGTGTGTAATAGAAAATTCGCACAACGAAGACAAACATATACCTTATAAGGACAACTATTCAGATTACAGCTGAAACTTTGAAGAAAATAAAATGCTTTTCTTTTTTTATTATTATAAATATGCAGTTGTATAATTAGGCTGCTACCGGTATAGTGCAAATCGATATCCGTGGCGGACAATCAAACCAGTAATGACTATGACACCGGGGTACCGCCCACCGCTACCACGTCATACAAATAAGTGCGGGACACCGCAGTCAATAACAGGGTTACTGCAAAAAAACAACATTCTACTATTACTGCTGCAGGCAGTTAATACCGTCAGTAACATTTCATTTAGGCACGAAAGACAGGGAATTGTCTTAACCCATCCTGGGTTGTTCCCTGCCTGTAGCCTCCGGGACAGGCTCCGGACCCCTGACCCCTGAATAGGATAAGCGGTTACAGAAAATGTATGTATGCATGGATGGATGGATAATTTCCTTTGACAGCCTAATACCTTTGCATGGTATTGTATATATAAAACACTATACATTCATTTAAGTGCAACTGCAGCAAAGGGAAAAACCTAATTAAAATGCATCAAAAATGTAACTTTTAACGCATCCAAAGCTAATCTGCATCCCATCTCAAAGTGTTTAATATTGCCTGTACTTTGCTTAAGCAGTGCATTAATGAGGCAGCATGCAAGGGGCTGGTTAATTAAATTCACTATCCTCTAATCTTTTAAAATGCCCCTTTTAATCCTTTGGTGCAAGAACCAGATGTATTTTTGTAATGATCCATTAATTCAGTCTTTTGCATAAAACTGCAAAACGTCACCCTTCAGTGCTTTGCTGAGGGAGAGGAATCGAGCTCGGATGACAAATCATGAAGCGACGTTTGCATTCCTCTCGATCGCAGGTAAGCGGGACAGATGAACGATCCTCTGCCTAAGAGACAAGGAGCAGATAAGTATAGCTAAGGGCTGCTTATCAAAGCTTTAAATAATTTACATTTCCTGTGCTTTTTGGTATTAGCTAGACAACCAAGGCCTTCAGAAAGCGACTGAATCATACAGGTAGTTGGACCAACAATCATGGGTTCAAATCCCCACTTTTATGATTTTGTTTTTGTACTTAAATGCAGTTTGTAGATTTCCAACCAATATAAGTGGGGATTATTATGACATTCAGTTTGTTGCAATGGGATGTATGTGATCTGGAGAGTAGATAGAAGTTCAGGCTCTTGTTCATCTTGTCAGTCATCTTGGTGAGGGCAGGGTAAAAACTACACAGCACTGTGGGGCCTCCTCTGCTGGCCCCCAACCCTGTCCAGACGGGGTCAAATGCAGCTTCAATGTGAAAACCGAGCACATGGAATATCATGGCTATTGGCCCAAGCTGGGCACCCTTTCTGAATCCCCCACAGTGATTGGTAATCTAAAGGCTCAATAGGGTGCCAGAGATTATTAAAAAGATCCAGAACTCGTTATATCTCCATGTTAGATATGACACTGATGCATAAATGCAACAGGGTTTTATTTTTCTAATATGGCTGGTCGATCAGGAGACAGATATTATTCAGATGGAAAAATTCTACACATTAGCACACATACACATACAAACACACACAAACACACACACACACACGCACACACACACATACACGCACCCCCCAATCCTCATTGATATTCTATAATCCTTCCCATTTGGCATATAAATCAAGTCAAATAGTCACATGACTGAAAGGCACAAATCAAAATGATTGTTGATTTGGAAAAACAATTTGCTGGATTAAACATTTCTCACCACTAAGGTACAAAATGAAAAGGTGTATGGAGGCTTTGTTTTGGATTGGGGCATTTCTTAGTAATAATAATAATAATAATAATAATACACATGTCAGAGACAGATAGAGATCACTGACCCTTTGAAGTGTACACAATGGGCTCAGTATAAAGCGAGAATATATTCAGGCATCATACTTGGACAGCCAGAGAGACCTCTTTGTGGGTGAGCCAGTGTTGTGACTGAAAACAGTCCAGCTGCATTTATGAAATATTAATAAAAAACAGGCACTTTTACCCGACAGTTGTGTACAGTTGTGAAAGCAGAGTCAAACTATCTCTGGAGCAGTTGGGGGTCAAGGTTCTTGCTCTAGGGCCCAACGGCAATATGACCCTATCAAGTGCGGGAAATGACTCAGAGACCTTCGGACCACATGCACGGCATTCTAACCCGCAGAGTCACATAGCAGGAATTTGCATGCCGTTCTAGCTCAGGAGCCATGCCAGTCTGTGCATCATTCCAGCTTTAGTATATGTGCTGTCATAACATCTCTGGTTTCATTTGGTAAATATTAATTCTGCTCATAAATGTCTTAATAGTTAATTTAAAGTGCAGATCATGATCATGTTGTGATAGCGGTCATGCAAAGTTTATGTTTTCGATGCTACTAGCAAATTAAAAATTAAACTCAAACCTACCATCTGTCTTCTGTTCAGAGTTGCCTCGGGACCTGGAGCCTATTCCAAGCAGCACAGGGCACGAGGCAGGGGGACACCCTGGACGGGATGCCAGTCCATCACAGGGCACGAGGCAGGAGGACACCCTGGACGGGATGCCAGTCCATCACAGGGCACGAGGCAGGGGACACCCTGGACGGGATGCCAGTCCATCAC
>JAOYFF010000081.1:14990541-15003298 GCA_025773925.1 Cryptomyrus ogoouensis
GGGGGACACCCTGGACGGGATGCCAGTCCATCACAGGGCACGAGGCAGGGGGACACCCTGGACGGGATGCCAGTCCAACATTATGAGCAATTTAAAGATGTTAATGAGCCTAACCTCATGTCTTTGACCTGCAACAGGAAACCAACATGATACACAGAGAGAGCACGCAACCCTCATACACAGAGTGGCGGGTGGGATTCGAACCCACTGACCCAATCTGGAAAATGTGTCAGCTGACCCACCTAAGCTCAGACCACTGATGATTAAAATGTCAGACACGCCAGACACCGTAATTAAATCCTTTTAAATGTTAATTTTAACGTAGATGGTAAACCAGCATCCTCACTCGTTAAACCCAACACCTGGCTCGATTCACACTTTTTTTTAGTAGTGACATACATTTTTGAGAAAACTGGGTCAGCCAGTCCCTGGAGTAATGGGGGGGGGGTGGGGTTAAGGGCCTTGCTCATGAGCTCAACAGTGACATCACACAGTAGGACTTGAAACAGCAAATTTTCAATCACAGGCTCAGCACCCCAATGCACTGAGCCACACAGCACCTTCTGACAGTGTGTGTGTGTGTGTGTGTGTTTTGACTGCTTGCTTACTTCTGGCCCTTCTTTCACCTCCCATTGCCCCAAAAACTGATGTATGTGTGTCTCTACAGGCCCAGCGCTGTCTGGGGAGACCCCTGGCACATACCCCATGCGTCCTGGGACAGTCTGCAGGCTCACCATGACTCTGTCCTGGACTCTGTAATCTTGCATGATGTTTCACACATACTGTACTCCACCATGATTGGAGCTCTTGAAATTAATCAACTTCATTATTAGTCTCAAGGCAAACCACAATCCATGGGGGGGGGCAATGGAGTGGAGGCCTTCGTCATAAAATGTAATGTTTTGAATATGAAATTTAGTCAAAATAGTTTCAAATTAGACTACTTGACAGAAAAATAAAATTCTAATGAAAAAACATAGTCTATGCAAAACATCAGTAAGTAATAAGCTAGCAGTACGAGTTTCAGAGGCTTCATTTTTAATAACGTAATTATAACTTGATGCAGCTCGCTTAATTGATTACCGCCGTTGATTGTGACATTGATGTAATTGCAGAATAGAGGAAAATGAAAGGTGAAAGTGTGATTGTTTTTCATGGAGACGGGCCCGTCTGTCACTGTCAGAGCGCGCTGTTATTCAGCAGCGAGATGTACTGACTCACGCCGTCAGTTTTGGCCTGAATGCCTGACTCTGTTTCGCGCTTCTTCGAAATGACAATGCGTGAATGGGCATCTTCATCGACGACAGGCTAGAAAACAAAATTATGCAATCTCACTGGAGAAACAATTTGTGCTTTTTCCAACAATGAATGTCCTGGACACTGTGGAGGATACTGTAACCCCCCTTGCACAATATAGCTGAAATGTGCCAGTATTAATGAAATTTGACCCCACCCTAATATAGCAGTGTTCTTCAAATCTGGACCTCGATTCCAAATCCAGGCCTTGTTTTCAGTTCTCCCAGGTAGTTGTTTAATAATTACTGATTCTGATTGGTCAGAGGCTTCACACCTGGCTCACAGGTAAAGGAAGGCTGGAAAACCAGCAGTGCTTGGACCTCGAGGACCGTGATTTGAATAACCCTGCTATATAGTTTTTTTCTTTTACTTGGCAAACATTTGTATCCAGAGTGAGAGAAAATAGGATCAGAGTCTCCCTGGGGCACTTATGCATTACACATCCTGCTCAGGGGTCCAATCTCACCAATACTGGGTTTTGAACCATTGACCTACTGATCACAGACACAGGTGCTTAAGCCACTTAGCTTAAGCTATAAATATGGGGTGCATTACATATACATAATTGCAAGTGTCTGTCTGAGTGTTCTTTTTGTCTATACCTATTGCATACGGCAATGGGTAGCTCAGTACGAAAAGTGCTGTGCTGTCAATGCAAAGGTTGTTGGTTCAAATCCCAGGATTTGCATATAAAATATAACCTTTCCCTCTAATGAAATTTGTTTTGGAGAAAGGTGTGCAATAAATAAATGCATGTTGCTGCTCAGTGCACTGACAATGAAGATTCTTATGTTTTAGGTCATCAGTGTCTTTTCCAGAGAGCAGGATATATGCTATAGACCCATCAACCCCTACTGTCTCCTCACCGCACCAACCTAAAGTTTCTCCATCATTAGGTACCTCTAACCGTCCTTAATGAAGACGTAATGGCTATACACACCACACTCTGCACCACTGTGAGGCAGTTATACCTCATCATGCTGGTGTTGCTGTTGTCCCTGATGCTAGTTTACCTCGGTTGGGGCTCATAAATGAGGTTCGCATTCCGTCCCAGTGAGGGTGCTTGACGTTTTACAGCCCTTGACTTGCCTGTATTGGTTTTGGAGATGCTGAAGATGATTCACCTCATTGCTCACGAAAATGTCTGCCCAGCATCTTGTCGTTACCTCCACCTGTGTCCCACATTCCTGTTGCTCTAGATAACAGCACATTTCCATTTTATTACTTGGCAAACATTTGTATCCAGAGTGATTTACGGGCCTTGCGCAGGGGTCCAACATCACCAACTGTGGATGTGGAACCACTGACTTACTGATCACAGGCACAGAAGCTTAAGCCACTTAGCTACACATGATCCATCCCACGGAAGGTCAAAACTACCATGACCCAGATTCAAACCAGGGTTGCAGTGGCTACAATACAGAGTACAGGTCACAATGCAGATCCTGTTCTATGCTGTGCAAATCACCGGTTTGGGGTCATTTACCCCTCCTATGTGCTTTAAACTAACCCACCCAGATCGAGTTCAGCTCAAGCTGACCTGTACAAAATAAATACAAACCACACGCACCACTGAGAATCTCACAGCGCTGTGTTTGCAAAGTAAACCAGCCCCGCTTGAGTATCCCTATCCTTCACATCTGTAATGAAAGCTGAATGGGTTACAGAACTTTCTGCATTAGGATCCCAGGAAAAGCTTCTGGGATCCTTCTATTCCGACACTCCACTCTGGATATATCACATGACGTGCACATGGGCTGATTGCGCTTAACGAAGCATCTCAATAATTTCTGGTAATTTGCCAGCGGACCGCGTTGATTAGAATGATTGACATGATAATCTCTGAGATGTCTCTACCCCTCCCTGATTGTGTCACCAGGGCCGAGCGTGCATATCCAATCTCATCACTGTCATGGATACCTACAGGCATAACCTAGAGGGATTCGATCCACCTAAGGAAAGGTATGGATTTTATCTTGCCGTGACCTTTCCAAGGAGTGAGAAGACTGGTGAAACTCAACCCAGATACTTTACATTTATTTAGCAGATGGTTTCATCCAAAGCGACGTACATTTCTGAGAGAGCAGGGTCAGCCAGTCCCTGGAGCAATTGAGATCAAGGGCCTCACTCAAGGGGCCAACAGTGAAATCACACAGGGATTTTAACTGACGACCTTCTGATCACGGGCACAACGTCACAACCCGCAGAACCACACACCAGCCCCTTAGAATACACCAAGGCTCGGCTTTTGGTTGAAAAACTGAAGGAGAGAAGAACTTCACGCGGCCATCTGTTAAACACATACAGGCAGATGGTTCGAATAATTATTTAAATCCCGCTGAGTTTCATGAATAGCTCACCACCTGAAGTGACAAAGGTTTTTCAATCAAAACTTCGGTGGGGTGACGACGTTGGTAGTTTATAAAGTCACACGGGATGAAAGTAGGGGTTGATGACAGTAGTTATGTCGAGACGAGGCAATTAAGAAAAGAATCTGTATGGGTCAGTTGGAAATCTGGCATCTTTACAACATTTACCAGAAGAAACACATCTGTGAGCTGAAACTAGTACGCAGGCACTGAAAGTAATCCCATCGTTTCCAAAACGTGTGTGCAAATTAAATACATATCTGATTTAATACACTCACACAAAAAAACCTGGTATTTCATCGCTCATCCTCAGACCTTATTCTATTTTTTTCTCTGTTTTATTGAAATGGTCACAGGTAAAATGGTTAGAAAAAAAAAAAATCAAGAAAATAATGTCAGCACTAATGTTCAAGGGGCTATTACAGGGCTACTAAGATAAGGGCGATGCTAAATTGGGATGAAGAGGAGTAGACAATATGGATCTCCAGAAGTATATCTGCATCACCCGAATAAGTGTGAGAGGCTTAATTATACCAACCAGTATTCTCTAAAATAATAGAATTTTTTTGAACAGATGAATCACAGTTCCGTGGTTTCTGATGGGTGTGTTAACTCCATCCTGCTTGAATTCATTGGACTAGTGAACTTTCATGCATCTTGATGGATGAGAATCCTGGTCAGGGTCATGCAGGGGCCTTGAACCAACCCTAGACAGTTAGGGGAAAAGAAATTGATACTTTATTTAGCATCTGTAGGAGTACAGGTGTATTGGAATGTGTTAGCTCGCACATATCCCATCATGCTCTGCTTTGAGGGCGAAGCCTGGGCACAGAGTCACCCATAAGGCCAACACCCCTGGAGCACGTCTCAGGGAGCCGAGGGCCTCACTCAAGGTCTCAGTATCAGCAGTGATATGACCATTCCACTAACCATGGGATTCAAACCAGTGCCCTTCAGGGTGCAGGTAAACGCTGACCCCCTCCCCTTAGAGCGCTAGAGCATATCTACTGCAGAGGATATTTAGGGTGCACGTGCTTCGGCTACCGCTGTCTGATGGCCAGCACAGTAAAGCTGAGGAGGTTTTTTTCCAGGCAATTCAGATCCTTAATGAGGACAGTGTCTGGGATCTAATGCTAACCAATACACGGCTAAGGCCTGCATGACATACGCATGTCCACCTCCAATGCACTCCCACTGTAAGGCTTACATTCTGTAGGTCAGCGCTCACTTCTGTGCATTATCGGTCACTGTACTGCCAATTTTTTTGCATAGCTTTGCCCAGGGGGTGGTGTGAGGCTCAGCAAGATAGGCCACTGTGTATGTGATCAGAAGGTTGTTGGTTCAAATCCTGCCATTGGGCCCTTGACCAATGCCCTTAGTCCCCAGTTGCTACAGTGATTGCTTTCTCTAAAATGTAAAAGCTATAAAAGTAAAAACTATATTTACAATTTCTGTCTATGTTTGATGCCCCCTTTCATCTTTTTGAGTCTTGGAGTCAGGTAACCAAGCATTTTACTCAGCGCTTAATTTGTAAAGGTACTGGAGCTCATACAGAGCACAGAGACCTACCAAGACCAACGTGATATGAGGAGGAGGAGCGCAGTGACATCACACACACAACAATAATGCGCTATTAATTACTTAAACACATAGCAATGCAATTTTTTTCCATCAAAACTGAAAGACGGATTTACCCTTTTCGATGAGTTTAATAGTCCAGGTAAGCTCATCTGTCTCAGAGCCCAAAAAGTGGATTTGGTGCAGTGCATGTGGTGCAGTTTTTCCCTTTCAAATTAAAAGTCAGATCGGCAAAACATACTTTACACATAAACATAATTTAGCTGGATGTCAAAAAAATCCTACAACACAACCAGTATGTTAAATATACATTTATTCCAAAGTTTACCTCAAATTAATTTTAAGTGTCATTATATTAGGTGTAATATGTGAGGTCCCAGCTGAGCTCTGGCACTGATTTTACTGCACATTGTACTGCACACTGGGTTTAGCATGCTTCCATGCTCCCACAATCCTCTGTTTGTGAGTCATACGACGGGGTGAGCCCCTGCTTAAGTGGGAGTTCATACAGAGCTAATCCGCTGCCCCCTACGTGTGAGTGTTTGAAGTGCGCTCCAAATCATACCCAGCCCCCCCTTGACGAGAGAGCTGTTGATGTTTACCGTGTGGGCTGCACTGCTCATTTACTTCTTGGTGGAGGTCCAAAAGCATGTCATCTACGTGAAGGTTTCCATCAAGGGCGGATTTCTCTCTGTCACTGGCTGTGGGGACGTTCAGCCGCTTTTATGTTCCTTTTCTTCTAAAGTATGTCAGCACTTCACACAAATACCATCACAGCAAAATCCTATTCATCAATTCATTAGCAGTGAAATTCATTATTAGTGTGTTTTTTGTAGTAAACCTCAAATAGGGGGTATATGGGTATTGGTTGTGGGAGCATAAGGCGGTGGGGGGGGAGGGGGGGGGGGTTGTGGAAGGATTGGTACTCCTCAATATTTTATTTGGATCCATTCATCCTCTGCAATAAATAGACCTTTGAATTAAAATTATTAAGCTGTGTAACACTCTGTCCTACGTTGTTGAGTTACAGCAGAGCCTCACAACTCTAGGGCTGTGTGTGTGTGTGTGTGTTTGCATAGCGCATGTGTGTGTGGTTTGCATTTTTTCCCTCTGTGTCTGTACGAGTCTTTTTCTGTCTACTCCATTTCCCTCACACAATCCAATGACAGTCTGCCGTCTCTGCATTGTCTGTGGTGTGTGAGACCGTCTGCCTGTTTCCTGTGAAGGACTGGCTTCCCATCCAGGGTGTCCCCACTGCATCCTGGCTCACCGTTAATCCCTGTACTGGATGGACACTAATAAGCTTAACCCGAGGTGTGTGGCTCAGCAGGTTGATATGCTGGACCTGGGATCAGATGGTTGCTGGTTTAAATGCCAGGGTCAGTGGAATGATGTCACCATTGGGTGCTTGAGCAAAACCCTTAACTTCAGGGCAAGATCACAAAGACTGACTTTTACACATCATAAAAATCTAGTTATACAGTATATTGATACTCAGAGTCAATTAAGCCAGTTCAGTTACTATAGGATTTGAAGAAAATTAAGAATAAAATTCAAGAATGAGAAGTCAAAGTAGAGAAAGACCCATAAAAAGCTGCCTGAATTCGCAGGTGAACATCGAATTGTGTGAAACTATGTGAAGTTATGTGATTCGTGATATTAGGCATATAATATCACGAATAAAGGCCACTGGAGGTTAGATCATCGATGAAGTATATAGTTCAACGCGTCTACTTAAAAGCCCCCATGGAAAATCCTGTCAAAGCACATTAGAGTCAGGCGTCCCTTGGGGACTTCTATAGACAGCTGTGTTGACACTTTTAACTGGCAAGGCCTCTTAATGTGAAATGTCGCCCAGGGCCACCACTGAAATGTTTGCGTCGGTTCAGATAAAGCCCTCTCAGAGGAACTATTAAATTTCCTATTAGGTTTCAGGCCAAAAGGAAAAGGTTCGGTTGTTTACTAGCACTGTGGGTTTATTTGCCGACGGAAAAGGTAATCCAATACACGGAGTTCAGCACTTACGACATGTTAGCGTTAGCTGTGGCTTTAGCTAACTCAGGGGGAGTGGTCAAACAATCACCAGAGGCTTATAGCAGCCGAGCTGAGAATTAATTTGGCTGGAAGGAAAAATGTCAGAGTACATATTCTCTTTTGTGACAAGCATTTGGGACTCCTTAGCTGTGTAACATCTGAAAAGAAGGTAGAGGACTGGCTGGTGGAAGGTTACAGTACCGTTCAATTATACCAAGGTAAAGCACTTTATTTTTATTTGTATTTTTTTAATAGAAGGCACGAGTGGGATAAAAATTTACTGTATCCTTCTTCAGATCATTCAATATTTTGGGACAACATACTACTTACACAGCAGACACTTTTATCCACAGTGACATACAATGAAGAAGTCAGGGTCAGCCAGTGCCTGGAGCAATTCAGGTCAATGGACTTGCTCAGGGGCCAATCAATGCAATCACTCTGCTGATGAGTAGATTTGAACCAGCAACCTTCTGCTCACGGACATAGAGGGCGAACCCCACTGAACCACACAACACCCTACAAACAGGAAATGGTTAGTCTACAATGGTTATGTCTAAATATAAAATCTCTGCTATTACTAGCTCCATAAATGATTTACTTCTTTTAAAAGTTTAAAAAGAGGAATGGAAATTGATAATATCTCTAAAAAGGTTCTAGTTCTAGGTACAGTCACTAAAAACTTAGGTAATACCTGATTGAAGTGAGAGGAGAGAAGGAATCAAGGATAAAGAATAGCTAAGAATAATCTTCAGTGAAAGTTTCCTGTTGTGTTTTTGTTGTTGGTGTATATTACTTCCTGTTTTCTTTTTTTTTGCTTTGGGAGCCCTTTTCTTAACTTCATATTCACACCCTGCATACTGATAAGGGGTCATAGTGCTAATGACAAGCAGCTCAAAGCCTTAGACGTCGGTCACGAGCTGTATAACAAAGCCTTCATGACACATCAGAGCCAACCGCGACAGAATATTACATATTAATGGGATTTCACATGGGCAGATCAAGACACATCGTGGCGCGTCTAAAACGAGAACTCGCGGTACGGGGATTTACATATTACCCACCTTGGCAGAGTTAATGTGGATAAACGCTCCAGGCAGATTATGCTTGTGATGCAAGAGTGAGAAACCGGTATCGATTCGAATTAATTGGATTCACGCCTTGCTCCCTTGATGAAGAGTGGGAGGCGTCTCAGCCCTCACACGACGCCGTTTGACCCTGAGGTTCCGGTGATAAATTTCTCGCGCGGAACCTCTTCACCCTGCTATTTGTCAGGTAGGCAGAATATTGAAGCAGAAAGAGACCCATGCATGTTTTTAAAGAGCTGGACAGCCCAACTAGCCACCGAATAAATGGACTGAATCATACCTCTTAAACCCCCTTTCTTGCTCGAATCGGGTATTTTTAATCTGTAATTTGTCATACCTTCCACTGATCTATTATGTAAACTTGTGTCCCAGTGTTTAATCACTTCAGCTGAAGTGTCAGGCTGTTGCGGTTCAGGGGCCCTACTTTCATGCTTTGTGTTCATTTGAACCAGTACCATCTGTTAGCATCAAATTGTACTAGCATAGAGCTATCATGCGGTACTAAAAAAGAGCTATTACATTGTGCTAGCATAGAGCTATCATACTGTACTAGAAGAGAGCTATTACATTGTGCTAGCACAGAGCTATCATATTGTGTTCAACCAAACCGATCATATCATGCTAGTATGGAACTAACACATCATGCTAGCACAAACCAATTACATCATGCTAGTATGGAACTAACACATCATGTTAGCACAAACCAATTACATTGTGCTAGCATAAAGCTAACACCTTGTTTTATCAGTTACATCATGCTAGCCCAGACCTTTCATATCATCCAAGCACAGACCTATTACAATGTATGAGCACAGAAATGCTAGCATATATTTATTTAATAAAGCTAGCACCGACCTACCTGCTTCATGGTAGCATAGCCCTATCATATTGTGGCAGTATATACTTATTACATCCTGCTAGCTGCAACCAGTGTTTCCCAATCCTGACCTTGGGGACCCCAGACAGTCCACATTTCTGCTGCCTCCAAACTCTGAATACATCCATACCAGGTAGTCGGTGTTCTAGATGGGAGCAGGAAGGGAGTAAAAATTTGGACTGTCTGGGGTCTGTGAGGTCTGTATTGGGAAACACTGGCTTAGATCTATCAAATCCTTATAGCTTAGACCTATGAATGAATGCTAGATAAATATAGCACTTCTCTAGACACCCAAAGTGCTTTGCAGAGCCAATAGAGATCCACTTCAACCACCATCATTGTGTAGTTCCCACGTTGCAACTAAGGTGACCAGATAATCCATGTCGGGGAGGACACGTTGAGCTACTTCGGGTTTTACAAACTACTTTCAAACTGAAAGGCTCCTGGGCTCGGCTAAATAGTTCAGCTCTTCTTGTATTTTGACTGGTTTGTTTCCTTGACTGAAAGACTCATTCGGTTGTATCACATTAGCGTTAGTGACACATGCATGATTATAGGAGACTGACCAATCAGCACACAGCAAGAACTCAGTGCTCAAGTGAAATTCAGGTCCTTTTAATTGAAATGGTAATTTACAATTCCTGTCCTGGCTCAGAGTGTCCTCCCTGACATGGATTGTCTGGTCACCCAACAGCAGCCATTCTGCACCAGTGTACTCACCCCAAAGAAGCTAAAGTGGTAAGGGGGCAGGAGAGAACTCACCAATTAGATATAGGGGATGATTAGGAGGCCAGATTTGAAAGGGACACAGTAGGCAATTTAGCCAGGTGATTGGGGTACCATCTCAATTCTTTCAAATAGATGTCCAGGGATCTTTTATGACCTCCGAGACTCGGTTTTATGTCTGATCCAAAGGACGCACTGTTTTTATAGTGTAGCGTCTTCATCACTGGACTACTGGGATCCACACAGCCCACAGGATGGACTAACTGGTTAGCCACACCAACACCTCTTCCAACAGCAACCCAGTTTTCCTAGTTGGTCTCTCATTCAAGTACTGACCAGGCCCTAACTTTCTTAACTTCACCATAGCCAAATCTGGAATGCAGGTGGTATGGCTGCTGACATTAAATCACATTGTACTAGCATATACCTTTCACATCCTGCTATCACAGACCAATGACATTGTACTAGCAAGGATTTATCACATTATGCTATCACAGACCTATGACATTGTGCTAGCATAGACCTATAACATCATGCTATCACAGACCTATCATATTGTACGAGCATAGACTTATCACATCATGCTATCACAGACCTATCATATTGTGCTATCTTAGACCTGCCACATCATGCTATCATAGGCCTATCACATTGTGCTAGCATAGACTTTTCGCATCATGCTATTGCAGATCTATCATATTGTGTTATTTTAGACCTGTTACATCATGCTATCATAGACCTGTCACATCATGCTATCATAGGCCTATCACATTGTGCTATCTTAGACCTGTCACATCATGCTATCACAGACCTATCATATTGTGCTATCTTAGACCTGTCACATCATGCTATCATAGGCCTATCACATTGTGCTATCTTAGACCTGTCACATCATGCTATCATAGGCCTATCACATTGTGCTAGCATAGACTTTTCGCATCATGCTATCACAGACCTATCATATTGTACGAGCATAGACTTATCACATCATGCTATCACAGACCTATCATATCGTGCTATCTTAGACCTGTCACATCATGCTATCATAGGCCTATCACATTGTGCTAGCATAGACTTTTCGCATCATGCTATCGCAGATCTATCATATTGTGCTATTTTAGACCTGTTACATCATGCTATCATAGACCTGTCACATCATGCTATCATAGGCCTATCACATTGTGCTATCTTAGACCTGTCACATCATGCTATCACAGACCTATCATATTGTGCTATCTTAGACCTGTTACATCATGCTATCATAGACCTGTCACATCATGCTATCATAGGCCTATCATATTGTGCTATCTTAGACCTGTTACATCATGCTATCATAGACCTGTCACATCATGCTATCATAGACCTGTCACATCATGCTATCATAGACCTGTTACATCATGCTATCATAGACCTGTCACATCATGCTATCATAGACCTGTTACATCATGCTATCATAGGCCTATCACATTGTGCTAACACAGACCTATCACTTCATTCTAGAATATAGCTGTGGGTAATAAATATTGACTGTTGTCTGTATTGTCTCACACCTGCTGCTTAGTTGTAGGGGTGGGGGTTGCATTTTATTTTTGTTTTTAGGGCTCGGGTTGCTGTACAAGCTTGACCCCTGTTCCACTAACACCTAAAAACACAACACTGTACCCCTGTAGACTGGGCAATTTTATTCCAATTATTTTCCATTTGGATTCTTTCAATTGCTCCTAAAAGTATTATGAAATGTGAATAGCTAAAAAAACTAGCTCATATGGGACAAGAGGTTGGAAGATGGATCAAAAAAGAGGCAAAAATCCCCTTCAAGCTTAACCTTGTTCCAGTCTCTCTATTTGATTCTCAGCACTGGAAACCTTTATACCTCAAACACCTGTCCTAAATAAAACAGATTTTTTTTTAAATGGAAAAAGAGCACCACCCCCTATATTGTGCACACCTTGTGCACGCCACAGACAGTTGGGTGCAGTTGTGAGCTTTTTTTTTCCTTGGGGAAATGATTTCAATTGTATTTCAGATAAAGGAACTAGGCCATTCCATATGCCATTATGCGGCGATGTGGACACATGACAATAGAGTCGTTTAATGCAGAAATCAATGTCTGCTGAGGAGCAAGGGATGGTTTTTAACACCTGAACTGTGGCTTTTATGTCCAGCTTTCAACAAACCGGTATCCTCAAGCATTTATTTTCGGCTGGTTATACTGGTCTTAGTGTTTTTACATGGCTGATGGGGCAAATCAATATGGTCCTGACGTTAAGCACAAATGGCACACAAACGACCAATATGCAGGAACAATCAAGTGTGCTGGGCCTTTCAAACACTTGCCTGAATTTGGGACTTTGATTCACAGCTGTGTTGGATTTTAATATTTAACACCAGTTGAGAGATCTAATAGGTACCCTTTAGTAATTGGCTAATTCTTTCCTGTCAGATTGACCACTTGAAAGGCTGAGAGATATGGACTGGAAATGTCGAATGTCTAAGAATAAGGACATTTAACCAACAAAGAACTTCACTTGCCTTTCTGCATTTTATGTTTTATTACTGTTTACATAGTCGGTCTCTTTATAACTACCTCGATGTATTTTATATTTATTTTATATATTGTTTTACCTCTTTGCTGTTTGTTTGTATTTTTGATTGCATCGGCTCAAAGTCATTATCTTAGGCTACGTTCACACTGCCAGCCACATCGTTCAGTTCCGATTTTTTGCTCAGATCGGATTTGTCTATCTTGACGGTTCACATTCATAAGTACAAGTGACCTGTATCTGACT
>JAOYFF010000081.1:15015333-15027879 GCA_025773925.1 Cryptomyrus ogoouensis
GAGATTTCAGGTCCAGGGAGTACAAATCCAGACCAAGATTTTGTTTCAACCAACCAGTTGAGTATAAAGAGTCACAGTCACGGAGTACTCAACTGGTTGGTTGAAAAAATATCTTGGTCTGGATTTGTACTCTCTGGACCTATAATCTCCAACTCAGGCAGTAATGAATTGGTACCAGTCACCATCTGTCACGAGAGGTGTGAGGCTCCTGGTTGACGATGTGACAACCCCAGGAGAAAAGACAAAGAGAAGGCGGGGTCAGGTATTCCCTAGAGCAATTTGGGGTTAAGCATCTTGCTCAAGAGCTTGATGGTGAAAACACTTTGTTAATCACAATATTTCAACTAGCAACCTTCCAACCACAGGTGCAGTGACCTAAACTGTTGAACTACATATTATGATATCATGCCCAAAGCAGCTTGTACTTTGATCAAACAACTTTTCCTGGTGTTCGAACCAACAACCTTTGAGTAATGTCTTTGTCCTTAAACATTGTACAGCCTGCTGTTCAGGCTGTTTAAGTAAAGTCATTACCACATCTCTCCAGTAGGGGTCGGCAGCTCATCCTGAAGCACGGCAGGGCGGAGGTCTTTTCTAATATTTTTAAAGTAGTTTAATTAGTGCCCATTTTTCACCTGCGGCACCAGGTGAGGTTGTCCAAATCATTACAGAAAATATAGCAATTAAAAGCTCAGGCAGAGTGAAAAGTAACACACCCAAAGGGCAGCCTTTGCGTTCGATCTCAGTCTATAATTATTTTACTAAAACACCGATCTTTTTATAATGAAGATAAGGTCAGTATCTGGACAAATGCACCGTCGCATTATCTGCCTCGAAGCCTTGATTTTGTCGCCACCCTCTGGTGAAATAGAAGCAGTGCGGGTTCAAAAGTCACCTGAAGATACTTTCAAAGCATCGTTGTGTAAGAAGCACGAGAAAAAACGTGCGCCTACCACCGAGTGTTCACAGGGGGTAAAGGATGATAGGGAATCACTAGTCAAACAAGAAGCCCATACCGCAGGGAGTGGAGTCAAACTGCGCACACACGTGGGTGAGGAACGGGCTCCACCCTGCAGGTACATGTGAGGTGATGTCACATACGTTAGCCTACATGTCAACCGAATCTGTCGCAAAAAAAGTTGTTTTGAAAATCCAAATAAAAAACGAGTTTTGGAGAAAACAGGACCACCAACTGACGTCTCACATATCCAGTTTAGACCTGGTCTGCTCCAGCTGGGGAGAGACGTAAGTTAGGATTATCACCTGTTTCGTATATTGCAGGTATATTAAAAATAAAATGCTGTGTCCCGTTTTGAACCAGGACACCTTTTGCACCGTATTTTCGTACCGATTTTGTTGTCGGTGAAACGGGGAGAGGGGGTGGCATCCTGTATTGAATAGCGGCAAAAAAGTTACAAACGTTTGAGATTTATCTTGGTAAATAGCGCAAACTGTGCTGAAAAGGACTGGATTGAGTTTGTGCCTTGCGCGGGTCTGCCTGCCAACGTGACGGGCTGGTTGACTGCTAAGAGTTCGCCACACGTTAGAGTCATCGCCCACATTTGGTGACCCTCTCATCGCGTCAATGGTCTGCAGAGGAGTGAGCGAACGGGAGCTGTAACAGACGGGGGGGGGTCTCTGATGTGACACGGAGGGGTTTGGCAGGGGCGCGTACGCCCCTAGCCATTCTCACAGCATTCTGCTCGGGAGCACTGGAGAGCATCTTCACCACGGCAATCACAGCCTGGTTTGGAAATTGCTCTGTCCCGGACCATAAAGCTCCGCAGAGCTGCAGATGATACCTTCGGCTGAACGTATCCGAGAAGCTGATTTGCCCTCCCAGCAAGACGCTTACCTCAGACGAAGTAGGAGTAGAGCTGCCAAAATCAGCAGGAACACAGGCCACCCAAACAACCACCGCTTTAGTAGGCTGGGGTCGGGAAAGCGCTTCTGCTGTCTTAGAACCGCGACGTTCACAAGGATCGAGCTTCTGCCTTAGAGCCAGCAGATTGCTTAACACTGATTACACTTCTAACTGATATTCCCTCCTTATCGATGCACCTCACGCTTGATTTTGATCTGTGTTGCTCATCTCTGGTCCGTTTATCTTCTAGAGTGTAACTTTACTTTTATGACTATTATATTATTACTTTTAATGTCCTTTTTTGCTTTTACAGTTTTTATAATTGACCAGCTTGCATTTCACTGGTCTGACTGCACACCTTGCGTGTTTTGAATAAAACCTCTAAATCCTTAAAACAGAAAACAAAGACGAAATGACACGAGCACTTGAGCTTACTGACTTTTAAGACATTATCTATGTTTTTATATTATTATTATTATTATTATTTAGCCCAGCGGAGCGTAGTTAAGAGATGATTGGATGGGGGGCTGAGTCTTTACCTGGGGTGGATGACAAACTAGTTTAATATATAAAAAAGCTATTCATGACTTAAGCCAATAAATAAAATCGATGGGGACTAAAGCCCCTCTAAAGCAAGCCTAGCTACACCCCTGTAGCCCAGACTCGGGAACCTCCAGGACGATGTCGGCGGGAAAGTGTCTGCTATTTTCAGGGCTGTCGTGTGACCGTCCAGCGCTTTTCGAGACGGCTCACCCCTTTCTGTGAATGGACTGTATGCTCCAATCTCAGTGTCCGCACTCGTGGACCCACGGACATTGAGGCACGTTCCCATTTGGTCCATGAGGGCTTTGGGCTGTCCCACTGTCAAATAGTCAAGTGCAAGAGGGCTCTCTCGTACATGTTTCAAGATATATTGGGCACATCCCAGTATATTCTGTTATTCGTGGAATACTCCAATAACATACTGGCCATTTACACCAACACAGACCGCTGTACTACCGTACTAGGAAAAACTCTTCTGCTACGGTGGGGAAGAAGCATGTTGACCAGGTGACCTAGTGATACACTGGCTTGTAAGCACCAGTTTGTTCGGTGTCGTCACTGTGTTATTATTACTGCTGACCACTAGGGGGAGTCAGTAAAGCAAATCGTCAGTACCTGCATCTCTGCACGCTGCTTCACCTCCCACCGAATCTGAAACTGTTACTACAGAGCAGCCGGTAGCATTGAGATTAAGGACACGGCCTCGTCATTAAAAGTTCTCAGTACCCGGCGGTGTCTTAGATATGCAGCCTGACCTCCGCTAAAATATCCTTGTTGTCGTAAATAAAAATGATCTAAGCTATATCTACAAAGGTTAGCTGAAGGAGCTTATCAGGTTTTTACTTTGTGCTTTTATGCAAAGAACATGTACGTAGATGCTAATTTTACCCTCTGATGCAGCAAATTAAGAGCAAAGGCGCTTATCTTAAGCATCTCAGTGTTTTCAGCAAGTGCCTGACCTGTCTAAATGTATGATTATATGCTTACATAAAATGTTGAGTCAATTTAGACTAATGCTAGGCTTATGCCAAATGACCTTGCAGGCGATTTCAGTGTTACAAACAAAATTTCTATTGTCGGAATAAAATCGTGAGAGTTGTTGCATCCTCCCGTTATCTTGATCGTTTGGTCTAAGGTGGTAGGATAGCTGTCTGAAGTCAGTCTTATCTCGTCTTGATGTTCCAGTACAATCAACCATGTTTAATATTATTGTAGGTCTGTAGTCTTTCCTCAGGCTAATAGTGACGTGGACATTGTCAATATGAGCTCTGTCCAGCACCGAAGAGGAAGCAGCAGAGCGGGTTCAAGATCACAGGTAGAGTAGATAGACATGGAGGAAACTCCTGCCCAAGTTCATGCAACCAGGGTCGGGTCCACATTCTGAGGCATCCTCTCTTTTTTTCGCTGTTTTGTCAAAGCAAACCGTCGCACACACAAGAGCAACTGTGGCCAAAAGCTGCCTCTGTTTCTACTCCATTGTTAAACAGTTTTTCTCATCCTGTAAATTTCCACCATGAGCATGATGGGAAATAATCTCAACAGGAATCTAGTTGCAGTTTTGCAAACAGTGACCCTACAAGATCCCACGGTCTTTGCAAAATCATAGTCTGTGACAAAGAAATGTGTGAATAGTCTTGTCAGAACTTCCCAACTTTCGGAATGCTGGAGATCCCAGTAGCCTGTCCACCTTCATACCGATGTCATATTTCCTGTCGCGCTTCCCGAGCTCATGCCAAGTTCCTGCAGAAGTAGGACACCGTGAGCCAGTACTGCCAAGGGGCAGAGACTCTGCCCTGGACCCTCTTCTATGGAAACTTGAAAATAGAACGAGTGCCGTTTCAGGGGTTATGCTGGGAACATCTCGCACAGCTCCCCTGCGTGGTTATCCGTGATCTCAGCCAAGTGTGAGGACATCATAGTGCTTTCGGGTTTTAATTTATTTGTGAGATGGCATCACTGTATACAGTACACAGCTATGATTACATTATAGATTATTATGTTAAAAAGTAACCTAAATAGTTTTAGTTATTTTTTTCTCGATCAAAACATTAGCCCATGGTCACAGGATCGATCCTTGCTTCAGCATGCTCTTTTACAACGTTTACTGCGCATGCTCCATATAACATTTATTAAATTATAAATATGTTTGCTTCAGGCTGTTATATAAGATTACACACAGTTATTCAGCGTTATCTCCAGACAGTCACTACGCCGATGTACCCGTGATTGGATCCCATCTGCAGACGGGGGGATGGATTTTATAATGATGTCCCACATCCTCCCGACCCCCCTCCCTAGCAGCTCTCCCCCCCGAATCACTGTTATGCCGGGCGCATTTCACCTCCCCGCCGCCCCCACCGGCGGTGCCTGGAAGCTGATAAACGATAGAGAACCCACCCCGGTACCGGCGGACAAAACGGCATAACTCATCTTAGCCGTTTTCAATATACTGTATATTTTGTGTCTTTATTTTCCTACTCAGCTTCTGCAACTATTTATTTAAATATATCGAATGCACACTTAATATATTTAATATTTAAAACGGCGCAGCAAAGCCCGCGGAGGCACGGTGGGGTGACGGAAACTGGCCTTTGCATTCCAGGTAAATGTGAGAAGTTAAAAATACAGTAAGATGTTGGTTTCTTGCATTGCTTTCTGTCAAGTCTCACACTCCGCCAATAAAGTCCTCGACATGCATCGCAAGTAAGGATTATGCATGCAAAGTTAGATAATTAATTCTGCCCAATCCGAAGTGAAAACATTACTCCATCCATCCACTCATCCATCCATCAATTCGCATTTGGTTTTCCATGGGCACAGAATTCTCCGCTCATTTCATTTTGTAACCACACGGTGTCACTATTGTCTCTAATATAAGGCAAACTGACTCACGGCTAGTGTACGTCACCAAAGCAGCCCGTACAGTGTTTAACACAAACTAATTACTGTGCTTTCATAAAATAACGCATGCGCTGCGATAACACTGTAATGCTAACCAGGTGGTTATCTGGTTATTCACATTCAACAGGGACTGATCAGTATATGAAATTATTTTGTACTAAGAGGTTTAGGTAATCTTAAAGCAAATTACAGGGCTCTGATTATACTATTTTCTCTGCTGGTTGATGATGATGACAACTTTTCATATCATCTAGCTGATCTGTGCCCAAAGATACTAAACTACACAGAGTGTTGGGGAAGTTACTCACAAAAGTAATCCATTACAGACAGAGGTGGAAAGTTCAGGTCCAGAAAGCTCAAATCCAGACCAAGGTTTTGTTTCAACCAACCAGCTGTGTACTCTGTTACCGTGACTCTTTATACTCAACCGGTTAACAGGCTTCCAGAAAAATGAAGACCAAACCTTTGTATTGAATTAAATAATCAATGACCCATATATTCCATTGCAAGCAGATGTAGTTATTATTAAGTCTAATTCCCAGATAAACAGAAATACTTTGTTCTATTCTATAGCCAGTCAGAGGCTAATGACTGACAGAGAGTCTCTACCAGACTGATTCTGCAACTGAAACCTTGTATATTCTTAGCTGAGAAGAGACTCGAAGATTGCAGATGCCAAAATGTCATTTCTGTGTGCATTAGGTAATGGAAGTACTGACAAGACGTGTCAAAGTACTCAGAGAGGTCCCGATGGCTTTGGTTTATTTTGACCAGCTGAAAATTCCAGTAGCTCTGTGGAACTGTAAGCAATAAAGCCTGGAAAGGGATCCATCAGTTTATTTTCTTTGAATAAAAATAAAAATTCACCATATGTCATCCCAGATGGGAAAATTGAGGTTTGTACTGTTGTTGCCGAGAAATACGTCTGCCATTGATTTAGGTTGAACGGGATTTTGAGCGACAGTTTTTCACAGAGATGTGGTGGAGTGAAGTTATCTAGGCCTTTCAAATCGTCAGACAAACAAATATATTCTGGGGCGGCCATTTTCCATTACGCCACTCGCTTCTGACAAGGGATTTTTGCTCCGAAAAGAAACTGCACTTCTGTTGTAATTAACAGCAACTTCATATCAAAGGCGGAGAATTGAAAAAAAAAAGTTTAAAAAGTCTTTCAGTGTGATGTGTGATAGATGCTGCACGTTAAAACCTGATAACAGAAGGAACTTTTTTTTTAAACATGACCCCTGATTTATGAAATATTTTAGTTCCATATTAGAAGGAGGTGCTTTAAGGGTATTTGGTATTTGAAAGACTGACAGCTTATGCAGGTCCTCATGTTAATACACAGAACACTCAGCAATGCTCTCTGCTATTTTTGGACTGAATCCAGATTTTTGAGTTATTTCCTGTCTAAACCAGCAGTAGACACTTTAGAGGTGTTTGAAATATGGACAGCTTATGCTGGGCCTTGTTTGAATGCACAAAACACGCAACATTGCCCACCACATTTTTTTGGAATGACCCCAGGTATTTGAGCTATTTCTCTTTCGAACCAGCAGGGGGCAATATAAAGGTATTTTACACACTGGCAGCTTCTGGAAGTCTTCATGTTAACACACTGAACACCCAGCACTGGCCACCACCTGATGCAAAGGTATGCAACTGCTTGTGATGTCATCACTGGCACAGAGATGGGGCATCCGGCCAACGAGAGTGCTGGTAGGTTTCGGGCAGCTGGCATGTGAGGTTGGGTGGTTAGGGGAGGGGTATGTATCGTCAGTGGTAGGCTAGAGGACAGGACACCCTCCTCAAGGGCATCCAGGTACCCGATATGCCATATGCCAGATCCACCAGCCTCGAGTGTTACGTCCGGATTCACTGACTGTACGGAAATTTCCGGAGAACTTTAATCCGCGAAGACGTCTGTGCATCGGCTGGCTGATTCCGTGTTGAAAAGCCCCGGGATCATGCAGCTGAAAGAGTGTCACTGATATAAATCTCAGCAGCACTCAGTGTGAGTGTGTGAGTAGGTTACACAAAGCAGATCCCAGAGCTCCTGTAACAGGCGGCTCTGGTGGCTCTGAAGCGTGTCTTCATCCTGAATCTCTTTGAGGATTCCCTGATGGTAAAATGAAGATGGGAAATGAGTGCGCCGTCTGTTCCGAAAGAAAGTGCTTTCTTACTTATATGTCTCCCTGTCAAGCGTATCAGCTTAAACAGGCCATGTGTTAATGAAGCTGGTGGTGGGTTTTGTAAAAAGGTCCATCATTCGCCAACAGCCGGTCAGGGTGGGGCAGACGCTGTTTCAACATCTGGGCCCGCTGGGGTCAGGAACCGAGGACCAGGCAAAAAGACATAACGTGTGTCTCAGAGCTGTCGGGTCTCCTTACTTGGGTCAGAAAATTGGATCCATATCACAATACACAATACTGGGGGGGCATAGTGTTGCAGTGGTTGCATTGCTGTCCTGCACCTTGGAGATGTGGGTTCAAGTCCCTGCCATAGCTCTATGTGTATGGAGTTTGCATGTTCTCCCCGTGTCATTATGGGATTCCCTCCAGGTACTCCAGCCCCCAGTATAGACTCCAGACCCCCTGCATACCTGAATAGGACAAGCAGTTACAGAAAATGGGTGGATGGTGGTGTGTGGCTCAGCTAATTAGGCCTCTGTGCTGGAACGTTGTTGGTTCAAATCCCATCCTCAGCACAGCAGCCACATCACCCACCAAAAACACTTCAGCACTGCCGGATAAATGGCTGACCCCAAGCTCTGCTCTCTCCTCTGTATGTGTATCTGTGTTAAAACAGAGCAAGATGTCATATGCAAATTCCACTGGTACATTGCAATGTACCTGTTCTCATACTGTACAAATTGCAAATAAATCATAATTCATACCCCATACAGTATATATAAACACACAGGAACAATAGGACAGAATTAATCATTTTAGGGAGGAAAAAAATCGACTTTCTAATAAAATTGTTGCGTAAAACAAACCAAAGTTTAAAAATGCTGTCGATTTCAAGGTGGTCTGGATGGGGTTTTATTATATTTGCTTTGACCGGCACTGGAGTTTTCAATTTAGGATGTGTAACCACTAATTCATCATTTTGTCTCCACTTCCCGGTTTACAACGCCCCCTCCGCCTTCACGCAGCTTCGGTTTAATACAGCTGACTGGAACAGAGCGTCCTGGCCGCGATGTCGGGCCCCGTAAAGCCAGACGACCTCATTGCCCTGCTGCTGTGTCAGAGAGGGGGTTCCCTTTCAGGATTCTCCCTCTCCTTCTCAAGAGAAATGTGTTCCATGTGGACTAGAGCTTACTGCCATGAAAAAAGGTCAAAGCTTCTTCATCGCTGTTTAGTGATTATATGTATTTAAAGGCATTTTATATCTCATAATTGGGTTATAGAGAACTAATTTTTCTCTTGGATTTTTTTCTTCAAGAAGGTTCACGGTGTTTGTCTATCCATCCATCCATCCATCCAGCAGCAGCATACCACCACTCAAACTACACACCCCTGAGGTTTGGGGGGCCCCTGTTAACCCCAAACAGTCACTAAATTGGGGGGGGGGGGTTGTTGTAGTGACTTTTTTAGTGAGACCCCAGAAAGAGTTAGCCCACCCCTGGGTTCAGCTGCTTTATCAGTTACCCATTACAGGATTACGATGAATCTGGAACTCATCACAGGACACAGAGGACCCGAGACAGGGGGACACCCTGGACAGGATGCCAGTCCATCACAGGGCACGAGGCATGGGGACACCCTGGATGGGATGCCAGTCCATCACAGGGCACGAGGCAGGGGACACCCTGGACTGGATACTTCTTATATAGCCACCTTTCTATTCACCACATAGACATTTCTGAAAATCGGATTATTACGCTCTCCTTCAGGGCTGTTCACACACACACTTTAGCTAACTCTCCATGTAGGTTAAACACATAACCAAGCTTGCAGTTTCCACATAACCTGCCTCCAGGCTTCTGCTGATATTCTATGCCAGCAGAGACAGCTAACAGCAGTCATGAGGTATGAAACATTCTTGGCTAATTTCACACACTCTGCTAAAGAACAGAGAGTCGGCTGGGCATTTTTATGTAATTGGAGTTAATGTGAGTCCCAGGGGAAGAATGCAGAATCTTAATGCTGTAGATCCCCAACACCCTGTGGCGATTTCGGCTTTTCCTGGGAAAACACTGATCTTATTTACATAGCATACCTCACGCGGAGACATACGCAGGTCCCACTGGCAGCATATCCCCTCCCCCACGTCGTTTTCCTCCATATGCACGTACCGTACTCTGAAACGTACCGAAAGAAATGCATGAGTTTTGACTTTTAATCAAATACAGCAGGATTTTTTTGATGGCTAGTTAAATCGAGGAAATAAAAGCGTAAGCATTGGACGAAAAAGTATAGTACTATGCAAAAGTCTTAGGCAGTCAAAGGAACTATTTATCTGAATAGTAAACATATAAAAATTAAGAGCAACACTAACAAGAGTAAAAAACTAACAAGAGTGTCCTCCGTTCTCCAAAAAGTCACTGATATCTCGCTGGATGGTTAGATGAACACCGCTTCAGTTCCCAAACCTCTCCTCAGGGGCCCCCCAGACATTCCATATACAGTATTCATTCTGTTTATTACATTTCACCATCAGCAATCAATTAAACAACGAATGAACAAATTAATTAGTTAATTGGTTTCAAAAGTTGAATGAGGTATTGATTAGCCACATGAGGTTGGGTAGTGGTCAAGTCACAAAATACTTGGATTGTTGTATTGGATTGTTGGCTGCAAATACTTGGCTGAATTTAGAAGAGGTTTTAAAATGACTTAGCTGACAATCTGAAGATCATTTGAACACTATTTTTTTAGACTGCCGAAAAGTTTTGCACAGTACCGTATATCGAAACTAAGCCCTTCTGCAAAAGTCTAATTCCAAAGTAAATTGAGCAGTTCTTCTAAACAGGCTTACATGAAGAATTGTGAAAAGGCCCAGTTTTGTGAGAGATTTGCTTAGTAGTTATTTTTATCTGATGCAACACATGCTTACACACACGTCATTCTGTTAACCCTGGGATTTGAGCTGATGACCTTCTGATTACATGCTCAGTGTCTCAAAGGGCAAATCCACAGAGTTACCCTTTCCCTATCCATGTTTCATGGGGAACGACAGCCCGAGTTAGCTCGGCAAATAGGTTCGTGATCCAAGTCCAAGCAGATCAGACGCCGCGGTCTCAGGAACGAGGTGGCAGTTTCATCGAGTGCCGTCTCCCAGCTTCTTGGAGACAGATGATTGGGTCGAGATGTGGTGGATAAAACCGTTTTTCTAGGAAAACGGTGCTATGGAAAAAAAAAAGCCAGCGGTCTCGGAAACAGTGGAATAAAGCCCGGTCCAGTGAGTCATCCTTTAGCCGTGTCTCAAGACGTGGCCAAATTCTCAACAAGAGAAAGATGTTCAGCTCATGCCAGAGGAAGCCTACAGCCTTGAGGACTTATTTCCCCTGTTGAAGGGGGGTTAGGGCGTTCATTTTCCTGGCTTGATGTAGGTTCTCTCACCCCCTTTGGAGGGGCAAAGCCAAAAACTACAAGCCTGTTCTGAGCGATCACGCCCATCCTACAGCAAATCATTGCTATCCCAGTGGGGCTGGAACCTTCCAGAAGACAGACACTGAACTAAAGCAAGGTAAACCATACAGCCAACTCACTAGATCACACCCCCACCCAAAAAGGACTCCTTTGGAACAATACTTGACCCCACCATCGACAACAGAATAGAGTTTCCTCCAGTACACCTTCAGACACTTGTAAGAACATAAGGCTATTAAAATACTTTATAATATCTTTTACTGTTACTCTAAGGGTCTTCATCAAGGGCCCAATGGTAACGTCACTCTGCCGACTCTGGGATATGAACCAACAAACTTCAGTCACATACCACCCTTGCGCAAGGCATTATGTTGCTGACCAAAAACACAGTCAGTCACTTCATTTAATTATATAATGTGCATCTGAGCTATTTAAAGAATGATTTATTTATGGTGTTGACTGGTATTTATGCAATGTTATTTTCGAGACAACAAAATGGCCGCCTCAGCAAGTCTCAGTGTCATGTGACACGTCATGTGACACGCCCGATCAGCTAAATGCTGAGCTGTAATGAAATGTCATGGAATCGCACTGCGGGGTTTCTGTTTTGGTCTGAGATGTGCTGTTTGCCTTTATACAGAAATTTCCTGAATGTTGTGCAGAGGGGTGATTCTAGGATTTTTTTTATGGGGGGGGGCACAAGAGGAGCCATAATGCTTACAATGTGGCCAACCTTAACATTAGCCAATAAAATGTTTTGAATTGGTGAAAGACAGGGGATACAGCATTCTGGCAGCCAATCAGTTTTCAGCTGGGGCCTGTTGTCCCGCCCCTGTATACACCCCTGGTTGTGGAAATTAATTATACGTTGCCCCAAATGGTGATGGGGCAGGGATTTTTCTGGAATGACCCCGCCTAGCCTGAGTACGGGAAGTGATCCTACTAACCTGGCATGACTATTCCCTAACAGAGTGAAAAAATCTTTATTTTATTAAGCACAGAGAGTGGAGGTTAGTTGTTTTCGGTGATGACCCAGATTTCCCCAGATGGTACCGCTTTGGACTGTGGAGGGAAATCAAAGCCACCAGATGAAAACTGGGAAACATAGTAAGGACACAGGTAGGGGGGAGGGAGCAACAGTTTGACCAGCTGAAGCAGACAGTACCATATAAATTCAAGTTAGGTCTGTGCCTGTGATTGGAACATCATTGGTTCAAATCCTGTGGTCAGCAGAGTGATGTCACTGTTGGGCCTGCGAGCAAGTCCCTTAATCCCTCCAGGGACTGTCTGACCCTGCTTTCTAATATAAATGAATGCAAATGTAATAATCAGTAAATATGGATACCCACCCAGCATACCCTCTCTGGGGAGCCTGGAACCTATTCCAGACAATGGGTACACCTTGGGTATGATGCCAGTCCATCCCTGGGGAAACATGAACAATGGGCTGTTCAGAGACGCCGGTCTCTGCCCTTAGACTGGCGGAGGAACCTAGAGAACCTGAATGACACCCACACAGTGCTGGGGTAGCATGGAAAGCCCAGGAACAGAGCGAAGGCGGGATGAGAACCCGCAGCCCCGGAAGCGTGAGGCGACAATGCCGCCCTCCGAGAACCCGCAGCCCCGGAAGCGTGAGGCGAC
>JAOYFF010000081.1:15027979-15047117 GCA_025773925.1 Cryptomyrus ogoouensis
GAGAACCCGCAGCCCCGGAAGCGTGAGGCGACAATGCCGCCCTCCGAGAACCCGCAGCCCCGGAAGCGTGAGGCGACAATGCCGCCCTCCGAGAACCCGCAGCCCCGGAAGCGTGAGGCGACAATGCCGCCCATTGAGCCCCCTACACAAATTCTCATGGCTTTTATTCAGCATGATATTCTCAATTCACCCATTCAGTTTTTAAAGACTTCAAGACTTTCTCATAAGACCCTGTTTATACCCCACTGGGTCTCAAACATGGCAGCATTCCCAGTCTTCTGAGTGGAAACCCTCTTGGGAGTCTTAGGTTACACAGACCGGCTGCTGGATCGAATTATACCCTGACCGGTCCCTTGGGGGCCCACCTCGCTAGCCACGCACTTCCGGTCGAGGTGTAGGGGGGAGAAAGTGTCCCTGCAGCCAAAAGTACAGATGGTGAGATAACTGACCTGCTTCCTGTGAGGGAGGAGCCTGTTAGTTTGCATCATTCCCACCCAGGGGGCGGAGCATAAGAACACGCCCCATGTGGGGCTCTGGACCCCCCCCCCCGGCAGGTATGCATGCTCAGTACCATACGGACTCCCACTGTATATCTCACATATACAAATACCAACTTATTTGCTCATATAATTCTTTGCACTACACCTGATTCTATACATCTAATTGCGCGCTGTTTATGGATATCCATGGTTGTTGATTAATGTTTAATGTTTTGCCTTTTTAAACTTTTTAAACTTCTCTCTGTTTCACAGTCAGTCACTTGGAGTCTGGCAATCAAGCATTTCACCGAACACTGTACTGAGTTTAACTGTCTCTGTGACAAATAAAACTTTGGTTGATTGATTTAATAATTGATTGATTGAGTGAGTGAGTGAGTGATTGTTTGGTTGGTTAGCTGGTTGATTGATTCATTGATCGATTGACTGATTGGTTGACTCTCTGAATGGGGCTGCTTTCCAAAATAATTTCTGTGATCCACCGAGTTAGGAACAGGTTAGGAAAATACTCGACAGCCCTAGGAGTGCCGGTGGAGAGCGGATCACGAAGTGCCGCATGCGAGGAGGATAAATGCGGAGCAGACGATCGAGAGGGGCCAGCGGAGCATTCCGGTTCCAGGCCGCGGTTCTGTCTCCTTTCCGGGGGACTCGGTGCATGGAACCGGGAGTTTGTTGGTGTCCCATGGGGTACTACAGGGTCGGGAAGGCACATCAAATATCCAAGAGGACATTTCCGACTCTAACAAAGGACGAAGATGGACGGAGCCTCTGCTCTCTCTCTCTCGCTCGCTCTCTCTCTCTCTTTCCACAGAAGGTGACAGCTTTTGTACCCTTAACAATCCCTCACAGGTGTACGGTGACGCCCCAGAACATACACACCCTGTTCCGGTAGCACTTTTCACTGTTTTCCACGACACACTAAGAGCTGTTCCCTGTGATCTGAGAGCTTTTCTGTCCTCAACTACAGAGTTAAACAGAGAAACAACAACAGTTCTGCACACTGTAATGCAAAACATGCCATTATTCTAGGGAGTCAAAGTAGCCATTTGTGCAAATTCTAAGCAAAATTTCAATAATTCAATAAAGTGAAATTCTGAATAGGTTTTGTTTCCATTAGCAGATTCCATTTGAATAATACTTGCCATTTATTATCCTGTGGGATTAAGATACATGACTCATGCATCAGCGTGGAGTTAGTATCTGTAGAAGAACTAATCACCATGTCCTACCTATCTGCTAATTCACAGTCTGTGCCCATTGCAGGTTTGAGAATTTTTTCATTTGAATGTTTCTTTTGACATTTAGATAGATAGATAGATAGATAGATAGATAGTCAATCCAGCTGCTGGGATATTATACAAGAAACTTTTCAAGATATAAAAGCTTGGTCTTCATTTATTTTATGACGCATTTAATAAAGATAAGTTACACTTTTTCGGCATCTTACATGCCGACTGTGGGAGGCTGCTGAAGAGAAAGGAGAAACGTAAATGGCTGGAAAGCACTTAGGAATGTCACGCTTGAGTGAATCACAGTTAGTATATGTGCTGAAGCCCCCTGCGACCGAAGACCATATATTAAGGATGGCAGGTTATTAAATATCTCACACATTCGCTATTTAGGAGTATAATCTACCATTTCATTAAGCTTCCCACTTCTTTATCAATAAGAATTCATTTATTTCTTTACATGAATATACTATGTTGAACACTACAGCTATTTTGCAAGGATATTTTTGCTAATTGGGGTCCTTATCTGGAAACCTTTTTCTGAATCCAGCTGTTTCCCTGTAGTATGTACATACAGAATAAGCGGTGTAGCTAATGAAGCAGCGTGTGATCAGAAGGTTGTTAGTTTGAATCTTGGGGTCAGGAGGTTATTGGTTCAAATTCCACAATTTGAAGGTTGTCCTGTGTTTGGCAGAATGACTTTGCCCTTAAGCAAGACCCTTAACCCCAATTCCTCCAGGAAGTGACTGTCTGCACTTTCTGAAAATATACATCACTTTGGATAAAAGTCTCTGCTAAATAAATGTAGAACAATTACATAAGGATCAGGAGCTGGGTGGTTTGCAGTCTGAGTATAAACGTCATGCCCTTGAGCTCGGCGCTAAGCCTTGTTCACTTCACCGACGTACCAGGCCACATCAATGGGCAAACTCTTTCAGCTATAATAAGCAAGTTTAAAAATTGTTTGATATTGACATGAACATCTCAGCATGGGGTTTGTGACGGGGTCTTGGAATCGCCGTGTTGCTCCTGAACATCCTTCGTTCTGCTTCAGGAGCACGAAGCTAATCGCTAACAAGTTCCATATGTAGAACAGGGGCTCTGGGAGGCTGTGCTATTAAACATCGTTAGCTTCTCGTGGACTGAAGCATCTGCATTTGATTCCTGGATGACTGCAGCTTTTCTCTCTATCCAACGCTGACTGCCTTTATTTTCTCCCATGAAGGATTTGTCATGAAACTACAAAGTAGGATTTATAAGCTGTCCTTGAGAAATATATTTTTCCATGATCAGTTTTCAAAATAAGGAGCAGAGGCTCAGTGGGTGGTGCTGTCACTTCACGCCTCTAGGGTTGGGGGAATTTGACTCCTGACCTCACTATTTTTGAGAGTGGGGTTTGCCGGCAGTCCCCTTGATACATGGGTATTCAAACATATGCATGCGGTGAAATGGCACCTCAAAATTGGTCTGGGTGTGCTTCGCGATGGACTGGCATTCCATCCCAGGTGTCCCCCTGCCCTGTGCATTCTGGGATAGACTCCAGGCTCACTATGACCTTGTACACAATGGGCACACTAAGGGCAATGTACAGACATCATGCTACCTAAATGTGCTTTAGATCCCATATAAACAGGAGGAAAATGTGCAAACCTCACAGACACTGAGATAGGGGAGGGAATGTAATCCACCTCCTGGGAGGTGGGAGGCTACAGTTCTAAGTACTGAGCCAGCGAGCTGCCAGGCCATAAATATCCATCCATCCACCTATATATCTTCCAGCCATTTATGCTGGTCAGGGTTGTGATGGAGTACATTGGATCCTACCCCAGGCAGCACAGGGCCGAACTGAACATACAAAACATAAGATACAAAAATAAAAATGCAAGCATGACTTCCTCGATGCTTTCCTGGATCTGCAGGATAATCAATATCATAAGCGATAACTGTTACACAAGTAGTAAAAATATCTCTTTCAAATCAACCGTAACAAATATCCTATATAACTGAGAGTGATGTATGTTTTTTGCATTATTTGTCAGAAATCTGAAGAATCTCACTGAAGACAGATTTACAGGGTTACGCCGCGGTCTCCCCAGTGCTATCCCATAATACTGCTGAGCACGCAGAAATATCTCTTTCTAGTAAAACAAGAGAAGCCCTGATGTTCTCCTTGGTTCCTTTGGACGGGAGACATCCTTCTTGCCAGAGAAGCTGAGAAACCAGAGCGCAGGGCTCCCAGCAGGGCTCTCCAGGCAGAATGGAGAAGGAAGACAAAACGCTGACTCAGCGTGGCGGAGAGTCCAGGAAAGAGATTATGACCCCGCGGGGAGTCGCCGTCCCGCTGGAGGCCGGCTATCTCGGTGGAGCGCCTGGGTCAGCCCGCTTTGTGAGGAAATGCAGAGCCCACAGCTTTCGGGGGCCTTGAGTTTTGTCTTCGTCCCGGCCTGCATCCACAACTGTGGTAATGCTCCTGCACATTGGGGAGAAGATCACAGATTGTCTGTGTGCGGGAGCGTCACGTTTATGCAAGGGGGGGCTACATCTTTATTGGATGGGGGGCTGGGGTCCAACTTAATGAAAACACCATTTAAACTAATTAGTCTTCATTTATTTAGGATGGGGGGGGGGGGCAAATGCCTCAACTGCCCCAATAAACATGTGTTAATGAAGTTTAAAGTGACAGTGTTATGTCTTGTGTGTGTGTGTGTGTGTATCATGTTTATATTACACTGTGGGAACCAAATGTCCTCTGCAATGTGATAAAAAGATCCATGACTGCAATCAAAAAACTAAAAATGTCTTGTATTTTGTTTGGTTGCTTTGTTTAAGGTTACGACTGGGTAGGGGTTAAGGTGGTCATGTAGGGATTAGAGTTTTCCCCATAGAAATCAATGGAGAGTCCCCACAAAGATATAATTACTAACTTCAAACTGTTGCTGTAAGTTTTTATTTTTTCCTCGCAGACATAATTCAGAGTAGAACTGCTTTAAGGACGAGCTGAAGGGGCAGTGAAATCATGACATTGGGCCTGCTGAGAAAACAAACCCCGTCACGCACCATATCTCTCCCAGCCAGTGAGCTCATACGTTAAGTATTTTCCGGAACCCTGCTCCCAGGGTTATTAGGCAGCGTTGCCACGGCGATGTCTGAGGCTGGCTGCCGTCTGCTCAGCTGCTGCATTGCAGTTGCACTGCAGAGCACTTCCTTGATCCTGCTCTCCTGCAAACGCATTCCTATGACACGCAACATATTCTTGACACACGGTGAGAGCCCAGAGGCATTGTGGGTACCTGTGGACGGTAGCACTTGGAGGTATCATTGTTTACCGATGCCTTGTGTCGCAGACATGTAGAGCAGGTGACATTCAGTCGAGGGAGAAACCTGGGAGATTCAATAACCTTATTTCCCTTCTGGCAAAGAACTGGTCTGAGAACAGAAGAAGTTTGTCATTTATGGCATTTATTTCCAATGTGATACAAGGATAGCAGAGTCAGACAGCCCCTGGAGCAGCTGGGGGTTACAGGCTGAGCTCCAGGGTCCAATGGCGAAATCACTTGGCTGACTCTGGGGTTTGAACCAACAACCTTCCATTCATAGGCCCAGCGGAACCTGCTTAGCCATTGCTTTCAGGTGATGTTTAAAAAAACAAAAAAAAAGAAAAACTGGATGTGTCCCTGGAGCTAATTAAGTAATCGCTAGTAGAAGGTGCCTGCCTGTGAGCGTGATTCACTACACCGCCACCCCCCCCCAGAGTCTTCATGTAAGGGGCCCCTGACTCTCTCACTGCCCCCACCACCCTGCCCCGGGGAGTGAAGTCGAACAGAAAAAACGCTGACTCGCCTGTGAGGGAGGGTGAAGGCCAGGCAGCAGGCAGACCCAACAATGGCGAAAAAATGGTGGGAAAATGGTGGCTGATTTTACTTTCTGGAATGTTCTGGAAGGGGGGGGGGGCAGGGTCAGAAAACACAGCACCTGCAATCAGTTATTAAGGAAACAAGAGAAAGGGAAGCACGGCATTTGCTAAAGTACAGTCACATTGGAACACTTCTTTATACGTACCACACCATGTGCTCCTCCGAGACACACACACAGTCAGGAGTGACGCTTGGGGTCTGACATTTATCCAAAGCCACCGTAGTATTTCAGGGGTAATGCCGTTGCTCAAGGGCCCAACAGCAGCCAGTCTGCCAGCACAGGGATTTGAACAGACAATCTTCCAATCACCATCTCCCCCAAAAACACAACGACTCTGGTGGGACTCGAACCCACAACCTTTGAATGGCTTCACACCCGATAAAGTCTAGAAGTCCAACGCACTATCCATTGTGCCACAGAGCCCACAGGGCAATGGGTGAAACGGTCCATGGCCTGTGGATTTGTTCTCTGTCTTTTTCACACTTTTTTTCTGGGGAAGAAGAAGGAGGACAGGAGATGAAAAATAACATGAAAATTACAGATTATTGGGTGGCACGTTAATGCCGTTGGTGGTACAAGATCCCCACATCAGGGTAACAAGGCTTTAATATTGACAGGAACCTTTAAAAGCAGTTAAAACTTTTATCTAAAGAGTCACACATTTTGATGAATGTAGAATCAGACACTCCCTGCAGCTAATGGGGCTTAGGGGCCTTGCTCAATGACCCAGGAGAGAAACCAGAGGAATCTGCCAGTGGGATCTAAACCAGCAACCTTTGGATCCCCAGCACAGCATTCTAACACACTGCACAACCGGCCACAACCATCAACCTGCAGAGAACTTGTAGGAAGGGCCTCACAAAGGAGCCCAATTGCAACATCGCTAAGCTGCCCATGGGGTTTGAACCTACAACCTTCCGATCACTGACACAGGAGCCTAGCCCACTGAGTTAAACACCACCCACTTTAACCAGTGGGGAATTAGCCCATTAACTTGAGGCCTTTTCAACATGTCTCCCTGTACATTGTCTAAAGCGATTAAGGAGGTGTAACAGAATCACCGCGGCCCATATTTAGTCAGTACTTTGGATTCTCAAGAGGTTTTTAGTGCCTGCGTGAACAATATGTCTAAAAAGGAGAAACCGAATGCAGCTACTGTCAGGTACAGGATGCTGTATAACAACCCTGATATCATCTGTACTTTCTATGAGAATGAAACTGTCCAGGGACAGTTGTTTTTAGCTAATTATGAGGAACAAAGTCAAAGTCATACCCATTTAGAATGTTTCACTGTCAGCCTGAAAACTCCATTGAAACACTCACACTTATTCTGCCTGGGACCAGATCACTGGTGGCTGGAGGCTAAAAACAGTAAGAACAAGGTAAGAAGACAATACGTTTTACAAAATTGCAATAGTGAATTTTTCCTAAGAAGAGAGAAAATGTATTTTTAAACTACCAGGGTCAGCCAGTTCCTGGAGCAACAGGAGTTTAAGATTCCCTATCTGGAGCCCAACAGTGATATCACTTTGCCAACCTTTGGATTTGAACCAACAACCTTCTGATCACAGTCCCCCAATAGTCTACTTGAGATGCTGATTACTTGGACTGGTTTGCAATGGGAAACTGCACCCTCCTCTGTGGGTTTATATCTTTATCCTTTCACACTTTTCCAAAGACAGGTCCACTTCTTTTCCCAAATCTTGGTTCCTCATACATCACAGATGCAAAACGGCTTCCAAAAGCATGACCCTGAGCTTGGGGCAGTGACTTCTCAAGCCTGTGAGAAAAGCATAAAACCCAGGCTGGTGATTCCTCTCGGGAGCTGAGGGGGATCGTGAGCCCAGCAAGAAAAATAAATCAAATCACGCCGTCGCTCTGCAGATACTCCCTGTAGTGCAGACCCTATGAAGCTCAATGTAAATAACACACGAATGGTAAATAGTGTATTTGTTTAATTCGCTGGTGGTCACAGGGGTCAAAGTAGCCGCTTTCAGTAGAGCGTGATGTTTATTGAACGTGTGAGAGGTCAAACGGTCCCTTAGAACCCACGTTGGACGGTAATTAATATTTATGTGACTTTTTATGTGTTTTGACTTTGGGAAGGGTGGGGGGCCATATGCTTTGAACAAGTTCCAACATCCACATCAAATTAGGAACTATGAATGACGAGGCCTTGGATGTGAACATATGGAGTAACACTCGGGATCAGATTACAGTTTGTATCCTGGTACGTCTGAGAGAATTCATTCGGCTGATTTCTCTCTCGTTTTATTCTTAGCTAAAATACCATGGCGCATGTTTCATAATCTCCTTAAAAGCGCAAATCTGCATTAATTCTTGAGTAAGAACATACAATACATGGCCAGATGACTTTCCATTAGATGCTGGAACATTGATGGATTTGCTGCGTTCCGGTTGTGTACCGATGATGGGTGATCGGGTCCTTTTCTGTGAGCTTGTGTAGCCGAGCGCCTCACAGCTGAGCTTCTCCCAGATGTTTTGACCTTTACAGTCACTTCACTTGCGGTTGGCCGGAGCAGCTTTAGCAGGGCAGAAATGTGGCGAACTCACTTTTTGGGAAGAAGGCTTCTTTGAATGTGCCAAGTGGATAGTCACTATGTTTTCCTGTACAACAACCACCTATTCTGCTGATAATGTTTGTTGCAGGATATTGTGTAACTGTGAGCTTTTTTATACATCTGTATCAGCAGTGTGTGTGTGGATTAAACAGGAAACTCCTCTGATTAATTGGTGTATCTTCATACCTTTGGCCATATAATAGCTTTTTATTTTTTCATCTGTACAAGCACATGAGAACATATTAGTTTTCACCGATCTTTCCATCGTGCTCTCCTGTAACACACAAAGGTGGTTAAAGCTCCAGGTCAGAGCACAGGGTCAGCCGTCTATCCAGGACCCTTGAAAGGGGGGGGGGTTTGATTAAGGGTCTTGGTCACTGGCCCACCTGAGATGTGACTAGTCTGTTATGAAGAGGATTCAAACCAGCGACCTTCCGATCACAAGTACAAAGGCCACACACCTCCCCCTCATAAGGAAGTTGCCAGGAATGGTGAGCAGCCAATCCATCAGGACACACTCACACGTTATCCCCCAAGCTGATATCTGGGAGTGTGGTCTGACTGATCTGCTAAACACTGACACTCTGTGTGGGGGAAGGGGGTACCGAGGAGGGGGGCAGGAAGAATAAAGGCGCAGGATGGGCTGCAGTGGTCGCTCAGCCGAAGAACACATTTCTCAACATCTCATTTTTGTTTCAATCCCGTGTCATGGATTTGGGTGGTCCCTGAACGATGCCTCTACGTCTACCAGAGTCAGCTTCAGATGGACCCACTCGGCTTGCCACGGCCCTCGCAGGCTCTTCACAAGGGCGGTGTGTGGTTCAGTGGGTTTAGATGTTGGTTTTGGGATCTGAGGGTGGTTGGTTTAAAACCCAGAGTTAGCATAATCACGTCACTGTTATTCTCTTGCCCTCCAATTGCTCTGGTAACTGTTTGCCTGCGTTTCCTCCATAGTGGACATTGCTTGTGATAAATGATTCACAGCTGATGGTTCTGGTGCTGAAACCTTTGACCTTAAAAGCTGATAAGTGTGCCCCTTTCCTAAGAGCTTCTCATCCAGGAGAACACTTAGAAATTATTTAATAAATGTAATCACAGCAGTTACAAGAATAAAACATTATTAATTGAGTTGGCTAGACCTTTAAGAGTCTGCCTGGTGCAATCAATCATTTTAATTTAGCTGGTTCAGGTCAAACTGCTTTACTTGACCTGTAGAGTTTTTTTTTTTTGCGAGAAGGTGACCTCAGCATGCTAACTTGTCACATCTAACTCATGTAGTCAAATCATGTGAAAGGGCTACTTTAACACAAACAGGAGCTAAGACCTTGGCGATAGGTCATCTGTGTACCTGACAGTACCTGCAGTTGTTGAACATCAGAACGACCAACATGAACAGACTTAGGGAATAACCCAGGATGGGCCTCCAACCCATCGCACACTCCCAAAATCTTAAACCACAAAACTTCAAACCCCTGGGCTCTAGCGGGTGGGTGGCCCTCAAGGGCTACAGTGATTACTAGTCTTCACTCAGCTCTTTTGGAAGTGTTGTGTGACTCAGTGAGTTGTGTGACTCAGTGAGTGAGGATGTTGAGTCTGTGATCAGAAGGTCACTGGTTTAAAGCCTGGAGTGATTCCACTTTTAGGACCCTGAGCAAGGCCCTCAACCCCCATTTGAAAGCAGGAACTGTCTGGACCCGCTTTCTCTAATAAACATATTAGTCTCTGCTAAAAGCGGAGGGTGGATAAGAGTCTCAGCTAAATGTAACTCAGGCATATCATTATATGGATAGTAAATCTGGTTAGCTGGCATTTTACATTACAGGTCGAGTGTTAATTTATGTATGTGTAATGCTCTCACAATGAGGAGTTATCGTCCAGGCCCCTGCCCCATTCACTCCATCACCCCCTGTAGTGATAATCTGGTCAAGATGTTTTCACCCAGAGAATAAACTGTTAGCCAGTCAGTGCTGCATGGTTATCTGTTTAGCTGTGAATTCCGTCGGTTACACAGATACATTAAATCTTATGTGAATGAATCACAAGGTTGCTTGCTGTTGTGTAAATAAACAATAGTAATTATTAATTCTGAGCAAGAATTATAAATGATTATACGCTCAGATCTTCTAATGTTATCTAAACTGCACCTTCTTTTTCCATGGCCAGTTTATACATGAAAGATTTACAGGGAGAGCAGTTGATCTGGTAGGTTGTGACCACACAACCTCCCAGTGTAAATGTGCTAACCCACACTCTAACTGCTGCTGGTACAACCAACTTCTGGCCACTTTTCTTGAAAAAAAACACATTTTAAGAGAGAAAAATATTGTCGGAAATCTCAGAAATCCACTGTTTGTCAAATGCAAAACACCAGTTTCATTTTAACCTGCAACCCTGGGGTTGTGGGGCTACTGGGTCATCTGAATTAGCATCGAATTAAACACTTAACAAATTGATGTAATACTGTAATGATATTATTGTTGATATTCATCAATGGGCCATAGCATCGTCAGTTGCCCTTTGCGTTTAACACTGAGAAGTGCAATAATTGTGGTGTATAGGATATTAGAGCAGCTTTTGCCTGACAACTACGGTTCTAATTTTCAACCCATTTAGCAGTTGCTTAGTAACCATGAGGGAAAGTCTCCCCAAAGTGAAAAGCTTCTTTTCTGTGCCTCCCACAGACGCCCGGCAGGTGAGGCATGCAGGTTTTGGGCCTCATTTTGGGTGTTTTTACGCCTAACAGGCAGCATTCCAGTCTTATGGGAAGTTCAGGAATGGGCCCTACTGCGCTATCATGTTTATCAATACCAAAAATGCAAAGAACATACTTGTGCTCTTGCCAAGAGCGTTCTTGCTAAGTTGCCGCCCATGAACAAACTGGGATGCAATGAATCATGGGATTGTTCTCGTTGGAGAGAATGATACCAATGTATCCTTGATATCTGGTGCTGGGCAAGAATGACTTCCAGGGATTTTTTTTTTTTACCGTCCTCCATACTTCTATTCTCGGGAATGAAACTGTACTTCGGCAATGGAAGATGTCTATCAGGTACGTGAGAATACAAGAATGGTCAAGTATGCAAACTGATAAACACCCCTAGGCTAGCCATTGAAATCCAGGGAGGACATTGGTTGGCCAGCAGTCGGCTGTAGCCTGAAGCCTAGGATTGTAGTCTGTAGATTGTAGCTAGCTAGCTGGTTAGCATCACACGCTGCTTCAGCACCTCCTACATAAGGAAGGCATGTCTTTAGTGTGCAGCCAAAAGGCACCCCCCCAACCGTCAGGGGCTCCAGGAAAACACATGGTTTGAACCTGCAGCTGCACACCTGAACCTGTATGTGTATCAGTGAGCATTCAGCGGCACAGTGCACGAAGATGGAAGCTTCCAGAAGATTCTGGCTGAATGATCTTAAAAAGGTCTTTACGTTTCCTTCAGGGCAACCAGCTGTGGCTAAAGTCGGTGCAGGACTGGTGAGCTCACTTCCTGTCTGACAGGGTGTCCACGTCCTGTCTAATCAGTTTAATAGCGCCACCGTGTTGGCATTATTGAACCTTTGTATAAACTAACCGCTAGCTGCACAAGTGAAGTGAGGGGAATAAACTGACACAGAACATGCTGGGAAATGAGTTTTAAAACGTGAGGTAAATGGATTGTAAAAAGAAATATGGATACCACATAAGTTGGGGGTCGCAACAAACAAATAACAGCCTGCAAACAGTAAAAATGTTTATGCGAAGGAGCAGGACTCACGCCTCAAAAACACCTGGGCAAAGGCTGGTAAATTTGACCCTACAACACACTTTCTTTTCAAGCATTATTAACGGTCTATTCAGAATATATTGGTGTGCATATATTTGGCTTGGATAACAAAAGTTAAACAGTTAACACAGTTGTAAGAAAAACACGGATATTGCACAATTACACGCACTTTTAAGGGGAATTTCGCGATTACATCAAACTGTGAAGTGAAAAACCACATCAGGCTTCATCGCCGACCAAGAGCAGCGCAAACCGAGCGTGTTAGAAGATGACAGCTGCTTTCTCAACACACGGCGCTCAATAAGTTTCCTGTTTTTGAAAATATAGTATATTTTATTTTTTTATCAACGGGAGCGGACAATCGCTGTAAGGTGTAACTTTGCGCATGTATCCGAAGTCGTAAAGCTAAGTTACATTTAAAACATCTAAACAGTTTTAAGGAGCGCTATATAGTTTCCTGCCTACGCATGTAGACAGCTACAACGATACTCATAGTCTTTGCCATTGGGATTATTTTTACTCTACACAACTGTTGCCTTTTCCCATTTATGTAGGACAAAACGTGTAGGCTCCAAGATGCATGGATGGATGGATAGATGGATGTTTATTTAGTCAAAGTAATTCATATATGATTTAAGCGATATAAATGCAGTACCTCGCCGTCATTATTAATTAGGAATTGCGATATATAATATGGCGAAGAAAACAAAACAAAAACTGCACTCTAGGTTAAATATAAAATGTTTGATGGCTTTCAGGGTGTTTATATTTTATCAGCCTGTCAAACCTTTCATTTTTTTTAGTGCAGCAGCACTGTTTAAATGTTGTGCTCAGTAGATTAATGGTTGCAATTCAATTCTAGATTGCACTGAAACGGTATCTAGCTTGGTGTTTAGCTCTGTAGGTTCGGGATCGGTGTCTGGAAGGTTATAGGTTCAAATCCCGTGGCTGGCAGGGTAATCCTATCACTGCTGTCCTTGAATAACGGCCCTGATTTCGGATACTGTGTGTGTATGAAACGTGCTTATGGGTTATGCCGCTTATTCTAAAACTGAGCAACATAATTTTATTTTCCCATAGATATCATACATTTTTCATCAAAATATTAAGTACAATTTAAAATAATTTCATGTATACAGTGAAAATCAATATCCATCCAACCAACCATCCATCCATCTTCCAAATGCTTACATGTAAATATATTACATGTAAAAATTGTGACACACGATTGGTGTGTTGGAAACTAGTGTAACTAGTAACTTCATGGTAAGTTGCCTTCTAGCTTTGGCAGTTTAAAATCTATGGAACTGAAGATTCTGCATATTTTCTTTGCATATGCATTTAAACAGATTTACATAAAACACATTTGAATATCTCACGAAGTTCGACGTGAGTAATATGTGTACAGAGTGATCATTATGCTGACCTACTTATTGACCTGCTAGTAAGTTAACAATTTGACTTTCACCCTAAACGAGCTCGACGTCTTTAAGAGACCCGGACTGTATCATTTGAAGGCCGTGGGTGAGCGTCAGAATAAAAGCGCTTCCAACGCCCACGCTGCGCTGGAACAGATACTTCTAAGTGGGGTTTTATAGTGACCGACAGTCATATTTAATACGCGGAGCCCAACAAGGGTTGTACTTAAAAGGATGACATGGGATTTATGCTTTAAAAAGTACCTCCTCCCCCCCTTTTTTGCTGTAAAACTGGAGGGTCCTGACGGGACTGGGAGAGCGCTGCCGGACCGGTTAGAAAGAAACAGCGTCGCGGCAGCATCTCTCCCCTGCTACTGCCCGATCGCTGGAGGTAAGACCGGTTTTGTTTTATTTTAAACAATCGCAACTTAACAGTTCCTTATAAATGCATTTAAGGGGCATTTCATAATTAGAACCGCGCTGTTTGATGCGGACGTGCGTTTTGCAGCATGCACCCGTATTGTTTCCACCCTGTGGTGAAAAATAAAAACATCAGTATTAATAGTTTATTGCAAAAAATGATAGGTTAGCATCCTTGTTTCCCCGGCTTGCATCATTTTCATTTCAGGGGGCGCAGTTTTCCGACCCCCGACCCCCGATCCCACGCCGCCTTAGATCCCTTTTAGATCCATTCTGCCATGAACTAGGCTTAGTTAAAAAATAACTTAAGTTTGAACCAGTAGTTCGGCTGTCCGCCGGTACGGGTGCCGGGCAGCGCTGCGGTGCATTCGGCGTGGCATGCAGGCGACACTGGGGACCTTTATTATTACACGGAAAGTCACACGTTTTTTAGAGATGGTGGAGAAATTGGGTCGGTACCGTTGGTCCGGATGGGGATCGCTCGCTATGCACGGCAGTGCAGAAGGTCCGATTTATAAAGGATGTTTAATTTTCATTAAAGTAACCATCGATGCATGCCTCCCCGGGTGCGAACGCCGCTGACAGCCAAAACGACAGCACGCATGAAGGAAGGGAGATCAGGCGGCAGGCAAAGGCTCCGAAAGCCGGTCCGTAAAGCCTCGACCGTGAGGAGGCGATGATGTGACTTATGCGGGCGATCAGACCGCAAGACCACGTAGATCGCATTTAATGCGTGAGATAAGGGCAATCAGACGCCGCTCCTCCGGCACGATCATTTATATGTTTACCTGATGCACCCAAACTGTGGCTTTTCTGTCCTCTATAGCTTGTTTTCGGCTTTAACATCTTTCATAGCAGTTGTTTGGTATGTCCTTCATGGTTTTAAATATATTAAATAAATAATATGTTAATGCAGAGGTGAAGAGATTCCCGTGACTGAACCGGGTCTGTGCTGGTATTGGGCGCCTTTATAGAGTATTTTCTTCCACCAATGAAAGTATTTTTCTGACATTATTCACCATCTAATAGGCTCTTTTCTGCAGCAGACTGACTTTGGTTTTTATTAATGTTTCTCTGCTCCTCAATGTGTTTATCTGAGCAAGAGTGTTTTTAAAAAGGAACAAACTGTATTCCTAGTTAGGTTGTTCAAACCGTATGTGTAATGGTTTTATATGTCCAGAACCTACCCCGTTTTAATATCAGTTATTTTACCATGCTGGAAGCTGGTGTCTGTTTGTCCACAAAAAGAGACACTTTGTCAAGGTGATTCCTGACTGCTTTATGGCAATCCTATAAAAGTTCTCCCATAAAAGGTCTACGGTGGCAGGTCTGCCTTTCCACGAAAGTACTCCATAAAAACTCATACGATAAACTGTAGTGGACGTCGCATGTTTAGGAAAACGAATAGCAGGTATAGCATTAATTGTGACGTGTCACTGCAAAGCTGCTGCTGCGTAGCTTGACCCGTCTGTTTAAAATACACTCTGATAGAGGCTCTGAAGCCCTGAATTGTGCCTCTGTCTTTTGATAAACACTCCCCCTTTGACTTCAACTCGAAAACGACTCCATTCAGGAGATTCAGGCCAAAAGTCATCATCACAAATCCCAATTGCTTATAATGAAGTCTTTCATTTTGAAAACCGCAAGTTTAGTCCTTCCAGTACTGCATTTTAGGTCAATGTGATGGTGTCATTCAACGACTGAGTCGTTTTTGAAGCTATCTCATGTGCAGACGGTGAAAAATGGCGTGTAGTGGACTTTGTGTTTGGGAGACGGAATGCAGTATTGGACAGGAGGACAGACTTGATTCTGGGTAGGTTCTGGAAGGTTGCTCACCTGAGAGGGACATGTGGAAAATGCATGGGGGACAGACTGTCCGCTAGAACTGGGAGAAGTTTACTGAACCTTCAAAACTGTAAAATTGTCTGATCATTTAGCTGATGCATTTGTTGTGAGGTTCATAATTGCCTGTTTTGAATGTTTGTTTGAGTCAGCGACCTGTTGATTTAATTATTTTTCTTCACATATTTAAAGTATGCTTTTCATCTCTTGCAGTAGCCTGATGTACGAACATGTCCCTCTGCTTATCTTCACACTTCTTTCAAACATCTGCCTGTTTGATTAAAAACTTACTAAAAATATGCTGAATTCTCCTTAGGATGAAAATGATAACTGAATACTCTGGGGGGTCTCTATATGTCAGTTTGATGCTTACTTGCTTGACAGGTCCTTCAGAGTTCCTGGTTATTGTAAATCTTGTTGAGAATAAGAGTTTTGCTGAGATGATCACTTTAGATTTTTTTTTTTTTTTGGATGCTGTGAGATCAACTCCTGTCCACCAGTCCAAAACTTGTAGTTTTCAACCCCAATCATATCTGGATCTTACCTAGATGAATTGAAATTAAGCAATTGAAATTAAATACTTATTGATAAAAGCTGCTATGCCATTGATGGGACAACTGTTAGTCTTAAATGTGTCATACCACAAGTTAGACTGGACTGAATCTGAATTGGACTAGACTGAGTCTGGACCAGATTGCCCTGGGACTGGCTTGGCTTGAGTCTGGACTGAAATGAATGTGGACTGGTCTGCATCTGAAATGAACTGAAATGAGTCTGGACTGGAATAAGTCTAGATTGGTTTGTGTTAGGACAGGATTGTGTCTGGACTGGATTGGACTGAGTCTGGACTGGAATGAGTGTGGACTGGACTGAGTCTGCACCGGATTGCCCTGGGACTGGCTTGGCTTGAGTCTGGACTGAAATGAATCTGGACTGGAATAAGTCTGGATTGGTCTGTGTTAGGACTGGACTGAGTCTGGACTGGACTGAGTCTGGACTGGACTGAGTCTGGAGAGTCTGGAGTAGTTGGCAGAGGTTGAGGTCATATTGTGGGCTTTCACACTTTCCCTCTAACCCAAGGGTGGGTATTTTTGCTCGGAGCGTCACTCCAGCCGCCAGGGTGTGCATCACTCTCGAGGAAACGTCTGAGTTACGTTGGGAAGAGAAGCACACTCTACCCACCCTTAGGAGACCGGCTCTCCTGTGAAGTCTCTCGGCGGCCGTGATCCATGGAGGGTCACATCCAGTGAGTGCCAGGGAATGTCAGGGTGTGTCAACTGTGCAAGTTCGGGAAGATGTCTCCAGTCATGGGAATTCACAGGCGGTGGCGTGATGCGCTCAGTGGAACTGGAGCGGCGTCGGACCTGCGTTCCACAGGACGGGAGTCACAGGATGATGGCATCCTCCTGCTTTGTGGTTATTTCCAGATGCCTGCTCTGAATCACAGGAGTATCACGTCCATTATAAACGCCTCTCAGCGGACTTGAGGAGTGCCATTCCCCGTCCCCTCTGGCCTGCCCTTGGCGTGAGATTTTTCGATCTTTTTCCTGTTTTTTTTTTGGAAAACGAGGGATTGCTTTTTTTTCCATCTCCTACCTTTTGACGGATACTTCCCGGAGTCACAGTGTGTTCATACAAAAGTTTGCTGTCGTGGAAACGGGGACGGCGTGAGAGAGGAGTGTTTCTGAGTTTTTTTTTTTCTGTTATTTTTGGTGTCTGTTCAAACCATGGGTACTTGTGACTTATTAGACGTTGTTTGTGGAGAAGATGGATGCCAGTTATCAATTTTTTTTTAATTTTATCTTTTTATAATGTATCTATTTTTCATGTGAATTAAACCTGACCACAGACACTAGGGGGCGATGTAGAGTGAGTTCTTAAAGAGGCGGGGGTACCGGTGTCCCTGGAGGTGTGAGGTGACGGTGCACTTTTTCGTTTGCCAGGCATGTAGGTCATATGGTGAGCTCTCAGCCAATGGCATGTAAGATATAACTTCTGTGATCCAGCTCACAGATGTATGGCTCCATTAAGCACAGCTGAAGCATTCGCTTGCAGTGGAGGGTGAAGAGAAGCCATAGCTTGCATCTGAGGGAAATCTCTGCCACTTACGACGTTATGGGGGGGGAATGTGTGGTGATGGATGATCGCAGTTAAAGCTGTTTCCTTCCCCTAGTTCATTCATCCATCGATAATAACTTAAGCCATTAAATTTCACAGCCGCCTGTGATTTCTGTACATAATAAGGTTTTCATGCACACTTTCTGCAAAACCACAATGTATAATTGAAACGGTATATATATTTTTTTACTTTCCTTCCCTGAAATGTTCTTCTCCATCGCTGTTGTCGTCACAAATCTTCAGACTGTGCCGTCTTTGCGTTATTTTTTCTTAAGGTTTGCGATTGCGCCGGCATGTAGCTGATAGACGACTTTAAGATGGAGCTCAGAACGAAACACCACCTAAGCCTTCCAAGATAAACAGCCCCGCGTTTATAAAAACGCTTAAGCAAGCTGAAGGAGGCCTTTTGCAGGCTAGATATGCCTGCCGGAGACGACAGACCCTTCTAACCTGAGCTCTGCTATTGTGCGGAGATCAGCGTTCCAGTCGCTACGAGTGCGGAAATATACAGCGTTAATCTATGCTGTGCATTTTGGTCTAGGGTGCTAGCTGTTTCTGTTTTCCTGCCTTTTTTGATTATTCGTTTCGTTTCACCTCGATGTTTGTTTGGGGGAAACTGCAAGACAGATTCCTAACCTCCCCCCCCCCCATGGACTGGGCTTGGGGCAGTTTCTTGCTGGATGCCTTGAAGTTGGGTTAAGCTCATTTGATCATTCCGCAGCCCCACACATGCACAAGCATGTTTTCAGTCATCGTTCAGCTCATTAAATGAGTGCTGGGTGGGAAATAGACCCCCCCCCCCCCCCCGCACAGACGTTTGGGGGGGAGCAGGGGGGTGCCCAGCTATCTGGGGGGAGACTCAGAGTTATTTTGCCTCAGCTGTGTACTGTAGGCATGTTCTGTTTCATTTCACTCCCAGTAAGTGTTGATGTCATTCCTGAGACTCATGGCCACCAAACTCACCTCTTTTCTTGTTTGTTTTTCTCCCAGCCAGACCAGCCCATTTATTTCTGTGTTTGCGTTTGGGTTGTGCCGGTACCGTCCTGGTCTGGACCTGGTTCAGCCCCAAAAAATGGGAGAAATTCCCTCAATAGGCCTTTTGGTTTGCAGTCCCTGTTATCACATGGTTCTCCTGGTCACCCTTTGCAGAGACACTCTTGAGGTCCTCGCTTTTGGAAACAGCTATCACCTCATTGACGCGTTCCCCAAAAGGACGGGCATGCGCCTCTCCGCCCAACCGAGGAAATCGCCCAGTGGCTTCTGGGGACAGGCAGTCGGGGCCTGAGGCGGATGTGTAGCTTATGCTAAGATGTTAAGTCCCAGTCGCCCCCGGGACCGATCTTTATGTGTTTTATT
>JAOYFF010000081.1:15057639-15069276 GCA_025773925.1 Cryptomyrus ogoouensis
CTAGCAGCACTGGTACAGTGAGTACTGGGGGAAATGGCTGTATAAAACAGAGAGCAGTATCTGAGTGGGTTATACTGTCACTCACTGGGAGCTCAGCCTAACAGCACTGGTACAGTGAGTACTGGGGGCAATGGCAGTGCGGTATTAAGCCTATATCATGTCTATAGCATGCTTTACTGCAGTGGTGTGCAGAGACTATTTGAGGAGCAGGCGCTCACAGGTTACAAAGAGGCACTCGGCACCTTTTAAAGCTCAAACACAAGTTCACTTTAAGCGTCTTCTGGGTTGGACTCGGTCTTATCTCAGGATTCCCATGCTTCTATGACCTCTAGGAGGACCTGCATCTGTATCACATAAACCCAGTCAGAGTATTTAATAAATCCTAACCTCTGTAATCTCTACAATACAGTTCAGTTAAAAAGCATGAATCAATTTAGAGCCTATGGCTGATTTAGTGCAACATGTAGAGCTGTGTAGAGTGATTAGAGTGAAATGTTTAACACTGGTACACGGCAGTGGCGATGTCAGCATCCTAACTTTGAGGGTGTGGTGGACTTTCGGTTAGGAAACTGAAAGTGTGTGTGCACAGATCTTCATTTGTGAATATCCAAATCAGCGTAACTCAGAGGCTGCTTAGTCTAATGCAGGTAAATTACATGGACAGGAGCCTGCAAGGCGGCGGCTCAACGTAGGAGGACAGGATAAAGTCAAGAACAGAACTGAAAGACATGTTATTGTGTGATTACTGCACAGTGACAACATACCGAGGTCAGTAACAGACACGAGTCACTGTGGGCGGCTGTATGTAACAAATCTTAATGTCACATCTTATGATGGCAGTGACACAGTGACGTCGGACTTCAGAGTCGACCCCATGCCTGCTGCCAGTGAGCTAGGAGACTCACTGCATTCTCTGGAATCAGAGTCGTTGAGGGCGGCACAAGGGAGGATGAAACCTTTAGATCAGAAGAAAAAAAAAAAAGATCAGTGCTCAGCTAATGATGATCATATTTGTCATTTTTGATTCTTCAAGCCTTATTTGGATGTAGCTCATTTCCTAAGTTGCTTATAGCAGAAAAGTGAAATGGATACAAACGCATCTCAACCCACAGCTCCTGTGACTCTGGACCCAAACACTGCATCCCCCTGGCTCTCAGTGTCCGATGATCTGACCAGCGTGAGAAACACTGCTATGAAACAGCAGCTACCAAACAACCCTGAGCGGCTGGTCTCTTATCCCGATCTGCTGGGATCTGAGGGGTTTAACTCAGGACGACACAGCTGGGAGGTGGAGGTGGGGGACAAACCTGAGTGGACTGTAGGGGTCGCAATAGAGTCTGTTAACAGGAAGGGGGGCGTAAAATACAGCCCAGAGGATGGATTCTGGGTTCTGTATCTAAGGAACGGTAACAAGTATGAAGCATGTACCTCATCACCAACCCGCCTGCGACTGGAGAGGAGACCGCAGAGGATCAGAGTGCAGCTGGACTATGACAGGGGGGAGGTGTCCTTCTTCAACCCCACTGACATGTCACTCATCTACACCTTTAAAGGCACATTCACTGGGAGACTGTTTCCATATTTCTATCTTGGTCCAAATGTTGATGGCAGTAACCCTGGAGCACTGCAGATCTGCCCAGTAAAGGTGTCTCTGACAGTGACGTCATACCAGTAAAGGTGTCTGTGACAGTGATGTCATAGGAAATGTGTGATATGGATGTTGTCTCAGTGACGTCGTACTAGCCAGTAAGACTGACTGACACTGGTATGCCAGTAAGGGTGACTCTGACACTGGTATGCCAGTAAGGGTGACTCTGACACTGGTATGCCAGTAAGGGTGACTCTGACACTGGTATGCCCAGTAGGAAGTCCAGTTGGGTTTTTTTCTGCTGTTTTTTTTCCAGCACAATAAGTCAGATATGGGTGCAGAGAGGATTTTGATGTATTGAAACGATAAGGTGTAATGATTGTTTTTTTTTTTTTAATTTATACTTTAGACCAGGGGTTCCCAAACTTAACGGGTCACCGACTGACCATTAAAAGCCTAATTTGTAATACGGCATACGTGGTTGTGGTGCATCTTTCCGCGCCGCCGCGAAACAACAAACCTCTACAGAGGACGCTACGGATGCCACATGTCAATGATTGGTCACTTTGGTCATATGGATACTTTCTATCCAACCAGAGTGGTCTGTTTCTAGTCGTTATTTTAATTTAGGTCGTATATACAGTCAGGTGTCTTGTCAGAATAGACCCAAATCACCCTCAGCACGAGGACAGGGCAAAGGAGTTTTTCCAAGTTCAAGTGTTTTGATAGTGGAATAGTAAGCGCAGGGTTAAGTTAGTGTCAAGAGTGTATTAATTGTGTGCCTGCAGACTGAGGAAAGTTTGCATACCGAGAGAATCCGTCAGCTAGAGACAAGAACCAGCAGCATTGATGACGAGTCGTCTTGTTTCTTTTGAGCAAACAGTAAAAAGAAAAGTGCAAATGTACTGAATACATCCAGTTCTAAAAAGATCTTATACTTACGACGACCGCTGTCCAGTCAAAACCAGCTTTGATCTATTCTTAGTTACATAACTACAGGGGATACTCCAGAAAGCGGGAATATAAGCAAAATTAATTATTAAGAACATCACAGCAGCGTTGTCTATTATCAGTTTATTATCTACAGGAATAGAGAAAACGGCATTATATTCTTATTGGATGTTGATTGTATGCAGATAGGGCTCTAAATCCAGCAAAATAAAAATATTAGTAAGTCCCCACAGTCTGATATAATCCAGAAGGCATTTTACAAAAAACCTTAAAAATTAATGACTAACATAAACACAAGCATCCAGAATAGGCGCACATCTTAGCATGACCATTGTCGTCAGGCTATGGATTCATTCCATTTGAAATTTTTTCATTTTGAGAATCAATTCTGACTTTAAAAAATATAAAGTATGTTATCTTCGTAAGTTCAACAAATTATTATAAGGAGCAGGATGTGAACCACTATTGAGCAAGTGAGGAGACAGGGGAAGCTGCCCGGAAACGGCACCATCGAACCTCAGGCCAATCCCCCACACCAGGATGATTATTATTATTTATCGGCAGGGTTGGACCTTAACTTTGGATTGAACATCGAGAGGGGGGGGGGGGGAATTCCCCAACTATTAATTATGAGAATATGATGGTGTCATTCGGTTTTTTCGTGCGGAAAAAAGGCCTTTAGTGCTAATGTTGAGCTGCAAATACAGTTAGAGTTCAGCCTAACTTGGATGGGGAGGGTTGAGGTGGTTGGTGAGGAAACATACAGGATGTTATAATTGTTCAATACTGAATCAAAAATTAATCTGCATTTTCATTGTTATGTGAGATGTCCCATTGTGTCTGTTTTGTTGTTTGAGAGATGTAGGGGTTTGTAAAGGGGGAGCCTTAACTGTCATCAACAGCAATACAAATTATAAAATTAAAACCAATGTTTTAAAACTAAATATTTAATTGAAGAATACTGTTTGTATACTTTAACTTTTAGTTTTGTTTTTCTTTTTATCTTTTTATATTGTTAGCATGTCATGGTATTTCATTATATATTTTGGGTTTGGGTTCCAGGCAGACAACAGATCCCCAGGTGAGGGAGTTTGAGAACCCATGCTTTAGACTATATATAGTAATATATAGAAACTGTGTTTATTTCTCTATATCTAGCAGATATTTCTCAGGGCCAAAAAGTACATACAAATTCCAAGAGCTGTTGTCCAGTTGTAATAGCAATATCTGTGTGACACGTTTCCATTTTAAAACAATCTTCTAAGACACAGCAATGGATAGATTGTAAAACAGAGCAAAATCTGAACATGTGCAGAATAAAAGGTAAAAAAAAGATGCCACAGCATTTAAAAATGCAAAGTTTTCGTTTATAATAAAAGCGAAAGCGATCACTGAGAAGCCATTTGTAATTTCCATGGCCAGGTCTGTGTTATGATCCGTTTAAAGAAAAACAGGAGACACATTACTGTCATGTTAAAACGCTTTATTTTGGCATCTGCTGTCCAGGCCTCACTCTGATCATTACTATGCACCTAAAGTCCATGTTACGGTGGGCTCTTCCTCATCCTCACTGTTACAGTTCATGCACAATAGAAGGGGTCACTACACCTCACTGGGTGTCATTAATAACCCCAATCTTGACACTGATGCCTCCCAAACACAGCAGCTCGCAGACGCCACCCACGACAGACAGGAAGTACGTGTGGCGGCTGCAGTTGACCTGGGGGGAGACTCTGTGCTCTCTGAGTCTCTGCCTGAGATTTCGGCGGTTTCGTCACCTTCCTGGGTCCTCGAACACCCAGAGTCTGCAAGTAACACTGGCCAGCTTCACTCTGCATAAGATACACTCTCTCACATTCCTGACCAGCTACTGTCATTAACACAGGCAGACAAACGCAATCAGATGCTTTTCCCAGGATGACGTCACTCCGTTCTCAACGTCAGAGCGAAGCTTTAAGCAGCAGCGCCCCCTGTCATACCGAGGCGAATTATGATGCTGCAATATGAGACAGCAGCTATCTGCTAGATGTCCGGCCATGCATGTGGTGATTTATCACACCCCCAGTCCTCCCTATTTCCAATCTTTCAGACACTATTCAAACTCAAAAACAATGAAAAAGAAACACTTGAGGAAAAACTGAACAATAAACAGACTATGAAATAATCAGGACTAAAATGAATGTTTTTTTTTTTTTGCTTTGACCCACCCCTGGTGATGTCACCAAGACAACGCCTGGTCAGAGTGTTGGGGCACTCTCTGGCGTCTTCCTCATCAGTCAAAGTGAGACGCCTACAGGAGGGTGCAGGTACTGCGGCGTGTTTATGATGAATAAAACTCCTATTTCTCCCGCCGTGTAACACTCTTTACAATCCTCTCCTCACTTGTCCAGGTATCTTAAAAGTAAAACTCTCTGCTCCCCATCCAACTTTAATGTGAAGCCCTAGTAAACCAGGAGGATTCCAGTTCTTTTTATAAGCAAAAATAAGAGACAAACTATGAGGTCTGTCTCTCTCTCTTGACTGCAGTAACACAGCAGCCACCAGGGGGAGCTTTGGGTCTTTAGGAGGGCAGCGAGGGAGCGTGCTCATCCACAGGAGTGGTCGTGTCGTCACTGCGCTGTTCCAGACTGTCCTCAGCGCTCAGTGTGCTCCCGGAAGTGGACGGAGTACCGGGGGAGAGTTTCTGCTGGTCGAACGTGGAGGGCGTGGCTGCACTCACGAACTGGGTGGAGTCTGCAGTTGCGGATGCTAAGGTTCTGCCCCAGGGGGCAGGATTATGGCTCATCCCCTCCCCCAGTCCAAGGCAGAGGCCCTCCACTGGGCCCAGGGGATGGGTCTTCTCCATCAGGCGCCACTGCATAATGCTGGTGTCTTTGCCCCCAGTGGACAGCAGGTGGCTGTCGTTACACAGGAAGCTGACGTTGGTCACATGACTACTGTGGGCACTGTACTTATGGCTTGGGGCCTGCGAGCAAAGAATGTGGCAGAAAAAAACCTATCATCAGCAACGACTCTGCATATGGTCGCCATCACTGGGCAGCAGAAGCGCCAACCACAGGAGGCTGCCAGTACTTCCTGTTACGGGCCAGCTCACCTTGGGCCTGGAGCAGGGGTACCGGAAGAGGTGCACTTTGCAGAAGTCGTCCGCCAGGGCGATGAGCCTCCGACCGTGAGAGCGGACCAGGGCATTGATGTCTGTGCCGTCCGAGCCCTCGGGCCACACCCCTGGGCAAAGCGGGAATCAGGGGTATTATCACAGGGGGGCAATACAAAGCTCCCCGCTGTCGCCTGACATGCTGGCGTTCATGGTGAGATGGCAGTGTCCAGCAGGTGGCAGCAAAGCGACGTGTACGTGAGGACGGCGCACTGAGGACACATACCAAACACCTGGAATCCCAGCACGCACGTGTACGTGGCCCAGTCCACATCCTTACACTCTGAGCGGTTCCTGATCAGCCTGCAGCTGTTTGGGATGTCCCCTGGAGACGGAGGAAGGAGAAACAAGCGGAAAGATTAGCTCAGGGCAGCTGGATCATGCAAGAAAGACTAGCAGAATGAAGCCAGGTATTCAAGGCATCAAGACCTATATGCTGAACACATGAAACTAGACTTAAGGGCTGAGTACATCATATAATACATTTTGGAGAACCTCACAGCTGAGACAGCAGAGACTGCTGCCCCCTACTGGAAGGCTACTCACAGTACAGGATTTCATAGTCTCCAGAGTTAGACATGATGAAGCTGTTATCCAGGGACCAGTCAAGGTGAGTGATGTAGCTGGAGTGGCCCTGTAGGAGAGCGAGGCGACAGAGGGAAAGTTACCCTTCTGGGTTCAGCTACTTCTCACATCTCTAGGACAAGCTCTAACCTAGTCAGACTCTTAGCACGATTCCTAGGGGTGATTCTGAGATGCTTTATAAATATGGGCACAGGAGCATGAATCTGTGCGCTTTCTCATAGCTGAAGACTCAGACTCCCACACTGTGACTCTCAGACTCAGCCCCTTCACACACTTACAGGGGTGTACTGCGTGCGAAACAGCACCCCACACACCAGCCTCTAACACTGTGCCATGTTGTCAAGCTTCATTTTCCGGAACATTCTTTACACAGACAGGCAATCCAGGTACCATGCTCTTTGTATCTACTCAAACTCATGGCAACCTGAAGATGGTTCAACAGGATTAATGTCGCTGTCAACAGGTCTGTTATTTTTACTCAGACTAGATTAAACACTGCGCTCCACGGAAGTGTAACGTATGTGCTGTATTTTTACCACAGTAAAGGCTGTTCAAACAGCAGGAGGAAAACAGTCAGAAGGGAACAAATCATAAATAGCAGCAGTAAATATCTTGTTACATAACCAGACGCGTGACGTGGAAAGCAAATGAGAAGCTTTTCTGGGGCCCTAAGCAAAATTTGATTAATTTAGTTGTCATTTATCACCTTCCCTTTCATTCCCATTTAGATGGGGGGGGGCCCTGGTGGTCATTGGGCCCTAAGCAGTTGGCCCTCAACACAGTGGCGGTGACATTTAAACTTCTGTACATGTATAAGAGAGCAGATGAGAGCTCGAACAGCCAGAGGGAACCTGCAGGTGGCAGTGTATGGCTCAGTAAAGCAGATGCTGAATGTGACTCACAGTGCATTTGCCGTATCTGCTGTACCTCCTCCCATTCTCCGACACGGTGTACAGGTAAATAAAGGTGTCATGTGACCCCACTGCCAGCAGCGCGCCATCTGAAGCAAAAGAGCAGGGCATTATGGGACCTCTGCACGCCGGCGGACCAGGGGACAGGACAGGATTCCGTGGACGGGATTCTTCGGAGCCGCCTACCTGTGGAGTAGCGAATGACAGACAGCTGCTCGCTCCCGTCAGTGTGGATGGCGATCAGGTCCCTCGTCTCTGCGTCCAGGACGTACCACCTGCCACCGGAACAGGGACCGTTGGGGTCATAGATCAGGAATCACAAGAAAAGCCTTCAAAGTGAACCCCCCCTTAGTACTGAGACTCAGACGTACTTTCCCAAATGACTTCCAATGGCCACGACAGCCCCCCCGGGGTGGAAATCCGCACAGTGTCCTGGTTCCTGGGTGGGGGACAGGGAGAGAGAAGGGTGTGAGACAGAGGGATGAGTGGAGAGGGGAAGGAGAGAGAAAGAATAGGAGGGCCTGGCATTTGATTAAAGTACCACAACGTTAAGGTGTGTACAGAGCAGCAGGGGCGCTGCTAAACATTTTGGGCCCCTAGAAACATATCATACTGGGGCCCCCAATTCAGAGCAATTCAGTTATTTACCAAATTATTTAAGGCCCCTGTCACTCCAGGGCCCTTGGAATCGTCCTAACTTTTCCCCCCTTTACGGCGCCCCTGCAGAGCAGTAAACAAATTCAGGAGATTTCTGCACACAATTTGAAAGAATAAAAACCTCATGTTCCACAATAATGATTGAAGTGAGGATATATCGACAATCAAGGGGAGTAATCAGCTGAACATGGTAGGAGCCTGAAGGATTCATTTGTCCCATAAACACATGAACAGGACACTTACAGCACACTGCTGGGCTCCCAGCATGCACTGCAGTTGAGGATATGGGGGAGTGGCTTACTTCCAGGACTCTGCTCCATTCTGGACAGTGGTCCTCTGCGTTCCACAAGAACACTTGTCTGTCCTGAGCGCAGGTGAGGAAGAGCTGCTTGAAAGGATGGGAGACCAGGCCCCACAGCTCATCTATGTGACCCTGAGGAGAGGAGGAGGAGGATGAAGGAGGCCCATAACCCTGTTATCTCACAAGCACTGCACTGGTACGAAACACAGAACAGCAACTGGAAATGGCACTCTGACCCCCCCTTCACAAAGACATCCAATGGGAGTAGTGCAGCAAGGGATTCTGGGAACTGAAGTCCGGGGCTTGCCCCTGCTCCTCACCTGCACCTCCACTTGGAAGCCGTCATTGAATGTGCCCCTCAGAATGAAGCAGCGGGACGTGCCGACCAAAAACTGCTCCCCCTTCCCCTCAGCCAGGGCGCGGGCGGCTCCGTATTGCTCAGGCACCTCCAGGGCCACGACACCGACACAATATGTCAGCACACATGTTCAATATTTTATTGTTCTCATACAGAAAGTCAGAGCTGGACGGGCTGCTCACCTCGATGTCCCTCTCGGGGCTGAGGTCATGGTCCCACAGGATGACCCTGCGGTCCTTGGCCCCCGCCGTGATCACGGTGCCGTTCCTCAGCTGGCACATGGTAAAAACACTGCCCTCGTGTGCCTTTAGCTGCCGGCTGATCTGGAAAGTGTTTGCTGGATGGAGAAAGGGGACATGGGGAGGTGACCGGGGCCGAGTAAGCAGCGGTGCTGCTGGGCCCGGCCTGCAAACCCTGGGGGTAAATTCGAATTTAACAGCCTGGACTTTGGGGCCCACAGTGAAATGGGGGGGTCTGACTGCTATTCGGCAGGAGATGGTGACGCTATTCCCTCCTGCACCCCCACTGCCTCTCCTGTAGGTGGTGCTCCTACATGCTCCTCATGCAACCCTAACCCTCCCGGCTTGGTGCTGTAGGCTTACAGGCTTTGCGAACACTGAATCCTCACCTTCCTCCTCCTCTCCCTCCCACCTCCTCGCCTGTTACATAACTGCTTCTTTCAGTGGCCACCACCTCCCACATCATGCATCAACCCCCCCCCCCGCTGCTATGGCCTCCCTCTCTCTTTCTTCCACCTCCATCTCAGTCTCTCCCCCCCGGCTCTTTAGACTAAACCTACATCCCTTCTAAAATGCAAACTCATCTCGGGGATTCTGTCCCTGGTTATGAAAGCCTGCATCATCCGGATGAGTGTGAAATGCGGGGAGGAACACAGCCCACCGTAAGACACATCGGGGGTGGGGGGGTACCTTTCGGAGCAGGGTCCACTGTGACATTACGACTCCACAACAGCAGAACACCCCCTGAGTCGCCCGTCAGGACGTCGCCGCTGGGGAGGAAAGCCAGGCACTGCACAAACTTTGGCTTCTCGTATTTCTGAGGATGGACAACAGAGGCGGCATTAATAAGGCCGGGAGATTACAGCCAGTTTATCCATGTCTGTGGCGGGCTGCTGCCTCGGTGTGCGTCTGTGGTGATTTCCTGCGGGTGTCTGTGCCCCCGGTGGTGAAACAATGCCCATCCTCACCCCGAAGATGCCTTGTTTGCGTGTCAGCGAGGAGCCGCTCCACGTCCAGAAGAAGACGTGCGATTTGCCACAGGTGACGATGATGCTGGTGTCTGTGGGGTGGAACTCCACCGCCAGCACGATCTCGTTCGTGGTCTGTGTGACGGGAAATGGGGGCTGTCAGCCAGGGCGGTGACCGTGATCGGCAGAATAGTCACATCGCTGTTAAGGCCCTTAACCCTCCAGAACAATGCTCCAGGGGGCGCCAGAGTGCATGCATCATTCTCACTTGGATTTGTGTGTGTGTCAAAGAAGAAGAAGATACTAAAGAATGCCTACGTACTTCGGCAAATGAACAACAATGAGAACGTCAGGACTATCGTACAGGCAGGGAAAAAGTAACAAAGCAAAAACACGGCAGGAGGACAGAGAGCAGGACCACGAGATCCTTCACCTTAATCTCAGCTATCCTAGACTTCTTCTGCCAGTCCCAGACCGTCAGCATGTGCTCATTGGAATCATCGATCACGCTGAGATGGACACCTGAATCCTGCGAGGGTGGATGGGAAATTAAAGAAAAGAGCTGATTCAACACCGACAGCATCGGCACGACACCCAAATCACATGACCAATATGCGTAATGACCTCATTGATCTCGGCCAATCACGTCTCAGTTGACCTCCAGTAACCCAGCAGTTGTTCCTATCCTAGGTGATGGATGTGACCATCAGCACACTACAGCGCCATGACGACACATGGCTCAGTGCGGGAGACCTGAAACTCCCGCTGAGAACCCAGCACATCGAGACCGAACCTGTTTCTGTCACAGTTATGAGTGTGGGGGAGCCCTATCGCCTGGCTGGGGGGGGGACTTACAGCTTTGGAGAAGGCCAGGGAGCCCACGCCTCTCTCGAAGGTGCCCACCCCAAAGACCTGCAGGGTGGACAGAGTGACCGAGTCCCATACACGGACATGAGGCTGCAGAGACTGGGGGGGGGGTGGGGGGCAAAGGGCAGAGGTCAGCAAAGGTCAAGCTGCAAACACACTGGCATTAAAGAAATCAGCCACAGAATCGTAATGCGAGAGAAAAATAAATTCAAGCACGAGAATCATTAATTGTATTGATTATTATTATGATTGCTATACTGTGACGTAATCATTTCACTGTTACATCTATAATGATTGGGTACACTTCATGGGTCTTTTTGATTGTTTTGTGTGTAGGAATTACACTGTTTTACATTTAAGCTATATAATGTATTTCATTAGCCCAGACGGGGGCACTCTCACCCGTCCGTCCTTGTCCACCCCAGCAGTCTGCCCCGTGGCAATGCGGATCTTATCAGGATGAACAGCCAGGCTGTGAGACACAGACAAATACAGAGTTATTATGCCAGTGGCAGGGGGACGGCACTGTGCCCAGGACAGGCCCATGGTTACAGGGACGGACCATCTGACGCTGTCGGTATGTCCCAGGTAGTGCCGCTGAGTCCGTTCCTCGTAGTTGAAGAGCACGACCACTGAGGCGATGAAGTAGACGACCTCACCGGTGGGCAGCAGCTGCACGTTGGAGCGAGCATCACGGCCACGGTAGCCGTAACTGCAGGCACCGCGAGTCAAGGAACTGGAGACACTTGGGTGTGGGGGCACGGGATGGAGGGACAGGAGCCAGAGACAGGAGCCAAGACTGGGACAGGGACAGGGGCTGGGACAGGGACAGGGGCTGGGACAGGGACTGGGACAGGAGCCAAAACAGGGACAGAGACAGGAGCCGAGACAGGGACAGGGGCTGGGATAGGGACAGGAGCCAGAGACAGGAGCCGAGACAGGGACAGAGACAGGGGCTGGGACAGGGACAGGGGCTGGGATAGAGACAGGAGCCACGACAGGGACAGGACCCAGGACAAGGGCTGGGGCAGGAGCCAGGGCAGGGACTGGGACAGGGA
>JAOYFF010000081.1:15069376-15082675 GCA_025773925.1 Cryptomyrus ogoouensis
AGAGACAGGAGCCACGACAGGGACAGGACCCAGGACAAGGGCTGGGGCAGGAGCCAGGGCAGGGACTGGGACAGGGAAAATGACAGGGGCTAGGACAGAGACAGGGGCTGGGGCAGGGACTGGGACAGGGGCTGGGAGAGGGACAGGGGGCGGGGGGGGGGCGGGGACGGGGGCGGGGGGTGAATGCATTACCCGCCAAGCGGGCACGACAGTCCCTATCAATTATACACGCGTCCATTCAGTTTTAGTGCTGACTGAGGAACCAAAATGGCTGCTCCCTGCTAGGCTGCAGTTAGCGTTCTACTCTATGAAGATGCTGTGTTTAGTGATTTGTGGTAATTAAATCGTCATTTATTACAAACAAAGGCATTCTAATATATTAAAATCAAATTGTCATATTAATGTAACATAAACAATGTGTGTTACTCACAGAGGTGAGGTCTGGCATCCTTAGCATAGGATTGATGTGCAAAGTTTTGCTAAACTGTTTTTAATCTTATTTATGGCAGTTAAATATAGCTAAAACTGACAGGTGGCTTACAGTATTGCCTCTAAAATGTTCAATGCATTATTATCGAAACAGGAGAAATCTCTTTAGCAAATATCCTGAACAGGCCTTAATTCTTGTACATTTTACATAATTATACCTATGCTAGTGTTTCCATGAGCACAAGCAAATTAAAATGGGGGCATTCAGTTTCTTAATCTTATGAGTACTGTGGTTCTTGCGGTGGCCACCAGTGTTGGAGGTGTTACTACACAGCAGCTTCCTCAAATATACCTTTGAATGCACCGACTGTGCTGTCAGTTTCCCATAATGCCTTTCATTTACGGTCCCTATCTCAAGTGCATTGTGGGACAGTATTGCAGTTACCTTTAGATTTTGGATGCTTTTCTCCAAGGGAAGTAAGAGAATTAAAGGGCCTGACAGCCCCAGGAGAAGCTCGGGCTGTCTTACTGTACAATACAGGAGTACAAATCCACCAGTAAACACCTGGTCAAGAAGTCGACAAATAAATGCCTTGTACTGTAACTCCCAGTAGGGAAAGACCCCTATTGGTAGGATCAAACACAGGATGGCTGGCACAAAATCACAGAAGGCCCCAAGTAGCTTTGTTCTGTGGCCATGTCGGATTAAGTCACGTGACTTTAGTTTTATCTCTAATAGAACGTTTCACAGTCGAACCACAGGAAGGTAAGCAGCCGTTCGGTGATCCAAAAAAGCAGTAGGTATGTTGTGTGGAGTCTGCATCCTCTGCCTCTGCCTCTGCCTCAATGTCATGGAGTGCCACTTTATATAGTCCCCTTGCTCTCTTTTTTCTTATGAAGTAGAGGACCAGTTCCACTCTGTTTCGTTGTTATTTATGATCATCATTATTTCAGCGTGCTTTGGCTGTCTGATATGCCTGTGCATCATGGTTCATGAATCAGTTCCACAAATGCTCCACAAGTCAGGTGAAAGTCAATTGCAAACTAAATCTGACATCGTACCCAAAGGCTTAGTAAGTGCAGTTTACCTGCCTTTTCATTGACCTTTGATTTCAAGGTGGAGCCTTTCTAACAGAGTAAATTTCAGGAAGGGGTGCAATGGGTATGCTGAAGTATCCCAGATGAGAATGGCTGCTGTAATTTATCATGGTTTCATAAACAATGATAACGGAGTTGGTGTTCCGAGGTAAATAAATTCCTTGTTTTAGATGTGGACCTTTTCTGCCATCTCTTGGGTGTGTGACTCATGAGTCAGAACCAGTAGCAGCGTTAACAGCTGATCACACCCCCCCCCCGGCACTTAGACAAGAGCTCTCCCTGTTGCTATAAACGTGATGTCACTCGGTCTCTGACACATGGTTGGTTGTCTCTGTGTTTCAGATCACCTCAGCCTGCGCCGAATAGAACGGCTCAGACGAGACTCTGGGATCCCTCTATCAGCCCCACGGGAGCCTTCAGAAAGGATTAATGCAGACTTGTGTCCGGCGCGTACAAAACAGCCGCCCTTTGGAAGCGAGAATCAGCGGAATTTGATGAGCCGCGAGAGGAGCCCTCGTTGCTGACCGTCAGTGGAGAGAGGATTAAGAGCTCGTTCACCTGGCTTGATGTACATGTTTCTGGGCAGCACTCCGAGGAGAGCCGACCACGGAATTCAAGACGGCTGCCGGGGAAAGACCGTCAAGCATGCCCACAGAAACACTACAGACAGATAGCATGGTCAAGCCCACGGGCCAGGCCACCACCTACGCCTCGGCTGTGCCTCTCCGCATCCTTAATAAGGGGCCAGACTACTTCCGTCGGCAGGCAGAGCCCAACCCCAAGCGACTGAGCGCGGTGGAGCGGCTGGAAGCCGACAAGGCCAAGTACGTCAAGAGCCAGGAAGTGATCAACGCCAAGCAGGAGCCCGTCAAGCCGGCCGTGCTGCCCAAACCAGCGTGCCCCATCACCAGGCGGGCGTGCAGCAGCCCTGCCCTGAAGGCCTCCAACAACAATTCCAAGTCAGACACCTGCGTCAAGAGGGAGAATCTCAACCTAGAGATCCTCAAGAACATCTTGAACAGCTCTGAGACCTCATCCACAGGGACAGCGCACAAGCACAGTGCCAGGAGCTGGGCCCCCCAGCGCTCTGAGTCGGTGGAGCTCAACCGGCGCTCTTTTGCCGAGTCCCTGAAGGTCTTCCCCTCCCAAGGTGCCTCGAGTCCCCACGGGAGCAACCTGAACATCAGCAGGCGTTTCTTTGAGGAACAGTCCAGTGACTCATCACTCCATGTGTCCCACAGCTCGTCAGACATCCGGAGGATATGCAACGGCAAGCCTCTGAGGGCCACGCCGAGCAGCAGCTCCGCCCCACCCCTGCCGCCTAAGCCCAACCTACTGGCCACCAACACCCTCAAATCCCCTGACAGTGAGACCGTGGAACCGGGAAGTGCAGTCACCCGGAGACCCTCCCTGCACAGATCCAAATCCGACCTCAGCGACAGGTATGCCCGGGCTGGCGCCGACGTCGAGCGCTTCTTCAACTACTGTGGACTGGATCCCGAGGAGCTTGAAAACTTCGGTGTGGAGAACTTCACCCGGGCCAACTCGGACATCATCTCACTGAACTTCCGCAGTGCGAGCATGATCAGCTCAGACTGCGAGCAATCACGGCACAGCAACGACGACCTGACGGACGACGAGGAGGCCAACGAGCGCGTGCCGTACGGCATATCAGCCGTGGAGAGGAATGCCCGGGTCATCAAGTGGCTGTACAGCATCAAGCAAGCCAGAGAATCGCAGAAGGTTTCTCATGTTTGAGGGAAAGCTCGCCTTCTCGCCTTGTCCACCTGTTTTTGGCGCTCTGCATCGTCTGTGAATCTGAGTCCATCAGTTTCTATGCGTCCGACATGTGACCTCCTTAGAACCTGCATGCTTCTCGAACATGCAACCTGACCTGGCATCAAGTCAAAGACGCAAAAAAGAAATCGACTTTGCGACGGCTGCCCTTTCCGAGCCCCCCCCCCGCTTGAAATACAGTATTATTTCTTCTTTCAATGGAATGGGACAGATACGACGTCAGCTAACTGGCATCCTTGGCACAACGTCATGTTGCGTCGTGCCGTGTCCATGTGGATCATGTAGCCATATCGGTGATAAATCTAAAGAATGCTGCTTACATGTCAGCAGAAGCAGTCACGCTGTATGTATATACACCCGCAGGCCGTAGGCGCATGTTATGGCCCACGATAGCTGTGCTTTCAGAGCCCCGTCACTTTCCATTGCGCTGTCGGGTTTTGCACTGGTGATGTGGTGCAGACAGTATTGTAATATCACAAGCCTCATGTAATTCGCTTCCATATAGTTTCATCAGCTGCGATGTTTCCTCTGACAGCCCATTTTTGTGGTACTATAAAGACTTAATTGAATTTGTTGAGCGGCTGCCATTTTTAGCATCCGTGTGTCAGATAGATGGCAGAGCTGCTCCACTTTTCATCAGCAAATTATTTTTCTTTCCTGTAAATGCTGTAAGGATATGTAAATAAATTCAAAGTTGTTACCAGATCTGTAAAGAAGAACGATCTGCTATGCTAATAAATAGCTCTTGAGGCAATTATTTTGTGCTTTGTCTTTGCATTGCAAGAGTTTGTTATTCTGTCTAATAAAACAAAAGAAACATCTATAAAAGCTGATATGATGTTGATGTTTAGGTCTCTGCTAAGTCTCGAGCGTCTCCTCAGTGGAAATCATAAGATGACATGCTGTGATCTGGAACTCCTAACCAGGGTAAAATGAGGTCAGAGCGGAGTGTCTGTTCTCCTGTCGGATGGCCGTTAGAATGCCATGAGCAGATGGAAAGTGACAGGTCAGCTCAGCAGAATTTGCCACCACTCTAACCACCGGGCCCCCTGTTGGCCACAAACAGTCACTGTCCTATTTTATAAACATGATCTATATTTAGAAGATGCTGTAGCTTCTGAAGTGAGGCCCCAGAAACAACAAAGCAGCTCATTGGTCAGCTTCCCCTCCATCCAAACTCAAACAGTCATATCACATCTCCTGATGCTAATTTCATATTTCATTTGGGCACAGGCACCGCTGTCTTTGGAAGAAACCATGATGTAAAGGAGAGGTGAGGAGCAGCACTGATAGTGTGGTGCCACACACATCACATGACAAACCACCTCAGGGATGGGAACCTGAGCACAGTCATGTGACAGGTGATACCTCAGCACCACACCAGTCCAAATGGACCAGCGGCTGGAGTGACAATCCTGTCACCAACCCCCAAGTTTTTCCCTGTAAGTTGGAGGACCTCCTTATAGGGCTGGATGTAGATTAACATCATACCCAGGATGAAGCAATTGCAGGTTAAGGGCCCAATGGAGTACAATCACTCTGGGCATTCACGGGATTTGAACCAGCAACATTCCAGTTACTGGCACAGAGCCCTAGCCTCAGAGTCACCACTCCACCCACACGATGTAGAGAGGTGAAAAAAATGGCAGCGGACCTTTCTGAGGTGAAACCAGATCTGTCGGAGCAAGTAGACTATATTGGTCAGGCATTAAACTTTGATGAAGTGCTCCTCAGTGTTACTGTAATTGATCTGAGGATGCAGGTGACATCACGCAACTGGGCTGTGCTTTGGTAGAAAAATGAGTCATGTCTCAGTCGGAAGGAGACCATCTGAAGTTGGTTTTGGCGGAGTTTCTGTATTTCTTGGAGGTGCAAACATTTAAAAACGGCTGAAAAAGATTTGACAGTTCTTCTCTCGAGTAAAAATCTGTGGATTAAAAACTGCACACGCCACGCTAGATGTAGGCGATGTTTGCCAGTCAGCACCATGAGAAGGACCTGTTCATTTATCTCCATCTCCTCTGATAATTGGCCGGCGTCTCCTGACACTGAATGAGGCAGCCAATACCGCGGCGCTCGTGGGAAATGGGCGGGGTCTTCTTACCCTACTTTATTATTGATGCAGACTTCAAATACAACTTTTGTAGGTGCAGGAGGCAAGAAGAGAAGTTTTCAACAAATCAGAATGTTTCATCCAAGAAGACAGTTGATGACGTACATTTCAGTCAATGCTTGATGCACAAAACAGCAATTTACTTGGAATACAATCGCAAAGGTATCTTTAAATACTCAAATAAATAATGTCCAAATGTTCAATCAGCTCGATATCTAACTTTAACTTGTGTCTATGTAAGATGCAATTGATGATAACCACGGTTAGCTAAATGCACCTTGGCTAAGATTTTGACCCTTGAGTACAATAGACAGTCCTACAAATCCTCAAGCATCACCGCCGTTTCTGCTATCATGGACAGCCACGTTGTGGAGCACTGCTACAATGCCGCAGAGATGTTCAAAGCTGTTTGGAATATCGTTTGAGGGCCCGGCGTGGAGCTGACACAGTGGCCCAATTCCAGGACCCAGCAAACTCCTAGATCTGGAGAAAATGACGCAACTTGTACAGTGTGACATTCCTGGCTGTAGAAAAGCCAAAGGCCGACTACTCTCCTGAGGAATTTCAAGCATCTCAAGTGTCCTAAAGACGAACTATGCCAGACATTTAATAAATGTTTCAGTTAAGCAGTTTTAATACCTTATTGCTGAGATATTGTGCCAGACCTGCAGTGGGAAAGAATCACAGCTCTCTGTGGCTGGTTTTGTCTTTCTCTATCTGCTTGTTTTGCATTAAGGTCATCCAAAGGAGTTCAGGGTCCGCAGTTTCGCATTAGTTCCGTTATCGACCAGCAGTCAGCTAATGATTGAAAACCACCAGTATAGAAATACTCATATAAAAACATGATTTTATATATTATAAACAGATAAACTGACACAGAGGTGAGACACATGGGAAGCAGCTGTCATGCATCCGTTTAGAGTTAAAGTGAACTATTTTGAGAATGGATATAGGGTCAGAATGCATGTAGACCTTTATATATATAGTCTGAAAGAAAGGATTTTGATCTCCAACATCACTTTCCTGAAGCAGCTTTAAAAATGTCCCTGTTCATGCAAGGTGTGCAGGTTTCCTTCTGGAATCCTAGTTAGAATAACATATCTTATTATTAGCATTTACGATCTCATTTCACACTCACATGTTTATTTGCTAAATAAATTACCAATCCCTGATCAGGATAAGCGGCCAGAAAATGGATGGATTATTGACTTTTCTATGATGTAATTTATTGTTTAAGACAGAGTAGTGTTTCCTTTACTCTATTATGTGCAGGCGTATAAATAAATCGCTGTTGTCCATTAGCAGTTCCGTTTAATCGAGTTACACGCGCTGGCGGAAATCCACATGTAACCCTTGTGGTTCAGCCGGCAGTCATCTTTCATGGAGATAATGATGCGGACATGGAGGAGAAGTATACGGTTTAATATTACCAACGTCATGAAGCGAAAACATTAAAAAAAAACATCATAGCCGCAACAGCTGCGGAGATACGATCTTTACTGAAAATGCATTCCTAATCGTTACAAGCAATTAACTATTTGGAGAATATATATATACATGTATATAGACCAAAGTTACCACAATTAAATGACATTTATTACAATGGAGTCTCAGTGAACGTTACACAGATATTACATTTCTACTTCACAGAATATGAGGAAATCTTTAAAAAGTATGTAATTCATGTCTCAGAGTCTTTGCTTCACCTAAACGGCGTGCTTAGATCTCTGAGCTGATGTTTTCCTGGGGAGCACTGCAGATCTGTGCTCACATCTTGTCCCCCTCCGAGGGATGTTGCGTTTCGTTCCCGGTGGCGTGAGGCAGTCGCGGGTTCCTGCTGGCTGTCCTCGTGCCTCTGTCAGGGGGATTGTTTCTGTTCCAAGTTTATACTTCTGCCTACTCATTTTCAAGCAAGGAAATCGAAAGGTGTAATATTATGATGGAGGATGTGGAAATGTTTTTTATCTGTTGATTGTTTGAAATAAATAAAAATGAAATGAAAACAGATGATTTTGGACAGTCCGTGATGATAGGTACAGGCGGGGGCGTGCGTGTGGTTTCCAGGCCCCCCTAGTTCGTACCAGATATTTCAAAAACTGAACAAGTAGCTCGCAAGTATAGTCAGAAGATCATAGTTAATTAGCGAATATGCTGCTTCAGCATCTCCTAAATATGGAACGTGTTTAATATTTAGTGCAGTGACTGTTTGTAGCCAACAGGGGGCAGATGTGTGGTTTGGGTGCTGGTAAAAGCCACCTTTGGGCTCACTGGGAACCCTTAGGCCTGGTGTGTGTCTTCCAGCTTTACAGATTAAATGAGTCATCCTGCACACAGACATGGTATTCATGTAAGCTGGTTACACACCATGTGTTCCTTGGATTCACTGAATTTATTCTGAAAGACGTTTAATTATGATCATTGCCAATCAATTATAACACTGATGTGTGTGTGTTGGCAAGATAATTGTGATATTTATGCAATTACCCCATATGTACAGGACTGTCTTAACAGATCTTTATCATGTCTGAATTCAGATGCACTGAAGAATGATTGATCCCCAGACTCCCGCAATAGGTCAAGAGTAACAAAAGGCACATGCAGGTCACTACTAGCCATGAGTTCTACCTGGATGGTCCTCATCCCATTCCTGATACTGATTCCGGAACTCCACTAGGGGGCAGCTTGTGCGGTGAGATTTTTGGCTCAAAGGCAGCGACCTTAACCACTAACTGTAATCACCCATAGACCTCAGCAAAGCTCACAGGATTGATGCAAAATACGTCTGCTGCCTTCAAAAGTAGATTTCCTCACAAATTTCTAGCTAAATATTTCTAAATACAATGTGCCTGCATACTGTGCATTAGTCTGTCTTTCTGTTGTGGGTGTGTGTGGCTCAGCATCCTAACCAGATGTGTGTGTGTTCTGGGGGTTGCTGGTTCAAATCCCAAGACTGGCAGGGACTGGCTGACCCTGCTTTCTCAGTAGTATGTCTGAAATATCCACTAAATAAATGTTAATATGATGTATCTCCTGGGGGAGAGTCAGGAATGGACCCTCATGATAAATGACATCATAATCTGTATGTCTTCAATGATCACGTTCTGGTGAATTCTTGTTTTATCCTAAACCTTCAAATTCAAAGAAACAGGGGATTGTTTCTGTTCCAAAATGTTAATGTTCAAGGTTCTAGTCCAATCACAAAGTTTACCGAAGTTCCCCTTTCGGAATTTTTGTTACATGGAATGATTGACTGTGTGCAAGCAACAAAAAACAAAAACTATAGAGTAGCACTCTTTACCTCAGGGCGGGGTGCCAACTGGGACCCTGGCAAGTTGGGCTTGAACCCAACAGGCCTGGCAGCGCTTATGAACTCATGACTTCTTAAAACTGAATGCATGTATGGGCCCCACGTACGCTAAGGCAGAGTAAACATGATTCAGTAATTGAGCCAGGCTGTCCAATGAGATGAGGAGGGAAACTGCAGAACCCATACTCAATGAGAGCCTGGTGTGGGGCACTGTGGGTTAAGATGCTATTCTTGTGATCAGAAGGCTGTTGGTTCAAATCCCGTTGTGAGCTGAGCGATGTCATTGTTGGACCTTTGAATAACACCCTTAAAAAATGTATGTTGGATAACAGTGTCTGTTAAATAAAAGTAAATCTCTGTCCCCCACTACAGCATTAAGCTTTCCTGCACTGGCACCATTGAACCTTGCCAAACCCAGATGGAAAGTTCCAGAACAGCTGTATAGACCATACAGTCTAAGTGCCTTTTTCCAAAGGATCTGCTTCTCCCTCCTCAGTTAATGAATTCAGGTTTAGCAGTCTGCTTGTGGATCAGACACCAGGGCACCTGGGATCTGGACCGAAAGGTCCTGTTTTTAATGACTGTGGTACCTTCACCCTGAGCAAAGTGTCCCAGTACCTCCCAGGTCACGTCCTGCGGTCCAGGTCCTTCACGCAAAGGCTTTATATCCTGTAGTGAGCTTTGTCTGAATGCCTATTAATATTGATTAAAGGAACACAAATGCCACACTATGTTAAGACTGTGCTACTGCTGTTTTTGTACCTTTGCAGTTGTACTCATTGACTTTGTCTACTCAGTAAAACTTCCATTGAACGTTGATGTAAATGCAACCAAGAAGCTAGAGAGAAACATGGATTCCCTGCCTTTTATTTATTTACGTACCCATCGAGGCAACACCGCTGTCTGGCCTGAGCACGTCGCAGTTAGAGATCCGAGGGCTTGTTTTGATATTGCTCTTTCAGCACGTACTGAAATTCATCCTGCTTCTTAAGTTCTCCACAAATAAGAAAAGTAATTTAAAAGGTGTAAAGGGAGCTTTGGGAGAGGCTTCAGAATGAATCGACCCTCTTCTACGAGGTGCCAAGAAATGTTCAAATGATCTGTGGTCTATTCCAGTGTCTATTATTACTTAAAATGCTGGGCTCAGCTTTCTGAGAGTCCCTGTATGGAAAAGTCATTTCATTCGAATGGGAACACGGAGCACAGAGGCCAAGAGAAACACTTAGATGTCCGCCATGGTGGCACGGATTTGGGATGCACACTGTGTCAGGCTCACGGCTGAGAACGTACTGAAGGAACATTTTATTTGTTTGCTTAGCTGACATACTGCCACAAAACTCTGCTCGTACTTTTACGACGAACTGGTTTTATAGCTCTTGTGTCGGAGGGTAAGGTGCTCGATGGTGTAAAAACAGAGCCCCTTCCTGGGAGTCGAACCTGCACCCTTCTGGGGGAGCTGACACAACCTATCACCCATGGCTATGTGTCATTACAGCTTGGTTCATAAACGATTCAGCATGGGATCAGAGCATAGGGAACCATGACCTCATACAACAGAGGAGCCAATGTTCAGGTGGCTAGAAATGTCAGGCTTGTATCCTGCAGGATGCAGGGTTCACTGAAAGAGTGACTGTACACCCTCCTCAATTAGATTATAACCAGAGAGAAGCTGTTCATCCATCAATCTATCTTCAACAATCTCTTATCCAGTACAGGGTCCAAGTGAGCCTGGAGTACATCCCAGAATGCACAGGGCACGAGGCAGGGGACACCCTGGACGGGATACCAGTCCATCACAGGGGACAAGGCAGGGGGACACCCTGGACGGGATGCCAGTCCATCACAGGACACGAGGCAGGGGGACACCCTGGACGGGATGCCAGTCTATCACAGGACACGAGGCAGGGGACACCCTGGATGGGATGCCAGTCTATCACAGGACACGAGGCAGGGGACACCCTGGATGGGATGCCAGTCTATCACAGGACACGAGGCAGGGGACACCCTGGATGGGATGCCAGCCCATCAAAGGGCACATACTCACACTATGGGCAATTTTGAGATGCCAATTAATCTAAATATTTGTGTTTCGACTTTGCGAGGAATCCCATGCAGCCCTTGAAGAACATGCAATATCCATAGACAGAACATAAATGGGATTTAAACCCAGAACCCTGGAGACACAGAGATCACGGTGCCACCTTTGTGCTGTTTAATATATGAACATAACTACATTCAGCATGCTAATTTATTCAGCGAATAAGTTTATAATATAAAGTATTTGATCAGGAATGCTAATGACAAAACATTTTATTGGCAAGCTAAAACCCTGGGTTCCTTTAAATCAGAGCTAGATAAGATTTTAACAACTCTGAGCTGTTAGTTGAGTTCTCCCCAAACGAGCTCGATGGGCCGAATGGCCTCCTCTCGTTTGTCATGTTCTTATTGTGATTGAGTATCATGGTGGTTCTCTGTGTTTTAAGGACACGTCCTGTTGTATTTTCTATCTCTCTGTGATTTGACCACAAAGCAGGCTTTGGGTTTCACAGCTGGACCAAGTTTATTGCTGGTGCTGAAGAGCTGAGTATGAGATTGTGTTTCTCTGAGGGGGCAGCGTAACGTCACCGCCAGACTCGGACAAAACGGCGCAGGGCACTCGTGCAGCAGTGATGTGTAAGGCTGAAGCTGATGTGACAAAAGGGTTCTTTGTTTACAGGATGGACACTATTTCCCAAACCCAGTGGTGGCGTTTACCACCACTCACACCACGGCTGTTGGTCACTACCCTAAAAGTACATTTTTGATTGGGGCCGTAGAAGCAACAAAATTGCCCCAGCGTCCACCTGCCTGATGCCATCACCCCCAGGCCTGGCCCCTCCCCCCCAGGCCTGGCCCCTCCCTCTGCTCTAGGTAAAGGTCACATGGGGTAAAGGCACTTCGCCCACCTGCTCTGAGCTCAATTCATTCATTAGCCAATCAGTAGCTGGGCGCCATTTATTGCTCATCTCCCAGCAGCAACCTGATTGGCTGAGACTTAATTGACCAGCGTGTCATTCACCAACAACTTACTGTTTGTAGCATAATGCAAGGGATCCTTCTAGAACACAACCAATGCAGGCCAGATCACATTTACTTTGATCAGCCCTTTTTATTTTTTTACTGTAGATCAGGGGTCCCCTGAGGGCCGAATTCCATTAGCAACACATAGCCAAGGTCCACTGCGGGGGGGAGGGGGGGGCAGTGCATCACACAGTCCAAGTCCAGTTGAAGTTCGGTCTTAGTCCACCAGTTGGTGACCACTTCCCTGCAGTTTTGAATAGTGATTTGTGCATTTTAGATGCTACCTAGTGTCTATGGATCTAATTCACGGCTTTACCTGTTCCTACATGACATTTTCCCATAATGCATCTGAAATTGACCTAATTTCTCAGGCATGTCAAACACGAGTTCATAGTTACTACTCTCGCTGCTGAAGTTTTATACAAACAAGGCTAATTTAGTTAGGAACCTTCCTCAAAGGTACAATGGCAACACCCACCTGCTTCAGATCACAGGCCCATGTTCTGAACCACTATGCTACCAACACACAGGTAGGAGATGAAGAGCTCTCCTCAAAGTAGCGCCATCAGTTGGACCTTGTAACATGAATAATCATCATGGAGAATTACAACTATTATTTTAATGGGGAGATTTTTATTGACTTATCTTCATTTTCCCACCTTCAGAACCAGCCAGTGAGACCCGTTTACCTCAAACCATCTGACCATGTGAGTCTCATTAATGAAACCGTATCTCAAACCCAGCTGGAGCTCACCTCCCCAAGGGTACACTCTACTTTCCCAGAAAATATCAACCCCCACTCCCCCTTTCCCAAACCCCCACCCCCCCTCATAATTTGTAGCCCACTAACGCCGTTACCGCACGCCGACGGCCCAGCTCCTCTCGGATTAAAGGCCATGGGAATTAAAGGCTGACGGGCTCCATGTGCTCCTCATCAAGCTCGGCACGGAGCCGCAGGGCTGCCAAGAACAATGTGGGAGCTTCCTGAGCCTTAAGGACATAGCTGATGAGCAGGGAGGCTCACCGCACTGAGCCAGCGAGAGTTAGCCAGCGAGAGTCAGCCAGCGAGAGCTAGCCAGCGAGAGTTAGTCAGCGAGAGTTAGCCAGCGAGAGCTAGCCAGCGAGAGTCAGCCAGCGAGAGCTAGCCAGCGAGAGTCAGCCAGCGAGAGTCAGTCAGCGAGAGTCAGCCAGCGAGAGTTAGTCAGCGAGAGTTAGCCAGCGAGAGTCAGCCAGCGAGAGCCAGCCAGCGAGAGTTAGTCAGCGAGAGTTAGCCAGCGAGAGTTAGTCAGCGAGAGTTAGCCAGCGAGAGTTAGCCAGCGAGAGTTAGCCAGCGAGAGTTAGCCAACGAGAGCTAGCCAGCAAGAATTAGCCAGCGAGAGCTAGCAACAACAACAACAACAAATTTATTTTTGTATAATGCATTATCACAACATTACATCATCTCAAAGCGCTTTACAGCATCCCCACCCAAAGCCCCCAGTGAGTAAGCCATAGG
>JAOYFF010000081.1:15101747-15129029 GCA_025773925.1 Cryptomyrus ogoouensis
GAATTGCATTACTAAAATAAAGAGACTAAAATACAATTTTCATTGACTAAAACTAGACTAAAATGTCATCAGTTTTCGTTGACTAAAACTAGACTAAAATAATCATGGATAATTCTGACTAAAATAAGACTAAAATGCTCAGACTTTTAGTCAACTGAAACTTGACTAGACTAAAATGAGTATGGACGTGACTAAGACGAATAATAACTAAAATGACAGCTTGACGCAAAGACTAGACTAAAACTAAAATTAAGACAGGCCGCCAATAACAACTATACTGGCCAGTATGTGTGGTCGTTCGCCAGGGCAAGCATCATGACTGGAAGAGATTTCTTCACTTTGCATCTGCCAAGGTAATGATGGAAAAATTCAAAGAGGAGACAGAATTCCACATACTTTTAACAGAAACTTCTATTCAAACTGACATACACATTTCCAAGACAGCAGAGTTAACTAATCTCTGGCGCAGTTGGGGTTTAAAGGCCTTACCTATGTCTACTTCATCAACCCTGGGACTTGAACTAATGACTTTCAGATCACAGACACCGCATCCTAACCCACTGAGCCACATATACAAAGCTTTCTTTGTCATTCAGGGTGGAGGAGTGAGGTGTGCAGGCAGTGCACTCTGCCAGGGGTGGTGGTTCGAATCCTTCCCCTGACTATGGGTGTGGAGTTTACATGCTTCTCTCACATTTCTGTAGGTTTACTCCTGGTAGTACAGCTTCCTCTTGCAGTCCAACAAAACCCAGGACAGACAATCCGTGATTTACGTGAATTACCAGATCCCATAAACCAGGGGTAGGCAACCCTGATCCTGGAGTGCCGGTGTCCTGCAGGTTTTCCATCCTACCTGTCTCTCATTAACCACACCAGATATCAGACAGATAGTAACTCATCAGGTAGGACAGAAAACCTGCTGGATATTGGCACTCCAGGATCAGGGTTGCCTACCCTCGCCATAAACCCTTACATAAGTTATATTTTATGTAAGTTACATTTACCTTTGTCTACCATTCAAGACGTCTTATAGGAAAAAGAATACATTAGCCAAAAATATATTAGCAAAACATCAGACTTGCTTTCAGCTTGAATATCATCTGGTAATGATGGCAGAAGAGGTTAGCCAGGTGGCTATAATGACACCATGCTGTCTACATTCACCTTCCTTTATCAAAGAAACGGTCACACTATACTCACAGTAAGAAATATTGAGAACACAATACAAAAATTTTAGGCTCACCACTTTGATTCATGTTTCACAGACTGAGTTGAATTTACAAAATAAATCTCTACAGAAATCTGCACACCCTTTAAATAAAGCCACTATCGCAATGAGAGCAGTCCCCTACAGACAGCTGCAGCTGATGTCACTGGACCAGAACTTGCTGAGTTCACTAGTCAACCAACAGAAAGGCTATGGTGTGTCTTTCATGCACTTTTAATTCTGATCTCAGAAATGCACTCACCCTTAAGTTTTGAGTGATGTCATTTTAGGCAATCCATCCATCCATCCATTTTCTGTAACTGCTCATGCTATTCAGGCTCACAGAGGGTCTGGAGCCTAACCTGGAGGCCAGAGGCACAAGGCTGGGAACAACCCAGGATGGGGTGCCAACCCAGTGCAGGACACACTCACTCTCACACACCACTCACACCTACAGACAGGTTGGTAACTCTAATTATCCTCAGCATATTTTTGGTCTGTGGGGGGAAACCAGAGTATCTGGAGGAAACCTCACAACAACACAGGAAGAACATGCAAACTCCACACACAGATACTCAAACCCTGGTTCCAAGGGTGCGAGGCAACAGTGCTCACCACTGCACCACCATGCCACCCCATTTTAGGCTATATTGAGAGTGTAGTTAATTCACTTCAATTCAATTCAGTTCAGTTCAGTTCAGTTCAGTTCAGTTCAGTTCAATTCAGTTCAGTTCAGTTCAGTTCAGTTCAGTTCAATTCAATTCAATTCAATTCAATTCAGTTCAGTTCAGTTCAATTCAATTATATAAGTCTTTACCGAGAATGTATGGGTAAAAATTAATTTTGAAAAAGTGATTTTACTCATAATTGTAAATATTTTTAAGAATTTACAGAAGGGTGCAAAGCACAGTAAGTCTGTTTTGCCAGAGTTTACAGGCTGTAACTCTGGACAGGATCCTGCTCTCAGAATCCCAGCTCCCTGCCAGTTGATGATGTATTGGTGGGCCCTTAAGAGGGATGTTTCTGAGGCCACATACAGCAGAAAATCATACACTTTGACATTTCAGGTGAGTGACTTCCACCATGCACAAATACTGTAAATATACAAATAACATCAAGTGCAATTGTATGTCATTCAAGATCATTGTGTGATATTGAAATTCTGATTAGGTATGTGAATTCAGCGCAAAAGTACTTTATGTTCATCTATTCTATGTTCATCTATATATAAGTTTTTTGACGGGTATTTTTTGACGGGTATTTTTGGTCACCCACTGTAATCTACATGGTTATCACTCCCTGCAGGTGCAGCTAGCCAGTTGAACTTGGAAAGTTGGAACTTAGATGCCCATCACAGGTGACTAGGTCAGCAGGTATTTGAACAGCTCTATTAAGTGAGACTTTCAATCTAAGGATGCATTTTTATCTCATATAGTACACCTAAGGTATAGCTACTTCATAGTTAGACTGAGCTGAAAGCCATTCATTGCCAATGATAATTTAACAACCAAAGCATTGATGAATTTTAATCTTCATCCCCTGAAGTCAGTGCCCAACCCTATTCAGGGGCCTAAGCAAAATGTGATTAACTTTATTGTCATTAGTCATCTCCCTTTCCTATTCTGACAGGATAAGCACATGGGGTGCCCCCTGGTGACCATTAGACCCCAAGCAGCCACTGAGGTTCCTCAGGTTGCTTATGTAGCAATACGAATAACCAGTTATGCAAAAAATTCTTCGTGTGGAGGAAGTCTTATGTTGACGTCGCATTGGTCGGTAGCTGCACTGGTTAAAGGAAGTGGTGCAAGTGATGTGTGGCAAGCGTTTGGGAGTTTTTTCCTTTCCCTTAACTGCACATGGAACTTGTAATTAATAGGCCCCCCTTAAAGGGCCAGAGCTGTTTGCAGTGTCCGAGCACTCCCTTACTGGAATGTGACAGTGATCAGTTACAATCAGTTGCCAGCTCAGGGGGATCAAAACCCACTGATCAGTATGTTGTTGACATGTGCATTCTGCTGGCTGGTTTTTTAGCTTGCAGAGACATTTGCAAATGAACCAGAGCCATGACCCTAAGAATCACGCCTCTGGTGTATTGTAATTGTCTCAAAACTTAAATCGGACCATAAACTCTTCCACAATGGCATACATTGTGGGACAGGTTTTTTTTTGTTTGTTTCTGAAAAAGGAGCTAATTGTGAGGACTACTGTACTAACGTTCACTAATTAAAACAAACAGCAATGCACCCTGGTATGAGGGCGTCTCTGCGGGGTAGGATGCTGTGTCTGTGATCAGAACACTGCTGGCTGAAACCCACTGGCCAGTAAGGTGATTGTGCCATTATGTCCCAGTTGCTCCTGGGACTGGTTGACCGTACTTTCTCAGTTGTACGTAATTTTGGATAAAATCCTCAGCTACAGAGTGTTACATCCAGGGCTCCATATGAAGCTCACCCACTCACCTGAGGTGAGTCCTTTAGATGAAAGTCGCATATAATAACTGGATACTGTTCCACTGGCTAGCAAAAAAGTTGCATGTCAGACTACACTTTTACTGAACTGGTCTAGTTGGCTAGTACCAAAAATTCTTAAGTTCCGTGCTTGAAGTGGGCTTGTACTCACCAGTACGCAGTACCAGCACCTCTCTGTTGTTCTCTTCAGAATGCCAACACCTCTCAATATCTGCTGGTACTGAATGACAAGGGAGGATCGGCACCTGGGACTGAACAAAAAGGGCTTCACCAGCACATGGTACTGAATAACAAGGGCAGTACTGGCACCTGGAACCAAATAACAAGGGCAGTACTGGCACCTGGAACCAAATAACAAGGGCAGTACTGGCACCTGGTACTGAATGACAAGGGGAGTATCGGCACCTGGTACTGAATGACAAGGGGAGTATCGGCACCTGGTACTGAATGACAAGGGCAGTATCGGCACCTGGTACTGAATGACAAGGGCAGTACTGGCACCTGGTACTGAATGACAAGGGGAGTATCGGAGTATTCAATGCTGCAGATGCTGATTTTTTTCCAACATTTTTATTCAGTGGTGGCCTAATGGTTAGGGAAGCACACTTGTGATTGAAAAGTTGCTGGTTCGAATCCCCGACCAGCAAGGTACCACTGAGGTACCCTGAGCAAAGTACTGCCTTCAGTTGTCCCTTGCTATGACACGTATGGGTTAAATGCAGAGGACACATTTCATTGTTGTGCCATGGTGTGTCAACAATGACAACTAATCACTTTCACTAGGTTCTTCATACTCACTTAATTAGGATGTATTTGAATTCCGGGTCAGATGAAACCAAAAAGACAACAGAGTCTGCAGCAGCAGGGATGATACCTCTGGCACCCCTAATTATAGTGGTATCAACTTGCCTGTTAATAATAAACAGATAACAGGAATAGTCCACAGCACCTTAAAATAAGGGGTGGCGTGTGTGGTTCTGTGAGTTACGATTGGAAGGCTGCTGGTTTGAATCCCATATATGGAAGAGTGATCATATGACCATTGAACCCTTGAGCAAAGCCCTTATCCCCAAAACTGCCCCAGATTTCCTGGAAAAATGGCTGAGCCTGTGCTCTGACCCCAAGCTTAACTTACATAGAGGAGCAATATGGGATATATGCGAAACAAGCAATTCCCATGTATTTGTACAATCACCATTACATGGAAGATCTCCTGCTCATGTTTATAAATATAACCATATCTCAACAGCTTGAGATCATCAGGAACTCTGGCATAACCAGATCTCTTGCAATTATGTCTAGGAATGCCTCGCAAGCAAGGTCAGTGTTGAATCATGCTGCCATCTGGTGGTTAGTATGGGGAAGGCCAGTAAATGTGGCCGTGTTGGGATCAATGGTAATCCGATTCTAACTTTAAGATAAAAAGTCTATCAGCTCATATAGCTTTTATGAAATATTTTCGCTTAACGGTTGAGAGTGCCATCACTGATTCCAGTGTGTTACAGAAATAGATTGTAAGCTTCCTGCAACTCAGTTATTCAACCCATTGCATAATCCTCATTTTGCAACTTAATTGTGGTTACTTCAGAGTAGAATCTATACACGTTAGCTGAGTGTTCATTCTGCACGTTGCAAATAGCTTACGGAAAGAATATTAACGACGCTGGTAAATAATAATAATAATAATAATAATAATAATAATAAGATACAAATCTTCATTCTATTAAATAACCCAAAAGTTTATTTCCAGGACTGAGGCCAGTAATTTAAATGCAAAAATGAAAACTAACGGATTACATTTTTTAACGCCACCCCTTGTTCATTTCATATCACGTTGTTAAAAATGAAGCTGAAATGATATAGACCAGTTCTGTGTAAACACTTTCCGAGCTCCGGGTGCGGGATTCCCCTTCGGCAAATTTTGCCGACCGGGGGATCCCCTCAGTCAATTTAGTATGATCGCTGGTAATAGAAAACTCAGAAAAACAAAAGCGGATCGACGGTTTTGATTATGGCAACATGGGCCGGTGCTCAGAGTCCAGACTTTGGATTGTCCCTTGACCACAGTTTACACATGCTTTCTCCCTACTTGGGGGTTTTTGGTTCTTCTCCTCTTGTCATCTCGATTTCGTTCTTTAGTTTGTTTTTCTTTCATTTTCCCTGTTTTGTATTGTTCTCTCTTAATTATGTTGTAATGTGTCACAACACACCCACGTAAAGCGCCTTGGGGCGACTCTGTTAAAGGCACCGCATAAAAATAAATTACGAAATAACGATCTCGTGTTTTTTCATCATTAATGAATCGTGACAAATCTTTTACCTGAAGTAGCTATTTGTTCATAATTTGTACTTCTGTGGTAATTTTTACTTCTGTAGTTTCTAAGTGTCTCTGTGTGTGTGTGTGTATATATATAGGCCTATATATTTATATATATATTTATATATATATATAAATGCCCCCTCAAGTACAGTGCTACCGATTCTTTATGGGTCAACACAAAAACCCAACAAATGCTTCGTACTCATTCACTGCATCTGTCCACTTCTCCTCCATTTCTGACCATTTCCCGCTGGCATGCGTTAAGGAATCACGGTCTACTAGCTACTGAATAGTCTGTTTATCCCTCTTTTAAGCTAGTGTCCTGTAGCGTTGTGCAGCTGGCTATGTCAGCAGACTTTTTAGCCACATTATGAATAATGTCTCTCTTCTCTGGTAAAGCATTTTTAAAGGGATCCCTGTGTCCTAGATAACCCAAACTCTCCTTTTGTTCGAAGCCCACGTTCAGTAAGAGAGCACAAAGACGCGTCCCAATTCCTTTGTGAAGATAAGTTTACAATTACATGACAGAATGTTTTTAAAGGCATGTGAACGGCAGTGAACCCCAGCTTCTCTGCTGCAATGCATTATGGGTGCAAAGTAGCCCCAGTCTAACAATCCGAAGCTAATAAAACCTGTGCCTAAAAATAAACGCAGATCAATTCACTGAATATCTCATTTATTCATTAAGAATGTTTTAGATGCCAAACATGTTCTAGACTTTTGAAAGAACATTGTTTGTTTTACATAGAATATTGTAAGGAAAGTTCTCGCCAGTTGTGTAACAAAAAAAAGCTCTAAAGCAATGGTTAGAATGTGTATACAATCACCCAAAGCAAGTAAGAAGTGTCCCAATGTCACCACAAACTGTCAATGCAGTTTTGCAAGTATACGACCACAGAACATCGTTACAAAGGACAAGATGTAAAGACGACTAAAGACAGAGAGATTCTACAATATATGGACACCAGTATGTGGACATGCACTATTAGTTAGAGTAATTGCTTAATTAAGGCAAAACCCACAAATATTAGCAAGCAGAATGAGTGGTTGCACAGAACAGGTTAGTGACTTTTCACTTAGCACTATCACAAGGAACCATCTGTCCAACAAGTCAGTTTGCCACATTTCTGCCCTGCTAGCGGTGCCCTGGTCAACTGCGAATTAAGTGATTGAGAAGGTTAAAACATCTGGGAGCAAGTTCAGGTGTGAAGTGATAGGACACAGAAGCTCACAGAAAGGTGACCTGATCACCCAACATCAATACAAGCTCACAGAAACCTGAATGGCATTAAATCCCATTCCAGCATCTAATGGGAAGCCTTCCCAAAAGAGTACAGGCTACTATAGCAACAATGGGCCAATCAACCTCATATTAACACATTTGGTTTCAGAATAAGGTGTTGGACAATCCTGTGTCCACATACTTCTGACCATATAGTGTATATTGATCCACAGGCATGCATAGTGACTGCTTTCTTTGCCATTGAGAGGCTTCTGTTAAGTTAGCCCTCCTTGGAGAGTGAAGGAGCACACAGCCAGCCATTTATTGGGCGTCCGTGGAGCATTTAGGTGGGTTAAGGGTCTTGTTCAAGAGCCCAGCAGAAGTGTAACAATTTTGCCAAATATGGGAATCGAACCAGTGATCTCCGGATTACAGGGACAGACCCAAACACCAGACCCACTGTGCCATACACTGGTAATCATTTTTAGCTGTGAAGTGTGCGTCCTGTGATGGACTGGCATCCTGTCCAGCATGTCCCCCTGCCTCGTGCCCTGTGATGGACTGGCATCCTGTCCAGGGTGTCCCCCTGTCTCGTGCCCTGTGATGGACTGGCATCCCATCCAGCATGTCCCCCTGCCTCGTGCCCTGTGATGGACTGGCATCCCGTCCAGCATGTCCCCCTGTCTCGTGCCCTGTGATGGACTGGCATCCCATCCAGCATGTCCTCCTGCCTCGTGCCCTGTGATGGACTGGCATCCCATCCAGCATGTCCCCCTGATTTGTGTCCTGTGATGGACTGGCATCCCGTCCAGGGTGTCCCCCTGCCTCATGTCCTGTGTTGAAAGGGCATCCTATCTGGGGAATCCCCCTGCATTACTGTAAGATGACTCGCTGGTGTCAGCAATGAATCCATCTTAATTAGGCAATCTAGCTGATTAATAGGGCCGTCCATATAGCTTTTGCCATATACTGTATATGTGAATGTGACAGATTAACCTATAATTAAAATCAGGAATTCCCCGTTATTAGAATTTCACTCCTCTCTAATTTTAAGGATTTGCGTCACCATACTTTCACATTCGTTTTCAAATATATTTCAAGTCGTTAGTGGTCCCCAATTCCTCTGATTTCATAGGACCCTCAGTCCTTTCTCTAGTTTTGACGGTTGCAGCATACATTTACTTATAATACTAATATACAGCTACAGAAAAAATTAAGAAACCACAGCACAAATTTTTGTTTTACTCATTTCGTAATTTATGGGTGTCCGTCAGTGAATAATTTTTTTTTTTTTTTTTTTTTGCAAACTGCAGCCAGATTGTCTGTTTCCCATTAATGAAGAGCTTCGATCCTCGTTGCTTTATGGGACTTCAGTCCTGCTTCTAGCAACCTGATACGAATTGTCCTAGCAGTGCACCTCACACCTGCACTTAATGTTTCCCATTCCTTTTATTCCTTTTGAAGGTCACTTGATGTCATCCTCATGAGAAACTATCAGATAAGTTAACGTCAGCTCTGGCATTAGAAAGTCGCTTCTGGTCGTATCAAATGTCTCCGGCTTCACCTTATTCTTGTGTTCTGCTGTCTTAGAAATTTTGAACCTGGAAGCAACCCGCTGCTCAGCGTAGCCTTCTGCCAGCAGAACCAGGATTAAATCAGGATTTAAAAAACACAGATTTATTTAACAACATACAGTGGTCTCATTTTTTCCGCGGCTGTATATTTATATAAAAGGATATATGTATGTATGATTCTGAACTGAACTTAAATCCAGCCTCCTTTACCCTTTATTTTTTTCTTCAGCTTTTATACTCCTACTCCTTTTCTGAGACCACCTCTGTCATTAGCTGGGAGGAGCGAAGCCCGCTAGGTTCCCTTAGATCCCTGCGATGGTGGACCGAGAAAGTAACACTTTACCATGGCCGCCTTAATCATCCACATTCTCGTGCTCTTTTTGTGCATCTTGTTGGTTTTGAAGCTCTACGGCTTCAGGAAAAGGTGAGTGTTTATTGTAATGCATTTGGACGGCAAGTTTCATAGCACGTTGATGTGTTTGTCGTTGTTTAATTAAAGATTTAAAATGCCGAGTTGCTTGTACAGCGCTCGGCTCACCGTATTTCTGAAAACTTCAGATATAACTGATTATTATTAATTAACATAATGATACATTAATCTTCAGACAGCGTATCCTGTAGATGAGAGTCGCGATGTTATTATTTTTAGTATTGTTGTTGTAGCGACCAATAATAATAATAATAATAATAATAATAATATACTGATGCCGTCTTACATTGGCTGTACATCGTACTTAACAGACATCACTAGACAGTAACGATCCTAAATAATCTAAACTATTCGTATGTGTTTACTCAAATTTATTTACTTTCATTTTCTTATATTATATAAACCAAAATTCAATATAACTACTGGTAATAAAGATTTTACCTGCCTGACCTAAATGTCTTCACCCCAATAGGCAACAGGATGAACCTCCGCTAATGAACGGCTGGATCCCCTTTCTTGGCGTTGCGCTGGAATACGGGAAAAACCCCCTGGAATTTTTGAGGTCGATCCAAAGGAAATACGGAGACATTTTCACTTGTAAAATAGCCGGGAAATACTTCACCTTTGTGACGGATCCTTTCTCTTATAGCGCGGTGTTTCGCCAGGGAAGGAATCTTGACTTCCAAAAGTTTGCACTGGGATTCTCCCGGAAGGTAAAGTTCACGCGCTGCAGTCCCCTTCCACTCCCATCAACTCGCACATGAATCAGTCTAATTAGTCGCGAAAGACTGGTACAAAAATAGCTTATAAAACTGTACTAGAACGTGTTTATTTGGCAGTGGTCTTCACCAGTCGATTATAGTGCTTCACAATGTCTTCTTTTTGAGTTGCTCTCTTCAATGGTTTGCCTTGGTAACAAGGTTCAGTAGAAAACAACGCAGGCTGTTTTTTCTTCGCTTACACTTTCTTCACTGACAGGATACATGGACAATCCTAGGAAGTGCTGTGAAATCTGTGTGTTTTTAAGCTGTCTGTGTAGTTAGTAGTCCTCAAATATTAGAGTTAACTTAACCGTAACTTGCTTGAAATCCGTCATTAAGGGTAAGTTAAGTCTGTCTGTAATGCAGACGTGTATCATACGGTGGGGAAGAATAAAGTCGACTTGTCATTCGTTTTAAGTTTTCCGTTTTATCCTGATTGAAGCTGTAATTACTGTTAAGCCCAAAATTACTCATACCCAATGCCAAATAATGATCTATTATGAATTTCTATTTTCTTCTGGCTCGAAATGGCATGCACATCTGACAAAAGATGGTGAAAGATATAAATGAAAAAAAAAACAACTATTTGGATGTTTATGAAAAATGCCATGTTCAAAATTATACATACCCTTTCTCAATAATCAATGGCAAAGCGTTTATTTTGCCGTCACAGCAATCAGACGGTTCTTATAATTGCTAACAAGCATTTTGCATTTCTCCACTGAGATTATGGACTTTCTTGCAAAGATCTCCTGGTCCTTGAGGCTTCCTTGCCATCACTCTAGTCTTCAGTTCCCTCCACAGATTCTCAATGGAATTCAGGTCTGAACTCTTGCTGGGCTACTCCAGAACGTTGATATTATGTTCTGTTAACCATTTCTTGACCAATTTGGCTGTATGTTTTAGATCATTGTCCTGTTGGAAGATCCAATGCTGCCTGGGGCCAAATTTTCCTGCCGACTGCCTGATGTTTTCCTCCAGAATCTTAATGTAGTCCTCTTTTTTCATGATGCCATTTACTCTGACAAAGTTGCCTGGCCCAATGGCTGAAGACCAACCCAAAGCATTACATTCCCACCACCACGCTTGACCGTGGGGATGCTGTTCATGTCATCCGATGACAGAATCAGGCCCAGGTGAGCGTTTGCAAAGGCTAGGCTAGCTCTCTCTCGCCTGTCTTGGAGAAGTTGCGTCCTACTCAGTTGGCATCCATGAAGACCAGCCTTGTGTCCAGTATAGTGCCTGCCTTGTGTTGGTACAAGAATTGTTCAGAATTTGTCAGGATGATCCTAGTGGTGATCCTTGGATTCTTCTTGGCCTCCTGCACCACCATTCTTGCCAGTACAGGGGTCACCTTTGGCTTCCTACCACATTCTTAAAAATTTTTCAAAGTTGGCATTTCTTGTACTTTTTGATTATCCTTTGCACTGTGGCTACTGGCACTGGAGACTTGGATATAACTTGGATATAACTTGTAAATAACTTTAAAGTCTTTTCCCATCTTGCGATCAGCCGCAATGCACAGCTGGAGGTCCTTACTAAGTTCTATGGTTTTATAGCCATGACTTGCAGTTGACTAGTAACCAATTACTGCATCAGTTGTTCTCCTTTTATAGTTGAGCTGAATTCTGTAGAACATGGTAATAATTACCAGGACCACCTGGAATGGTATAGAACAGCGGTGGGCAATCTTACCCGCAAAGGGCCGGTGTGTATGCAGGTTTATGGGGTAACCTTTAGGTCAGCTGTTCAAACCCGGGTGTGAGGACTCTTCAGCCAATCAGTCCTCTAATTAGTAATCTAATTAGGGTGCTGCAGCGAAAATCCGCACACACAGCGGCCCTTTGCGAATAAGATTGGCTACCCCTGGTATAGAAGCTCGACACTTGCATTATGCATATGGAATTTTTCTTAAAAATAAAAAAAAAGCATTAGGATTAATTAACTTTTTGATCAATGACTATAGTGCAATTCTGTAGCATCCTTTGTCACATACTTATGTCATTTACTGCCAGATTAAACTATACTGGGCAAATAATACATTATATACATCAAAATTCGACATGGGTATGAATAATTTTGTGCTTAACTGTATGTCTCTGGTGACAGTCTTTGGTATATTCTTTGGCTTGGTATTGCGAATATCAGGTCAGGCTGCCGATTTTGCGTTAGGCCGTGGGCCGGTGGATGATGGGTGACAGTGACATGCTGAAGTAAGGGCTAAAAAAAACAAAACAAAATTGTCTGTGAGGTTTTTTTTTTTTTTATTCTGCGTGAGTATTTCAAGTTATCCAACTTGCCACGCAGAAAAAACAAGCTTTACTGGAAATGTTAAGTAAGATGTAATTGTTCACATTTAATTAGCAGACACTTTTATTAAAAGCCACAGACAAGGGAGGATCAAAGACTTGCTTCAGACAGTCCCTTGAGAGCTTCACTGTCACCATTCCCCCCTCAGCAAACTTCACCACCCAGTTCCACTTTTGAACCAGACAATGTCACTCTACATGGTCTTTTTTTTTGGGGGGGGGGATATGGGTCTAAGTCGCGTAATGGGTTACCCAGAATTTCCTGAAGCAATTGGGGTTAAGGGCCTTGCTTGAGAGCCCAAGAAATGAATCACTCTGGGATTCGAACCAATAACTTTCTGATCACCCTGACCCACAGAGCCACACACCAGCTGCAGTTACTATATGTGTCATTTCCGGAATCCCCCCTGTCGCATCTTTCATCTGCTGATAGCCACTAATGCTTTTTGCCCCTCAGGTGTTCGGCCATGCCGACTTCAACGCCCCCATGTACAGTGGGAGCTACAGGGACATCCACCCCATTTTCCGACAAACGCTGCAAGGGCCTGTCCTCCAGCAGCTCATCTCCACCATGATGGAGAACATCCAGATGGTGATCCGCAGGGACGACAGCTTCAACTGGGTCACCGAGGGCCTGCAGCGCTTCGTGGACCGGATCATGTTCGAGGCTGGGTACCTGACTCTCTTCGGCAAAGAGGATGAGGAGTTGGTGAGTGGCGGTGGCGGCCGTGGCGCCCCCCAGTGGCTGTCCATGAGACAGGCCATGGAGGACTTCCATGCCTTTGACAAGGCCTTACCCGAGATGGCAGCCGGACTCCCCATACACTTACACTTGAAGGCTTTTCGAGCCCGTGAAGCACTAGCCCAGAAGCTCCACCACCGACGTCTGAAGAGGAACAAGTGCTTATCGGCTCTCATCGAGAGGAGGATTCAGGCTTTTGACAAAATGGAGGAGCTTGACGAGCATGGCAAAGCCAGGACACACTTATGCATTCTGTGGGCTTCCCAAGCCAACACCTTACCTGCAACATTCTGGAGCCTGTACTACATGCTAAGGTAGGCTCATGGCTTTGGATAAATCTGATTGGATACATTTAACTGGAGAAACTTGATTGTATGTTTGTTTCAGTGACAGAGTTTTTTTAAGGGTTATATTTGTTTTGATCCCTTTTATCCAGAATGACTTCATGACATGATTTAGCGTTTTGCTCGATTGTCCTTGGGACCCCGACCAGGATAAATGGATATAGCTGCATAGCATAGCATGCAAGGGTCCAAGTGTATAAGCATCATTTTCCTTTTGAAATCCGTATATGAAGCCACTCATTGAAGTCAAATTAATCTCTTCATGGTTAGTGCAGACTTCTAGTTGTGTTAATACATCTTATGTAACATGTTTATGGTTTAGATTTTTAAAAATCTGCCATTAAATAAAAAAGGTCAGATGAAGGTCAGTGTCAATGTCAATGTCAGCTTCAATTTAGTAGATGAATCTGATAGTCAGGACAGAACTGTGAACCCTCTCTGCATTTACCCCAGGTCTCCAGATGCCATGAGGGCTGCTCAGGCTGAGGTGGACCGAGTGTTGAGGGAGTCCAGCCACACGCCAGAAAACCTGGACAAACCGGTGGTCCTTTCTAAAGACCAGCTAGACAGCATGTCGGTGCTGGGTGAGTGAGTTCATACAGCGGTGGTCCGGGGGTCTCCTGTTGGCCACTATCATCACGATACCCAAGCTGAAGCCCACAGACAGCCACTAAAAATGACCAACTTCACCATTGTAGTAAATAGTAGAGGGACGTCTGACAACTCAAATGGTTCTGGTCCTTTGACCATGTTAATGTACCTCTCACTACGTTAAATATCAACTAAAAAAATAAACATGTTCCAGATTTAGGAGATGCTGAAGCAGCATGTTCTGCTAACCAGCCAGCTAGCTATGATCTTCTGACTCTACTCACTAGCTATTTATTTAGTTTTTGAAACATCTGAGTAGGGGCAGTTTAGCTGGTTCATTGTGGTGGCCACATGCACGCCTCACGGGGGCAGATTGTCATTATACACCCCCTTCATTCGTCCTACTTCTCACTCCATCCAGGAAGCATCATAGAGGAAGCCCTCCGGCTCTCCAGTGCTTCCATAATGATCCGCGTCGCCAACGAGCACTTCACCTTGACTCTCGATTCCGGCAAGATGGTCGCCATCCGCAAAGGGGATCACATTGCCATGTTCCCGCAGATGATGCACATGGACCCGGAGATCTACGAGAATCCCACGGTACATCCCACTCGTTCATGCCTCAGACCCCTTTCCCATTTGATAATCAGTTCATTATCATGTTGCATGATTAGTGTGATCATACTCAGTTTAGCACGTTATGAGTCAAAGGTACACCACATGGACAAAAGTATTGAGACACACCTCCACCACTGTCCATAGTCAGTTGAAAGTGGCATCATTGCGAAGTGGATGCATGTAGTAACTACTGAAACTCTGCCACAAAGTGACAGACCATTTAACGTAACAGAGTGGGGTTGTCGAATTCTGAGGTGCATTGTGCGTAACAGTTGCCAGCGCTCTGTTGACTCAATAACTGCAGTTCCAAACTTCCTCTGGCATTAGCTCCAGCACAAAAACTGTGTCAGGAGCTCCATGGAATGGAGCAGCTGCATGCAAGCCTCACATCACTAAGCGCAATGCCAAACGTCAGATAGAGTGGTGTAAAGGACTCCACCGCATGTCTCTTAAGCGATGGAAATGTGTTCTGTGGAGTGACAAATCAGGCTTACCTGTCTGGCAGTCTGATGGACGATGACGCAGGGCTTGGTGGATATTTCTCTTAGGTACAGTAACAGATCTACAATGTGCTCCTGCCCTGAATATGACTGTTGGCTGCCTCCTGTAGGAATTCAAGTTCGACAGATTCCTGGATGAGAATCGGCAGAGGAAGACAGATTTCTACAAGAACGGGAGGAAGCTGCGGCATTTCCTCATGCCCTTTGGGTCCGGGGTCAGTGAGTGCCCCGGTCGCTTCTTTGCCATAAATGAGATCAAGCAGTTTCTCACGTTGACTCTCTGCTACTATGACATGGAGCTACAAGACCCTGCAATGCCTCCTTTGACCACAGACTGTACCAGGGCAGGTCTGGGCATCTTGCCACCCAAACAAGATATTTCCCTTAGATACAGACTCAGACGATGGGTCCCGACACACCTGCAAGCGCCACGTTAGCTGGTGCACTCCTGTCATCAACTGGCGGAGTCTCGCTAACTCGTAATAGCTAACACGTTCAACTAAAATTTACATTTCGAACACCGTAATGTAATGTGACTGTGTATCTTTGCTTGGAATTTCAGGTAGAGGTTTGGGATCATGTAAATGTTTTTTTGGGATAGTAATTTTTGGATACCTGGAATACTTTGGAAACTGTGAAGTCTCTTGATGAGTCTCTGAGTCTTGTCATTTCCCAGCAAGACATGAGTGTATTTACAGGAAAAATACTGAAGTGTCTAGTTACTGAAGTGGCTGATTATATACAGAGGATCCATACAGGGGCAGGGCAACATTGGAACTCACCACAGCTGAAAGCTGATTGGCCCCCAGAATGTCTGCTCCCCTGTCACTCATCGATTCAAAACATATCATTGGCTAATGATAAGGTTGGCCTGTCTTTATAAATTATAGCTTCTTAATCCTAGTATTACCCCTGTAGTAGCATGGGAGCATGATGGGAAAACAAACAGCTACTTTAAGACATTCTTACCATGTCTGGAAGTAATGGGGAAGACAACCTAATAAAATATGTAATAGGATGCTATTGTGCTTTCGGTTTCTTAGGGTACAGTATATTAAGCTGTGGCATCTGATTTATCTCTGTGCCCAACAGGCCTTCATATTGGTCATGTAAAGAACAATGCAGTTTGTTATTAAATCTGTTCCTTGACTGGAATCATTCTTGTACCTTTATTGCGAGATCATAATAATGATGTTGAGGCATCATTTCAAATATTGTCTGCACTTTAAGCATGTGAGGACAACACAGTTAACATGACCTTAACATCAGACTCAGTGTGTGGAAGTTAGTACACAAATAGTGAATAATTTCCTTCAGTTAATGTATTTTCCAAATAATAATGCATTATTATTTGGGGGGGCATTGTGAGCACATTTGAATACTCAGCGGTCGTGTCCCCCCAATATACAGTATATTATAATTACGGCCTTGATGTAAAATAAAATTAAAATGAGCTTCTATTGCGAATACAATTAAGTATTCGATTGTATCATAAACAATGCACTTTTATAGAGGATTAATAGGAGAAAACAATAATAAACGAATAAATGTGCGACCTACAGTTGTCCGGATTTGATTATTGAATAAACGTATCTTGTACCACATTAACATATGCACTCGTTATATGTGTGTGCACGTACCTACATTGTATTATAAACCAATTATATATAATACGCCCCGTATTGGACTGAATGATCAGTAGGATGCGAAGTGTGGATATTGACAGCTAGGAAAGCAGCGCAGATATGATGTTAGCAGGCAGCGGGCGCTCCGAGGGGGGCTCGGTAATAAGGATACCGCATGGATGTGGGATGATCAAGGTCGATGCTGCTCATCGTCAGCACGCCAGCATCCGGCCACACGGAGACATATACGCGCTTTATTTACAGCGGCCATTAAATCGGAAATCTGCCTCATCTGATATCTGGTGGCGGAAAGGCAAAGCCATACTAACGTCTTTAAGGTGGGTGCTCGTCATCGTGGCTATTTCTGCAGTATCTAATATTAATATTGGCTTTAAGCGAATTTGATACATCCGGTTTTTTTTGTTGCCAGATGGATGTAAAATCTAAACAAAATATGGGAAAAAAACATACATCGTCCGCGAAGTGTCGAAAATTAATTCGGAGTTTTAATTAAAAATATTAAGAAATCTGTTCGAAATGTTAGCGTACCCATAAATACTGCGTCAATTAAGAAATACATTTCTAAAGCACACTAGACTGAAGGGAATGGCAATTTGCGAGATAAAACAACGCCCAAACGACACAGAAGACAATATCTAAAGGTATTTATTATTTTATTTTATTTATAACATAACTACAAGACCGCTGTCATATATTTTTCACGGGATCGTCATTATAAAACGTGGCTTGCAGATCACGCCTAGAACCGCATCGCTGTCACCGCATACTGTAACACAGCGGGATTTATAATATTAAATGCAAACATTAGTTTAAAATGCCATACGATATAGGCACGCATTTTTTTAAGCATCCGTTTTGTGTGTCGCATATGGTATACCGTGACCTGGACTCTGTGCATATTCAATTAGGCTGCCAAGAGATACGCGAGGAGATGTAAAATATTAAAGGCCAGAAGCAGATTATTTACACAGTCTGTCCCTCTCCAAAGTGGCCAGGCATTCCACCCAGACCCCGCTCCTGGCAACAATGTCGCTGTATCCATCTTTAGAAGACATGAAGGTGGATAAGTTCATGCAGGTGAGCTACATAAAGACGTTTGGGTGTGAAGAAGAATAATGAATTTGGGAGTATTATTATTATATTTTTTTAAATTTCCAAAATGCCCCGAATGTCATGTGCAGGCGCAGAGCTCCTACGCGTCGGTCACGGCGAAGCAGGCGGCTCTCTCTGAAGCGGGCCAGACCTCCGGGGAAAACGGCAGCGGTAAGTCTAGGAAGGCAATTACTCCTCAGTCCACCGCTGAGCATTTTGGGTCATTCTACCGACTTTATCCATAGTCACTTAAAGTGGAATTACTATGTTTAGGTGTGTTTCGGGTTTGGAAATCTCTTTAAAATTGTTGATGGAATGCATTCGGACAGATCTGGAATAGTTATTCATGCTTGTGAATGTCTGTAGGGATGTTCAGATATGTGCAATGCACCTTTATCGCTGGAATCACATGATTGTGGGTATAGTTGTCTTAAGGTTATGCCTGGTTTATGAACCTATGTCCTCATGCATTCAGCATGGCGCAACCCCACAACATGACTAGCTGGAAGTGTGCTTATGCACCCTCTAGGGGGCGGTGTGAGGGATAGCAGGTTGGACCTCTGTGACTGTGATCAGAAGGTTGCCGGTTCAAACCTCATCATCAGCAGAATAGTCGCATCTCTGTTGGGTCCATGAGCAAGGCCCTTAACCCCTTTAAAAATGCTCCAGGGGGCTGATAAATGGCCAGACCCCAAGCTTTGCTCTCAACTGTAGGTTTATGTTTGTCTCCAAGAAGCGCAAGATGGGGTATATGCATGCAAGTGTACTTGTGCAAATGGCAAATAAAGCATGGTTTCATTTGCATCGCTGGAGCTGAGTTTGGGAGCCCTGGCTTAGGTGGGAGGGTTGGATGGGTATGTTCGTGGTTCATGTCTTGTGCTGCCCTGTTTCGATATACTGTCACAGACAGGAGCGACACACTCCGCTCCATAACATAGCTGCTCCTGAACAGAAGAAAATAGTGACCTTTCCTGCTGACATATTCAGAATGAGGTAAATGAGTTTTTTTCTGAGGGCACATTAGAAAACAGACTTTTTTCCCCCTAGTTTTTGTCTCTCCCGGAAGTGCTGGGTCCATTGTGTGAGTTACGCCACTTTGGGGTTTTTTTTTTATTGGATTAGAGGTATTCTGTGTTACTGAGCGCGGCTTTCAAGTCCACCCAGGATATTACTGGGAGCCACTGAAGCGACTGACTGCTGACACAGCGGTCTCTGCAGGACGAATCTGAAGTACTGAAATAAACCATCACCAATGACCAGTTAGTGTGCAGTATTAATGTAAAATATTAAAATAAGCCATGACCTTTGACTAGTCAGTCTATAGTACTAATGTAAAATGCTAAAATATTGTACCACTGACCTGGTTTACTGTGTTTTGATGGAGGGATGAATGCATAGGATGTATGGATGGATTGATAACTGGATGGATGTATGGATGGACTGATTAACCGAGGACTGGATGGATTGATAACTGGATGGATGGATGGATGGATGGACTGATTAACCGAGGACTGGATGGATGATGACTGGATGGATGGATGGATGGATGGATGAAGCAGGACTATGACCTGCAGTACTATGGTGGATTTAGGAGTAGCTGCAAGCTGCTGAGATCCCAGCTTGTGTTGATTCCTGTCTCCCACCCCGCAGTAACATACTCGCATGCTTTCGTTTGTTCCCTCTGGCTTGCACCCCCACCCCCCAGGCCTCTACCCCAGACTGTACCCCGAGCTCAGCGACTTCATGGGCCTAAACCTCACTGAGGATGCCCTTCGACAGGCTCTCTCCCCCCTGCCAGCTGCAGACTGCTCTGGGGTAAGGTCACCGCACCCTGTGTGCAAGGCTCAGGCTGTGGCACGGGCATTTGGTATGTGCCTCTTACATATGGTCTGTTCCACTGTCACTTAACTGGTGGGTCGTGACCCAAAAGTGGGTTGAGGGACCATCATCATTTGGTCACTAAATGCCTGGTTAAAAATAATCATTTTGAAAATGTTTCCTAGTGTAGGACATCTTTAACAGCGCTTGAAGGCATTGTGTCACTGTCACTGTGCTCTGTTTGCTATTGCCGCGCTATTTTTTGCGGAAAAATAATGGGAAAATGGGTCGTGATTTAATGCCCAGGGAAACGTGGGGTCTGAATCGGTTGAGGAGCACTGGTGTAAGAGGCAGGCAGCTGATTGAAGACACACTGTGACACACAGCATGTCACTATATACAGACATGCTTATCATTAATGAGAAAATGTAACATCTTTTCAATGTAACATCTCAGTTTTTGATGGGTTGCAGATTGTTCGTATAGCTTTAATGATACGAATCTTTTTGTAAAAAAATATATATAAAGAATAAAAAGGCCAGTAACACATTAACAGGCATAGAAATAAAATATATATAAAGAAGTGTCAGTCCAGAAATATATGAGCAGTATTGGTGTAGCATTGCAAAATGGTAAGTGTGCAATATACTAAAGAGGTGCAAAAAGCAGTATGAATTATGACTGGCCTATGAATAAAGCACAGTATATCACAGTATATCACAGTATGTCAGTATATCACTCACAGGGGTAAAAGTCCCAACACCGAACACTGAAGAAAAATCAGTGTAACCAATCCAAGAGCACACAAACTCCGATTTCATGTGTATGTCAGTGTGAAAGTGAAAACTACTGGTGATTCAAAGGGATCAATGAGTCGTGTTTCAGGAATGATAAAACTCTAACATCAAACAGTATCAAACAAAGACTAAACATCACATTACTATTAAATACTACTTAACTGGGTTGTTGAATAAAGGAAAACTTTCTGGAAATGGTGCTTTGGTGATACATATTTTTGTTGTGAAACGCCGTGCTGTCCAGAATGTTTATGTATGTTTATTTATTTATTTTTTTATAGCAGGTTGCTACGAGGCCATCTGCTCTCAGCTGCATGACTGCCCCAGTAACGGGAAATGACTGCGGCCTCCGCAGGGCCGAGATCAAGCAGGGTGTCCGCGAGCTCATCCTGTGCAAAGACATGGATGGCAAGATCGGGCTGCGTTTGAAATCTGTGGACAACGTAAGACCCCGTCCTCGGCCATGGATAATGCTGCCTTCCATTTGAACTGCAAAGTTGAAAATTCCGAATTCCTTGTTGAACATTTCAAGTTAACTTGGGTGTGACGTGAATCCGGGGTTCGACTTCTGACCGCCAAGGTTAATGGAGCGCAGTATAAGCATCATCAGTATTGATAATGGATGTTAGTCTGAAGAAATATCGGTATCTCGTGCCTCCAGAGTTGGGGGTTCGAATTCCATCTTCGACCGTGCATGTGGAGTTCATGTGTTGTGAAAGTTTGTAGCTAGGCAAATTGGAATCTGAAAGTCAGCCCAAATATATAAACATGCCCTTTGAGAGATTGAAGTTCCATCTGGGCTGTCCCCCACCCTGTGCATCCTGTGATGGGTTGTAGGGTCACCTTGATACTGCGCCAGATTCCAAAGTGAGGAAAGCGTGCCAGATCACACTGCAGGGTCAGCCAGTGACCAGATTCCAAAGTGAGGAAAGCGTGCCAGATCGCCTGCAGGGTCAGCCAGTGACCAGATTCCAAAGTGAGGAAAGCGTGCCAGATCGCACTGCAGGGTCAGCCAGTGACCAGATTCCAAAGTGAAGAAAGCGTGCCAGGGTCATCCAGTGAGCAACCCTGGAGCAATCGGGGTTAAGGGCCCAAACTTCGATTTGATTACTCTGCCGATGAGACACAAACCCAAAACCTTAAGGACAAGGGATACGGAACCCACAAGCTTCTGGTGGGCACAGATTCTTAATCCCCTTAGCTACACATTGCACCAGGTGGCAATTCTATAAGATGTATGAATGGGTTACTGGTGTACTAAGGTCAATTCTTTGTCCGCAGGGTGTGTTCGTCCAGCTGGTGCAGGCCAACACCGCAGCTGCCCTGGCTGGGCTGCGTTTCGGGGACCAGGTGCTGCAGATCAACGGGGAGAACTGTGCCGGCTGGAGCACGGATAAGGCCCACAAGGCGCTGAAGAGCGCCTCAGCTGAGAGGATAGCGCTGGTGGTCCGGGACAGGTAGCCCCGCCCCCTCTATGTCTCCCCACCCCCTCCTCGTTACTCACGGTTAAGCTGACGTCCTCGTCTCCCGCCACGCTTAGGCCATTCGAGCGCACCATCACCCTGCACAAGGACACCGGCGGCCAGCTGGGATTCATATTCAAGAAGGGCAAGGTGACCTTCATCGTGAAGGACAGCTCCGCCGCCCGCAACGGGCTCCTCACCGAGCACCATATCTGCGAGGTCAACGGCCAAAACGTCATCGGGCTCAAGGTGAGACCTGCAGCGCCCGCTCACTCTATCACCCAGACTGCATGCCATTTTCCAGTGGCGATTCCACAGAGCCATGCATACTGTCCAACAGCACTTAACAGAGCTGAAATTCTCTTTATGTAGCAGACGCTATTTATCTGAAAAAATGGGGATTTGAACTGACGACCTTCTGATCACAGACATAATCCACTGAACCACACACTGCTCCTTAGTCTTCAAAAATGAGAGGTGGACTTCATACCTTTAGGGTTGGTGTTTCTATCCCACCTCTGTGATGGGCAGGAATCCCAGTCCCCTTGACCCTAACCAGGAAAAGTTGTCAGAATATAGAGGAAGGAACTTTATATATGTGTGTGTCTGTCATCGAGAAATAAATAAATATGGTGGGAGGTCCAGCAATGCAGTTTGTCAAAAAAAATACTTTGGGTCTAGCTGTGAATATTTAATATAGTTTGTTCTGTCATAGAGAATAATTTTCAATCCAAAGTGCTTAGACCAGGGGTGGCAAAGGGTGTGTATGTGGGTTTTCGCTGCAACTCCCTAATTAGATTACTAATTAGAGGACTGATTGGCTGAAAGAGTCCTCACACCTGGGTTTGAACAGCTGACCTACAGGTTATCCCAAAAACCTGCATACACACCGGCCCTTTGTGGATAAGATTGGCCACCGATGGCTTAGACATACATAAAAGCAGAACATGTCTTATTCACTGAACTTTGAGAAAGATACGTATTAGTCAGACATCTGCGATGGATTTGGGAGACTTAGGCAATCCTTGGTATGCACCAGTTACCATAACGTAAACCCACAGATGTGATACTCTTCTCAGTCACAGATAATGCTCATCTGATGACTCATCTATCCAGCTGGAAACACAGCTCACACAGTTCCTGCCGGTTTAAATCCTTTAATCTGTCCATTTATCCATCAACAGGATCCACAGATTTCTGACATACTGAACACCAGTGGAAATGTGGTCACCATAACCATCATGCCTGCCATTATCTTTGAACACATGATGAAAAAGTAAGTACTTACAGAACTGGCCCGCTGATCTTATCCATAGTCAGGCAGATAGTACAGTGTACAGTGTAGTCAGCCACTGAACTGGTATAAACACCAAACCCTAATTAATCCAGAAACCTTCAGAGAATCCATAACTTGATGTTTGTAATTGAATTATCTACATAACTGCCTTATTTGCAGTGTTTTTTTTTTTGTGAACAAAGTTTTACGTTTTCTGGTTTCTCCAGTAAAGCCTGCAGATTCAGAGCAGTTGCCTGTCTACTCAAAGTGAGCCCTACTGACCTTATAAAACGGGAAGGTTCCAGTTTCCTGAGAAACAGACCCCAAAATTGGTTTTCTGGTGGGGTGGCTCAGTGCGTAGCCAAAGATCAAAGATATTTTTATTGTCAATTAACATTTTACGTGCAAGACATACATGAGAACTGAAATGCCGTTTCTCGCTCACTGGTGTGCGTACCGTCCAATTACAAACTTATAGACATTCTATACAAAAAGACAGATAACAAGACACAGGACAAAGGACCCCCAAAGGACATGGGGGTTTGAATTCCAACCCCAAACTGGTTTCCTCTGGATTTTGTGGTTGTATCCTTAAGTCCAATGACGTGAGGTGAATGCTGAATCAGCATCTCCATATTTTACTGTAGCTTGTGAATGTATGTGCGTGTGGTCTAGCATCCTGACATGTTTCTATAAGAACCATATGCTTCTTGGAGATAATATTGACCTTCTATGGTGGAATCCTCCTGAAGATCATACTGATGTCCCATCTCCTATCACAGGATGTCCTCCAGCATCGTCAAGAGCCTGATGGACCACTCCATCCCGGAGGTGTGAATATGCAATCCCCCCGGCTCTGCTTTCTGCCTAGAGACAGCTGACAGGTCACATGATCACCACGTGAGAGCTTCTGGCCTAGTTTCACAGAAGCTCTCCTGCAGCTCTTCTGAAGGCATCGTGGACCCGAATCCACACACAGAAATAGGTGTTTCTGCAGTGCATCATTCTTCGCCATTTCGCTAAAGCTTGTATGTATTTCGCTCTTTCGGTGGCTGTGTACATTAAAAGAAAAGAAAAACAAAAATGCTGTGTGGTGTTTACGTGCTGAATCTTCATTTATTTATTCATTATCTAGAGTGAAGAGCTCGTAATTTCGAAATAACGCACCTTTTAAGAGATATCGTTTTTATTTCATTAATGAATTTAAACTGTGACTTTCATAGAAGTTGGTTTATGAAACACGATCCTGGCTAAGATGTGAATGCATGTCATATTCAGGCTAACCGGCTCGTATCTCGAGAACTTTAACTTAAAGCCATTTACAGAAGCCTTGCTGTTTTGTTGATGTCATTTTGTAAATATTTAGGTGAATTTTGAGCACAAGATTCCAGGAATATAACGGAGATGTTTGAGACGTCTGATGTTCATTTACTTGTTTCTCTTATTTGGTAATTTAATTCCGAAATACAACTCTGGGCTATTTAACTATATTGATTTTGTTAAAAAACATAGTTAACCTTCCATGTACTCTAAATGAGATGGATGAAATCATTAAAAGTCAGATGTTTCTGAGAAAACAATCCTGTGTCAAGTTTAGAATTTCTGATGCTTATATGCCAAGAGATTTACAGCAATGGGGTAACAATTTATACATGCTTCCTGGGATTGGAAGGCACAACTTTTGCTTGCCAACACAATACTCTACGTTGAGCCATCAGACCCTATTTTCATACTCACATCGACTATTGTGGCGTGAAGTTCCGCTTCCAGCATGTCCCTCAACCGAAGAAAAGGTTTAAAAATGAATGAGATAGAACAGTCCTTTCCACTGGCTTTTGTATTTAATCAAACTAGAAGAATGGTGGTGTCTGGTGTCAGTTCTTGTAAAGAACCTCATGTTCTTGTTTGTCTCACATGAATGGTGTATTCAGGGTGGGGTGGATCAGCAGCCAGCCCTGCAGCCTCACATTCCTTGAGCCATCGGCTTCAATCCCTGTACTCAGCTGTGTGTGTGCACGTGAAATTTGCATGTCCTCTCTCCTTCTACAGTCCAAAATGCACTCAGGCAACTTCGTACCTCTGAATTTCCCATAATGCAACTGTGGTTGTTGTGTTGGGACTGGTGTTCAGTGCCAACACCAGGGTATTTTTAGCTAAGTGCATGAAATAACAAACACCATACTTTCTTAAATCATGTAATAATTATGACTATGATTTGTGTACATTCATGCAGTTGTGGGAACATCTAAAACTATAGCTGTGTCATATGTGCGTTTGGAAAAACTACGTTCCTCATTCTCTGCATCGAAGATGAACGAAATGAAAATGGAGAGGGGTGGGCTGTGGCGCTGCTGGCGGGCAGAGGGTGCCCTCCCTAGGGACCTGTGTTTACCAGGCTAGGCTCCCTTTCATGTAAAACCATTACATTAAGAGACACGAGTTACCAGACTCCTTTGTGCCCTGAAACTTAAAGAGACAACAGGGAACTGGGTTCATGAGCATGTAATTCTGGTTAATCAGGGACACCTGCAGCTTCCGAAAGCCTTACTTCATGGTGCCTAGCAACCTCTCTACATATAAGAAGAAGGTTGCTGGTCACATCTCCATTGGATCCCCCATCCCCGAAAAGAACAATGTTCCAGGGTTACTGGATCGCCCCCAGCTTTGCCCTCACCTGTATATATGTGTATGTCTGAAAGCATCTCAACAGCATGATGGGATATGAAAAAACAGAATAAATGTCTATGGTCCTGTGGAAATGGCAAATAAAGTTTCATTTGACTGTTATCCTCCACTCTCATGACGGATCAAGTTAGCCAGTATCCTCATAAGTAATGACATCAGACAGCAAAAGACAAATACCTGTGTTTCTGTTTAATTCACAGGCACCAAAGTTTTATTAAGCATGTATATGGGGCCCTGTTAGAATAAGCATGAAGACTCCAGCACGGTGCCCCAGAATTTATATTACATCATTTATAAAATACACAACCCACGCCATCTGCAAACTGATACTGAAACTCAGCAGAAGACAGAGTATATTTATATGTATATTTATATACAGTGATATGCAGCAAATTAACACGTTGAAGCCTTTCCACTCATTCTTCTACCGCAGACGATTACCTTTCCAAAGTCTGATGTTGCTTTGGGGTTGATTCATTTTATCCAGCGTTTAGTCGAAATTCAATATTTTTGTTTAGTGAACTAGTTCTAGTCATACAGTTAGTTATAGGAAAACTATTTTTTGTTCAGCTGACAGTGATATTATACGGTCAAACTGCAGTGCTTAACCTACTGCGGACTGCACTGCCAGGACAATGGTCAGATGTTTCACGTTCATTCGAAAAATACCAGCTCAGCTTTAACATGCATAATGACAGTATGGAAGCTGGCAAAACACACTTAGTCAATGTTTACTGAAAGGCATCTGATCTACTTAACAGGCACAGCTGAACAGTATTAAACATCAATGTGGTCAGCAAACAATGGCGGTATTTGTTTACTTAAATTCTCAGTGGATTAAAAGCTGGCACACCTAAATCTGACGTTAATTAGCTATCGTGAGAATGACATTACCACTCCTGCAAAAAAACAGATAGTTAAGTATTCATCTATAAATTAAGTAACTTCTCTTTACGTGCGTAATGACAGGAAATTGGGATTTTACGAATGACGTACCGTGGGTTAGGAGGATTGTTACCTCATCCAGAGCTACACACCCTACACCGTAAGATTGTAACCTTGTAATTTTAAAGCCATAAACTTCTGGTGGAAACAAACTTTCGTATAAAACAAAAGTAAGAACAACCCTGTAGAGATCTTGTCTAGAAAACTAGCTAAGCGTGGAAAATAAAATATTAGTGCCTCCTAATCCTGTCTTTACGTACGTACTGTTAATTTAATAAGCATTTATGCCAGTAAAAAGAGAGGAGCAGTTTTACTCCACTGGATGCTAAAGCTCTAAAGGCTTTTATTTGGATTTATTCTGATAATATCCTTCACGGTAAAAGGTGGAACCCCCCCCCCCCTCCACTCCCCCCCCCCCCCCCCCCCCCCCCCCCCCCCCCCCCGTCTCCCCCCCAATCACTCCTCACGCCACCC
>JAOYFF010000081.1:15129129-15158889 GCA_025773925.1 Cryptomyrus ogoouensis
GCCCTCTGAGGATCGTTTTTAACGGAAATTAAGGCACATTTCAAGCAGAGGAAAGCTCAACAGGACCAAACGAAGCCAAATGAAACCAAACAGAACTCACAAAACTGAACAAAATACAATGAAAAGAACAAACAAACGGTTTCTGTAGGAACAACACTGCGCACATCATATTGACCGCAATTTAGTGCAAGTTACTTGGGAATCATTGAAAATAAAATTAAGTATGCTTTTATGTGTCAAGTATCTATCTGTTATATGTTTTATATAAATTCTTCATTTTAACGCTGTAGATTAACACTTCTGCAGTGACTTAATACAGCCTATTCCATCAAGCGGTACACCTGAATTGTCTGTTTTAAAACACAGTCCTGAAGGATGATGGGATATGACAGTCCGGGACACATCAATACTGGGGTTTCCAGAAGATGAGGTGCTTGTCTTCGCCTCCGGTGATGATGCTGCTACATTGTTCATTCATCCACATGGCTGTCACCGGGCCTGTGTGTGTGTGTGGGGGGGGCAGTGTTATTACAACCACAGGAATCATTTGAGCTACAGTCACCACTCAAACCATTCATTTGTGTGGGTTCCCCAAGGTTTGGCCACAAACAGTGGTGTGCAGCCCCCTTTTGGCCACCAACAGTCACTACACTAAACATTAAATGAACATGTTACCTACATAAATAAATACATTTCATGCTGAAGCAACATGTTCTGCTAACCAGCTACGTTTTTCTGACCATAGCTGCCAGCCATTTCGTTTATAAAACATCTGAAGAGGGGCAGGAAGAATTGAAGCGACTTGTTTTTTAGACTCCAGGAACAGCAAACTCAGCAACCCATTCCAGGGTACATTACACATATACACTTGATACATCCAGCCTTTCGGACGCCGGACTCTTCTGTATGGGGCCTTATTTATCGTCATACCTGAATGTCCGGGGATTCTGTGCGTGACCCTCCCGGCCATGATGTCCCACACGAGAAGGTCGCCCGACCCCCCTCCTGACAGGACCGTGTTTCCGTCCCAGCAGAAACACCTAGCGGGCAGCCCAGGAACGGCAGAGAAAGGCGGGTCGGTTTCAGGTCACCGGCGCTCACTCGGGATTCACTTAATTAGTTTTTGGGGGGGTGGGGGGGGGGTAGTCTTACCTCTGAGGTTCATCTGCAGCCACGGACGAGAGAAGCATGCCGGTCTGCACGTCCACGACCTTCAGGGAGCAGTCCTCACCCGCACTCAGCACGTGTCTGCTGTCTGCAGGGCCGCGGAGAGCCGCAGGTCAGCCACAATTCATAGAAGATTCTAGAAACCTCACGTTTCCGTTCCAGAAACGAGCACGCCAAGGACAAAACTGAATGTGTCGCCACCATTTAAAAAAAAATAAAAATAATCAGATGCTTTTATCCAAAGCAACTATCAAGTGGGAAAGCAGTCAGCCAGTCCATGGAGCAGCTGGGACCTGGGAGGGCCAATGGTGACATCACACTGCCAACCATACGATCTGAACTGGTGACCATCTGATTACAGGCCCGGCTTCCTAACCCACAGAGCTACACACTGTCAACTTTAAAATTAGCTTTAGAATTAGGAAGAAATGTAGTGAGATAGAAGCTTGGGAAATAACCAAAAGAGCCCATTTTAGGTAACATCCACTTAAAAAAGAAATGTATTTGGGTGACAAAAAAATCCCCAATAGAGATGACAAAATGGCCAAAATATTACTATATGTATTACTAGATTTGAATCACAGGCATGGTTTACAGCAAGTAAACCACAGATGTGATGAATCACAGCCTAAACACCTCCTTCGACCTACACTGCAAATGTTCTCATTATTTCCATTCCAAGGCAATGCATTTCTGAAAATGATTAAATAATTCAACTCTGTCCTTTCCAGAAAGTACAACATACGAGTAATCCAGCCAGATGCAAACGAACTACAGCGCAGAGGGGAATCATACCAGGACTGAACGCGATGTCATGGATCTTTCCAGAGTGGCACTGGATCTGATGCACCAGCGTGGAGCTTGTGGTGTCCCATATGCTAATGGCGCCCTCCTTCGTACCGGAGGCCAGTAACGTTCCCGCTTGATTGAGGCTAATTGTGTTTACCTTGTGGACAGAGAAGAGCAGTTGAACAACATCCGGAACGATCTGTACGAGACTCGTTCACAAGCCGAGGAATCCACTGACCCCAGAAGCAGGTGAAAATACCTAAAGCTGCCGGTTAAAATAATATCTATATTATATAGTATGAGTTTGAAATGCATTTCTGAATATGTTAGAGTGGTGGCCACCAACCAGCCAATCGTAATCAACGCATTGACCTTCAAGACATTCCTAGTCCAGGGGAAAAATCAGACCATCACCTTCAAGACCAGCCGCTGACAGCAGATTGGCAAAATCTCGGTGGAGAGTTTCCCCAGGCTATTTTCTTAGAAAATGTAAAAGCTCTCATTGAACAGAAAAAGCAAACATTGGAGACCACTGTGTTAGAGTGCATCCAACTTTACCTTTAAGTCTGGACTGCATTGTAAAAATGATGTTTTCTTTGCACTACATGCTACATTCCATTGTGTCGGCGTGTTTATTGTAATAATTGTAATATTTTATTTGCTTACTGTAAGCACCATAATTCACATTTGTAATCTGTGTTTTATTAACCGGTGGCTGAATAGACATGCAGAGTAAGATTTCCATTGCGTATTGAAACTGACTGTTTACTGTCCATATGACAATAGACTCTTGAATCATGAATTGTTACGTAACTCACAGATTGCACCATTTTCAAAGTGATGTTGAGTCATCGCTTGTACAGAGCAGGGCCGCACCCCGAGCCGATCATCGAAGGACTCCGTCCAAATGGGCTCAGACGATACATGTCCCAGCATGCACTGGGCACACAGCTGAGTCTCACCCCCAGTCTGGTGTCCTGAATATCAAAGGCCTTCCTCCAGACACTCACCCCTGCGTCATGCTCCAGCTCCGCCAGCAACTCGAAGGGGCCCCTCCTGCTGCTCGATACCTCGGCGGCGATGCAGCGCCACACCTGCAACACCACACAACGTGACATCACTTCCTGCTCATCGGCTTCTATCCTGGAAGGGAATTTACAGTCTGATTCGCCCCAGGGAATTTCCTGTTTTGGAAATCAGTGTATCCACAATCCTTACTGGGTTGAGCAACTGAATGACGTATGGATGGTTAATGAACATTGCGATAAGCGGCACATAAAATGTAATTAATTTCACATGTATGAAGATGCACTAAAAAAAATTGAGAAAATCTTATAATGATTCTCCCACTGGATCTAATTCAGTTTGAACTTTCATCCAGCTTGACATTAGAGAAACGCTACACATCTGAGACTCGTTATATGTGACCAGGAGCACATCTGTACAGTGCATTCATCATCGGCCAAGTTGGGAGGCAGTTGAAAGTCTCTGTGAGTCTCGGCATTATCATCGTTAAGGAAAGCTAGGATTAAAACTAAAAGCAAACATTTTCTAAACTGAAACTAAATAATATACTACAACAAAACTACAACAAAATAAAAACTACAAATGGTGCTCCCGAAGCAAACTGAAATAAAATAAAAACAAGCATCAAATATTTTCTGTCACAGGTTTTTCAATACTTAACTAATATTCAGCTAAAGTAAGGATTTCTTTTAATTACCACTAACACCTGGAACATGTGTTGCCCATTTTGAGGACATAAGCAAGTAATGTGCACTGTGAGTTCATGCCGCATTCTCTAAAAAACTTACAAAGTATTCATACAACCTCCAATCTATCCTTAAAAAAAATGAATAAAACTTAAACTACACTATATTTAAACTGAACCATATCTTTAAAAAAAAAACAAAACAAAACAAATAACCCCATACTTTAACTGAAACTAAACTGGTTTTCAAATGGAAAATTATATAAAAATGGACATTAAATAAAAAATTAACACTATAATAACACTGGTCTGCATGATGCCATGGGGCTGGATTGGACGATGATGACATCACATGCCTTCACAGTAGAGTCCCAGGATGCCGTGTAGAGCCGGTTCTCCTTCCAGCACACTTTGCTCACGGCATCGTCATGGCCCATGATGGTGTCCTGCCGTCGCCCATAAGCTATCGAGTAGAAATAGCTGGGGGGGGGGGGGGGGGGGGGGGGGGAAACCCCCCCCGTAAGAACACGATTACGGGGGGGGGGGGGGGGGGAGGTGCGGTGGAAAACCGCGCTGTAAGAACACGATTACTGAGGCGGTCATATTGTTGGGCCTGCTACATTACGCAGTTCTGAGCACAGCACATACACGTTGTTGTCCCAGGACGAGCACACCACTGTCGCATCTTCTGGGAGGATGAGGCAGGATGACAGTGCCTTAGGAGAGAGAACGTGTCACCATCAGGACAAGTCAGGACAGGACGGGACTGGACAGGATTGGACAGGACAGGACAGGATAAGATCAGATATAAGACAAGACAAGATAATATAAGATAGCTTTATTGATGCCAATGGTATATTCTTTTCCACAGAGCAACAATTGAAGAGCAAATTTCTAAAACTCACGAAGCCCACGTTTTTTTTGTTGTTTTTGAGATGAGACGTGAGTCAATGAAAAATTCAGCCATGATTGGAACTAAAACTCAGCCCTCATGTTTCAAAACTCACTAACTCATTGAATGCGTTTTGGAAATTTGCTCCTCAATTCACGTGGAGCACAGGCAACGACAGTATATATGCATATACCGTGCAAACAAACTCAAAGAAGCACAAAGTGCACAGAATATTCTGAAAAACAGAATCTTAAGGTAATAAGACAACATAAATTAAGTAAATATATAATAATAATAATAATAATTCTTGTGCAGTAAAAAGAAACAAACAATAGCACCAATATAAGTACTGTAGAGAAGTCACCAGCAGAACAGATAAAAAAAAAGATACTTATAGTTCATTTAGGCGGAAAAGCTAGTGACATGCTGGCTATAGATGGATGTCTGGCTGATAGTCTGGCTGATTTACCATGTTGGAGAAGGAGATGCTTCTCTGTAAGCTGCTGGAATCCTTGGAGAACATCTTCAATGTCGAGTCTGTGAACAGAACAAGTGAGGTACTCCACATGACATCCCGCGATACCAACATGGTGTTGACGTTACAAGAGATCCATCGCACCTTGAGATGATGTGAAAACGGAGAGTCCTGCACGAGTTACTGCGATGCCCGTTATGGCCCTGCGATTTAAGGAAGGAGACAGCGTTTAAAATTAGGGTAAATCTCCTCTCTATAGGACCGAATCACAGTTTAGGGTTTGAGGGCTACGTTTGGCAGCATGCAGATGCCTGAACGCCTAGAAAGGATTTTACCTGAACACAGGCAGAACCATAATAACCAGAATAGTTCCCTCACTCTTTGTGAATCTTGTGGTCGGCCACCATCTTCAGCTTGCTCATGTGGTTCCACGCCATCTTCCTGCTCTCTTCTGTCAGGTCTTCAAAAGACGAGTCCTCGCTGATGGAGGCTAGAGGATCAAGTGCAGAGAAGCAGTTGCACTCTTGGATATCTTTCCAGTAATCACAACACGGTCAGGCCCTTGAGCAAGGCCCTTAACACCAACTACTCCAGGGCTGCTGGGTGTCCGCTGACCCTGTTCTGATCCCAGACATCCCTCACTTGCACGCCACTTCAGAGTAAAGTATCTACTCAATACACACTAAAGTCCTGTTTTTGTGTGTCGCAGGAGGCAGCAGAACTGGCCAAACAGTGCCACCAAGAGGCTGAGAACTGAACTTCGCCGCTCCTGCATCTGATCTTTATCAGTTAACATAACGAGTTACAGTAGCTCACCGAGTGGACACTGCACTAGAGGACAGATCCTCCTCTGCTCCTAAAGAGAGCTTGTTGAGTGAACACTGTCAGCCCCCTCAATACCTGGTGAGAGCTCACTGAGGGAAGCGTTCTGGCTGGGGGTGCGAGACATGCTCTGGAACCTGGGCATGATCCTCTGGGGGTGGGGGATGGTGAACAGCTGCTTCGGGGTCTGTCCGAACTCCAGTATCTGCGTCAGCATGGCGATCTTCTGATCAGGGTCCTCGATACTGTAGAGGACAGGAAGTAAGAGACAGGAAGTTTTCTGCACCCTGTGTCCATGACGACGCAGGCAGCCTGCACTCATCCGCCCGCCCCATTACCTGTCACAGTCGATCCCTCCTTCATATGTCAACGGATGAAAGACTGAAAAAGAAAGAGTGTTATTTCATTACCATCTGAACCCAGGCTTACCTCCGATTTCACAGTCCTTTGTCACTGCAGCTAGTAAGGTTTAGGTTAGTAGGGTGAACTTAACTTCTCTCTAAATCACCTTACAGGTTTTACTCATTTGTAGAGGTGGGTATTTCACAGGAGAAATTAAGGTAAATGTACTCTGCTGGTGATCTTCAGGCTATGTGGCCTAACGACCCGACTACCTGGTCACATAAATCGCTAAGCTAAAGCTAACGATCAGGTTACAAGTTATCCTGATGGCTACCGTCTAAATCAGGGGTGGCCAATCTTATCCGCGAAGGACCAGTGTGTGCAGGTTTTCGCTGCAACTCCCTAATTAGATCACTAATTAAAGGACTGATTGGCTGAAGAGTCCTCACACCTGGGTTTGAACAGCTGACCTAAAGGTTATCCCAAGAACCTGCATACACACTGGCTCTTTGTGGGTTAGATTGGCCATCCCTGGTCTAAATGAAACAAACCCTCAGCATATTTCGGTTACATCACGTTACACCTATGTGGCAGGCGCTTTTATACAAAGCAATGCACATTTTTTAAACAGGAGCGTCAGACAGCCCCTGGTGCAACCAGAGGTTAAGAGCCTCGCTCAAGGGCCCAACGAACAAATCTTTGGGATTTGAACTGGTGACCTTCTGTTCACAGGCACAAAGTCCTAACCTGCTGAGCCACACTGATTGACTTCCTTGTGCAATGGACATTTTCCCTCCTTTCCACTGTTTGCTCTCACTTTTCCCCCAGATAATCTCCCAAAAGTTCATTACTGACACATATCGAGTTGTATCTGGGCAGTGTTCTGCGACACTTTTGAGTGGCTCATAAATTCCCCACCCCCAGGGTGGCTCCTGTCAGAAGACCCCCCTCCCTTCCCGTCCCCGTACCATTGTGGGCGCCTATAGCCTCGCTCCCCCTCTGCTTGTAGCCAAAGATCAGGTCGATCCACTTGTGCAGGTGCTCCGAGACATACTGGCTCTCCAGGGCCTGCTGGCATTTCTGGAGGAAGTCTCTGGTGTCTGGCACAACATCCCAACACACACATACAGGGGCATTACTTTTCATTTTAGGTTTAATGGCCTGTTTGTCTCTATAATAAGGAATTAAGCGCATCCACTAGGGGGCGTGAGAGAGCAGCATCAGTCCAAGGCAGGGGTGGGGAACCTGATCGATGGAGGACCGGTGTGGGTGCGGGTTTTTGGGATGGCCTCTCAATCAGCCAATAATAAAGCAGTGGTTCTCAACTCCAGTCCTGGGGACCTTCTGCTATTGGCTGATTGAAAGTCCATCCCAAAAACCAGCACCCACACTGGCCCTCCATGGATCCGGTTCCCCACCCCTGCTCCAAGGAGTCAAAGGCAGTTATTTCTAGGACTGGCAAACAGAAGCATAACGTGGCACAAGTCTACCTGTCTTCCCTTCTCACCTGAGGCCCAGGGGGGCATGCTCACATCCCCCACCATCCTCCCTCCCTGTCGCTTCCCTAGATCGAGGTTCAGGTTGTTCTCCAGGAAGCTGGCGTCATTCCCATAGAATTCTGGGATTAACTGGGAGGGGTGGGAATTCATCACGGTTGGAGTTACATTATTCGGTACTGACCGAAGGGCATAGGGCTATAGCCATATTAAGCTAATAGCGCCTCCCGGGCTGTGGGAGGGGCCCCATGATGGCACAAAGACTTAACGAATCAAAGCAGGACACAATACCAACCAATGAGCATCTTCACAGTAAAAATACACCAATGTCATACCTCCTTGAAGTCAGTGGCACCCTCTAAGCAGTTTTTCCAAGTTTCCGATATGCTATTGAGGAAAAAACGATGATAATGACATCAGTCAGAAACGCAGAATGTTACAAGAGAAAACACGCTAACGAAATCAGTGTAATCCAGGCCTGGGCAGTCATTTTCCGCGGAGGGCCAAATCTGACTTTTCTCAATTGCCAGGGGATTAGCAACTGAAGAGCAAAGTCCCATTTGCCTAAAGTCTTCCTCATCATATGCTACAGAATGGGGAACCACATCTCACTCAGTCCTCACGTAATACAAAGAACTTTCGTTACTTTTCCAAAACTCACTAAGTCTGCAAAAATATTCCAGAAAATGTATCCTGTGAGCTGAGCGAGTTTTAGAAATTTGCTATTAGGTTGTATTTACATCTATTCATGGGACTTGAACATAGAACTTTCTGGTGTAAAATCACGAATGAAAACTGTATTTCGGGGGGTGACTAAAGACTGAAGGGGATGAACCGAGATCCACGTGGCGTACCTGTTGAACATGCGGTCGGCGTGGTCGTATCGGCCATTCTGTAAACACAGCATGTACTCCGGAGCTATGGGCAAAACAAGAAGACTGAGAATTAAAATGAGCCACAGGTATGGAGGAACCACATCTCCAACCATACTGAGACCGTATTCTGATTGCTGCAGAGAGGAATGTTCCGGAATCTCCATGCACATACCCACTCGGACTAGGTAGAAGAGCACATAGCCAGGAGAGGAGTAGTGGCTCCCGTACATGAACTTGGGGTCCGGCATGTCCCGGTAACGAGCCTGGGGACAAAGGAGCCGTGGATCATGTGACACTTTTCTCATTATAACAGGTACCAGCACTGCCTGAAGGAGAGCGTAAACACCAGCCCGAAATGATTCAGATTCAGCTTATTATTTCTCTGTCCAGGAATGTTACATAACATTATTTTCACAAAAATTAAGAGTATTTTTTACGCTTTTTGCCAACCTATGCTTTGTTGCTGTTTCTTTCAAAAACCGCACTAAAATTAATGTCAAGATTTCGACAGTTTGACCCATAATACTGGTCAATTTCACCCTCAATTTTCTCATTGTAGCCTACAAAAAAATCCCACCGTACTAGGTACCAAAATAAAGCATTTCAGAATTTACACAGCAAAACCTGGGAACTGAAAGTGAGGCCCCCAGTCATCAGGTCGGGGGGGGGGGGGGGGGGCGCCAATAGCCATATCCCAAACCCGGTTAAAATTAAGGACGGGAAGTTTTCGTGTCTCCATTTGGTAGAAAAATAAATAATTCTGACCCGAATCAGTCAATTTGCAATATTTACCTGGCAGTGCCTCATTATAAATAAGGACCCCATTAGAGATAATGCTAATTGGCAGCATACGAATCATAGTCGTTAAAATGACGTTTTAAAGGCAAATGAAATAGTTACCCATAAAATGTTATTCAACTATGCTATGAATTGTGCCTCATTATTTTCACGAGTCACTGACTGGTCATTCAACTCATAAACATGCATGAGTCCAAGGCCTCCTATCTCAAACAGACAGCAGGGGGCGCTCACCAGAAGCCGCTCCAGCCGCTCTTTGTTCAGAGCCCCCACTGGCTTGCTCAGGTCCCGGAAACTTGCTGGATTCCTCAAGTCTTGGAGGAGAGGGGGAGAGTGAGAGAGAGAGAGAGAGAGTGAGAGAGACAGAGACAGAAAGGGGGTGATGACCACGTGACCCAAACCATGTGACACAGACATACAAGGTGGTCTACCACCATCAATGCTAAAACAGCAGTGTGGCTGAACCTCTCTCCCCGAGCCAGTACCCACCTAACTCAGTACTGGTGTAATCGGCGATGACCCAGGGGAAGACGGGGTACTGTGACAGGTCGTTGCAGCTGCGGTCTGCCAGGTTGTTCAGATGCAGCAGGTATTGGTAGTTACTAATGTGGCCCCTTTGCCATTGCAGCATGTAGCTCTCAGCCGTCTGCTCCACCATGTGGTTCTCTGGTGTAATGACAGCCAAGGGATATTATAAAGGCATTTTATAAAATAATACTCCTTTTGAAAAAGCAATTCGAGGTTAAGGGCCTTGCTGAACCGCTCAAAAATAAAAATCACTCTGTGGATGCTGGGATTTGAACTGGCAACCTTCTGTTCACCAGGAATAAGTGCCCCAAACTACTCCCGGTCTTCAAAGGCCAGGGTACTGATATTTATGAATGTAAACTACATATGACGCTAATGATCCTTCACCGCTAAGTCTGGAAATTTGGCACTCGCTAAAAGCCTCAAGGATAAGGATTGGGAGCCAGTAATCTTAAACTGCAAGCAAACATTTAAAAAACAGTTTCTAGCATGGCTGGGGAAATCCTTTTTGTGTTGTCCCTAAAAAGCAAACGTCAAAAGGCTATTAAAAAAAAAACTTTGCAAACAGACCCAAGAAGGTAGCGATGTAGTAGTAGAGTTCATCCCTGTCCTTGGTGTTGTAAACCTTCAAGTAGATGTCTGAGCAGAGGTCATTTTCAGAGCAGAACACTTCAAGTCCCTATTGGAAAGAATAACAGTGAGACCCTCAAATTGAATGCAGCTGCAACTAACTATACAAGTACAGATGCTCCTCTACTTACGAACTTTCAACTTACGAACTTTCAGACATACGAACAAAGAGGACTGCAAGTCCAAATTGTGTTAATTTGGCTCCTGCTTCCTGTCCGCAACATTAATTCTTTTTCTGCGCACCAATTCCGCCTACTATGACTTCTGGCCACTACTCCCGCCGCGCAGCAGCATAGCGTGCAAACTCCCAGCATCCTAGTTCTTTGTACTTGCGTATACCCTTAAAACGATGTTGAATAACGACTTACAAATATTTCAAGTTACGAACGGCCATTACATAGCTCATTCGCAAGTAGAGGAGCAATGTATACGTCTTATTTTCAGTTTTACAGTTTTCACATGAAAGGTCCTCTGTACATGTAAGGCAGGAATGAGTTTGTTTTTTCCAGGGCCCCACTCAAAAAGTTACCCCCCCCCCCACCGCCAGAAATTTCAAAAATTAAATGGGTAGCTAGTGAGTAGAGTTAGAAGATCGTAGTTAGCTAGCTGGTTAGCAGAACAAGCTGCTTCAGCACTTACTAAATAAGGAACGTATTAATTTAATGTTTAGTGCATTTACTGTTTGTTGCCAGCAGGGGGCATCATAGTTTGAGAGGCGGTAAACACTGCAGCAGGAATCGGCTTATTCTGTGCAGGTGCTTGACTGAGAGCTTAGCGGCCTGACTCACCAGGGGCCTCAGGCCATGCCGTCGCTTGTAGATCCTCCTGACACTGTGAAGCATGATTTTCACCACCTGCTGCTGTATTTAAAGGGGAACACAGCAGTGAGGTCAGGGAGACACGTCCACCGTGCGCCACGGTGCTCAAAGGCAAATAAATCAAACACCAACTATTGTGATTTGATGTGTTATTGCGTTTATCTCTTCGAAAAACCATGTACACAGAAGCAGGGAGTATATAGGCACATATTTATGCTTTATTTACTTAGCACACCTTTTTATTCAAAGTGACACACAATTAGGAATGCAGGCTCAGACAATCCATGGAGCAATTGGAGATTAGGGGTCTCACTCCAGAGCCCAATGCTGAAATCACTGACACGCTGGGATTTGAACCGGTGACCTCCTGATCACAGGCACAGTTCCTTATCACACTGAGCTACATTATTCTTAGCACATGAGGCATAAAAATAGTGATATTCAATGTCAACAGCTCTTGTGGAAATTAATTGGTTGCCAAGCGTGATTTTTATACCAATTAGACAAAGTGCATGTCTTTAGGCAGCAGGATGAAGCCAGAGAACCAGCGGATAACACAGGGAGGACATGCAGAAAGAGCAGGTGGGATTCGAACCCACAACCCAAGGCAACACTGAGACACTATGCCTCCCAAAAACACAAGTAAAAAAAAATTAATTACACAAAATCCAAGTACTGTACCACCATTAAAAATAAAAATAAAAGATGTTAAGCTTAAGAAGTGTGCCTTTTGGTGCAGTGAGCATACTGGGATACCCGCAGAAGGAACTGTGAAGGTACATTTCATATTTTCTGGAGCAACACCATGTCCTAGCCACAGCTAGGCTAACACAATCTGGATTTCCTTAAGGAAGTTTCTGATCTTGGAATCCCACAGCAAATATTCAACACAGATACTACAAAAATTAAAATTTTATACAATTTCCAAGGTATGTTGCCGAATGTTTGTGATGCGTCAGCTGCTAATGTCGATTCCACACATGCTACGGATTGTGAGTCATATGCTCTTCTTCCACTGAACCAGCTGGGTACCTTAATTTCAAACTGTTTGTGTGGTTTCTGGATCCACTAACCACCAATGTAATTAAGGAGCTTCTGTGTGTAATTTAAAAATGCACGTCAGAGTTCTGAATTATTAGCTCTTAAGACAACTATAATTAAGACTTTATTCAAGAAGCCTGATCTGAATTTACATAACATATGTCTATCTGTTCTATCCCTGATTCTAATTGGCTTTTCCCAAACCTTCATCTTCACCTACAATATCTGTTGCTCACCAGTTGTCTGGCTTATGATAATCCAGCAGCGTCTGGCCACGTTTCAGCCTGCATTGGGGTAATAAGCTACACTGAACAGCCTCCGTTTTCTCTTGGACAGACTAGTGTCAGTGTACAGGTGGCATCTTGGTTTATGGCTCTTCTGTCAGACTGTTACCGACTTGCCAGAAGGAGATAAAGTCTTGAAATATCCAGCAATCGTGCACAGAGTCTTACAGGGGGCTGTGGTGGACTCTCAGCTCTCTCACTATATATGCTGGCCAGACAGCAATAAGCGATGACTGATCACCTTTTTAATAGTTATACGTATGGTGAATGCGTAAGGATGTTATTCTTGGGGATATTATTCCAAGCATGGTGTTAACTACCATTGACATCCTGACCACATTTCATAGATCTGTTAAACCCAGAGAAAAATGTTGACCGGCCAAAATGGAGACATAATATAAACTTTGTACAGAGAGGTATAAACATGTACTCAACATCACTGAACTTCCTGCTGAGCTCCAGTAAAATGTTAGATGCCCCCAAGTCAAACATTTTCAAACTTTGGTGTTAAATTTGACGAGGACTGGACAGATTTTTGAGATGCTGCAGCCTCCATATTTAGACATAAAGAGGGTCACCAACATGGCTCCAGAATAAAAAGTGAAAATACAAAACGACTGTTTCCCGTTCATTTCGTTAAAGTTCATTGATGTTGATTGTCAAGATACCCAGATATTTGAAGGTAAGCTGATTTTTTTCCTTCTATTATTATCAACATGTTCTGGAATATGGTAGGGGGGGCAGAGGGCTTACCGGGTAGCCGTTGAGAGGCTGAAAGTAGAGGTTCTGGTCTGTGATGCATACGTGTCCTGGATTGGTGACCAACGGTGTCACCATCTCAGCCTCGCATTCCATGTGAGGTTTTTCTGAGACACTCTGGAAGCTACGAAAAGAGACAAGGTCGTCAAGCAAACGTGACATTGCTAGCTGCCTCAAAACATTAAACATTATCACACTGAAGCCCAACTGGACAAATGTCCATCTGCTAGGGAAACTATGCGCAATTTCATCTGAATGCTAATTTACTTTGCTAGCAAAACATTGTTTTTAGCTCTTCCTGGTTTTTTGTGACTTTTCTTTCTACAGATATGAAGGAAAGACGCAGACAAACAAAATAATGCCAAATCACCTTCAGCTGACTGTACGCTATTTTATTTTTAAACGTTTAAGGTCCTTTCAGTTATTTGCTTGCTACTGATGCTTCTGCTATTACAGCTAAATGTTTCTTTTCAAAATAAGCACCATAAACAGCTGTTTCAATCATTCTGATTTACAGCTACCTCAGTGGGTTTTTTCAGAAAGTAATGAAAACGTGAGGCACAAAAGGGCCTTTGCAGTCTTATCCCAAAACACTACGGGTGTTTCTCAATAGCAAGAACACAAAGATCATATTTGCGGTCTTGGCAAAACCAGTCTTGCGAACTGCCCTTCCAAGAACAAACTTGGGGTGCAATGAATCATGGGATTGGTCTCGTTCAGTGAGGATGCAACCGATGTATCCTTGATATTTGGGGCAGAGCAAGACCAACATCTGGGGATTTTTACTGTCTTCTGTACTTGTGTTATTAGTATTGCAACTGGTCTTCAGCAATGAAAGATGACTTAAAGCGGGCACACAAAACACAAGTATGGTCAACTATGCACATAGAGATCCACCCTATGTTGAACCTTAAGACCAACTGACCTATGGACCGTAAACATACAGTGTTGATTCATACCTGTTCTTATCAAATGATGTGCGTGCTAGCCGAGACTGCAGATTGGCAGCGATCTGGAACAATAAATGCAACATAAATCCGTTGATTTTAACATCATACAAAAAAAATAACGTGTCGTTAAATTAAATAATGATTATATGGTGGAGCTACCCAGGATATGACCCAAATGGATTCCTGTGAAATTTCCACCTCACAAGAACTTTCAGCCACTTGTTAGCCATTTAGTGGTCATAGACGTTGTCAAGGTAACTCACCATGGCGGTCTGGTCTCCAAGTTTGTTGAGGCATGATGCTCTGTGTAGCTGTAACACCACAGAAAAACACCTTACTAGTGAAAGTGTGTAGAGTCCTGACAGCAATCCCAAGGTATCACGAGGTGGGAACAATTAACTTTTTTTTTTGGGGGGGGGGGTTAGTATACAACAGGCCACCACAAGGGGGTGCCTCAGCTCTCAGGAACTCCACCTCCATGCAGTCTATGCACACTATATTCGCTATGAAAATCACGTACCTGGAGCAACGTTTGGATGACGTCCTCTGTCTTCCTCGACACATCGAGTTGAAAGAAGAAACTCTGGTCCCCCTAAGTTGGGTGGGAAAATCAGCTCAACAAAATGGTAACACAAGATATAATTAATACGAGTAACACTTATACAATATGGGTAAGAAATAACAAATAATATTTATTGCAAGATTTTTCAGGGGAATTAAGGTAAGTCCTTTAGCTGCACCAAATCAAGAATACTTACTAAAGCACGATTGGCAATAATGTTGCCAATCGTTGCCAATAGTGTTTGCCAATAAGGATTAGAGTGAGACTGTTCTTACCCGCTCAATCCTGTAGGGAGCAACAATGTTGCTCTCCTTAATAAGAAACACCTTAAAAAACAAGGACACTGAATTACCAGTTAGCTAGTGATGGGTAAATGAAGCTTCCTGAACAATTTGCTATATTTTTTGACCCCACTTGATGGCACTCTTGGTTCTCTTTGGGGCATGCTTTGAACAAAGAGCACCATCTAATGGGGTCAGAAAATACAGCAAGTGGTTCATGAGGCTTCATTTGGCCACCACTACAAGTAACATTAGCATCTTGTCGTACAAACTACACAGCTGCTGACGCAAAACCAGCAAGCTAGGAAACTAAGCACTGCTATAGCTTAACAATATTAAAAAAAAAAGAGGAAAAGGGTAAAGTGAGGCCCTCTAGAGGCAGGAAAGATGGCCGAAAGGTGTTCAAATGACCTGGGTTTACAGTCGACATACCTGTTTGCAAGCAACGGAGAGTCCAACCAGCTTGCTTCTGAGAGGAAAGAAAACAACAACAAAAAAAAAGAGTTAAATAAATAGTAATAACAATAATAAACTGAAACATGAATAATAAACGCTAGAACCTTTATTTTCTGTATTTTACAAATACATATGACAGTTTTACACACTAAGGCTATATTTGATTGTTGCATATAAATGTCGCCTCATAATGTACACCTTAAGTCCACTTCCTTAGTCTGCTTCTAAACCCATAGTCTCCATAAGGCACTTACTCATTAAAAGGGTTTTGGTCATTCTCTTCAACTCCTTCAATTAATTTGCAGTCTCTAAGCGGTATCTGGGGAATCAGGCGTTTTGGTTAATAAATCAAATCTATGAACAATTAAGTGATTCATCATCTTACACTCCCTGCTACATACCTTTAAAATCGGTTCAGCGGCTGGTTCTGGCTCAAAAATGATGGATTTAGAGCAGATCTTCAGTGATCCTCTTATTCTCCTAGGAAACACAGCATTTTAAATCAGTAAACAAAAAAACAGAATGTGTAAAGAAAATTCTGCACAGCAGCCATTCTCCAGACAGATTTATTCTTAAGAATAACCCTCCCTATGCCTGCTTTTTAAAGGCGAATGACGGTGGATGATTCTACTACAAAGTTGACTCAACGCTAATGATACACTGGAGGGCCACTAGGAGTCACTAGAGTGCCAGGCTGCAGGTGTGACAAGGAGCAGGAAGGAATGCAATGGATGCTCTGCACTGTGAAACCCTAACTATACAGGACATGTGACCCACCATCTATGTGCTTCTTCTAGCATTTACAGAGGCCAAACCCTTTCATTAATAGCTAAAGAAGTGCACCTTAACTAGACCCTTTCGGTCAAAAATGAAGGTGCTGCTTGCTTTGTTGTCGGATTTGTACCTTTTCTGGTTTGTACCGTTACTGATCACATTGTATGCCGTGTGTTGCTCAAAATAATACTCCTCTAGGTCAAGTAGCAATAGGGAAAACCTAGACAGGAAAAAACACAGTGAAGGAGAATCAGAAAATCATCAATACACAAAAGTACAAAAACAATCACACAAAAAGCCAACTTGCCAACATAACTGTGCCTCATCTCAGTGCAGTCAGGCCCAATCCCAAGACAGACATGGGATTTTGGACAGAATGTCTTAACTTTGAACATATGAACGAGAATGAGATTTATATCTTGGCAAAGTCTAACTCTACATGGTTACATTGTTTTAATTTCTCAGGGTCTCATTTTCTGTTCATACTTATCAAAGTTACCAAACAACAATACAGCAGCGGACATAATGCTTATTATATACAAACAATTTTATTAATTAACTGTATATTTAGTGTAAAATATGTATATTTAGTGTAGTATATGTAGCCAGCTGAAACCTCCACAAAGTCAGGTTTAGACTCGATACAGCCATGAAAAGTTAGCAGAATCTGGAAAATTCCAAAATGAAGTGAAGCCTTATTCACCATTTGTACAAGTAGTAGAACAGGTTCATTGATATGTGTTCATTTTTGCATATACCATCTTGCTCTTCTTTCATAAGATATACACACATAGAGTTGAGAGTTACGCTTGGGGTCGAAGCACAAGGTCAACCATTTATCTAGCACCCATAGAGGATTTTTTGGGGGGTAGGGGCCTTGCTCGAGGGCCCAACCCGAGATGTGGCTACCCTGCCAATCACGGGCGTTTGAACTGGCAACCTTCAGATCACAGGCACCAAGGTCTAAACTGCTGAACCTCACGCTGCCAAAGTCCGGCCTAACATGAGGGGAAAAACAGATCTTCGAAATTTCTCCATCTGCAGCTCCTTCGCAATCTGCATTTGAGAAACGGCTACGGCCAGTCCGCGGGGAATCCCTCTCATCACTGAGAAACAACACACTATAGATGTACAGGCTGGAAGTATAAAAATAGAATGCATATAATAATACACAAAATACACACAAATATAGGGATTCAACCAAATATAAATGCATGGCCAAGAAACTCACTTAGATATTAATGATAATAGTGACCGGAAAACAGAGTGACTTTAAACTTCATGGTGGGCAGTATTTAACCCGAAAGGAGGGCAATGAAAGGCGGCTAAACTGGTCAATGAATACCAGCCTGTCAAAGTCCCACCACCATGGGCAAGAGGTGGGTTTGCCAAATTCCAGCCCCCACTCAGAATGTTTCAGAAACTACATAAACAGCCAGCCAGTGGAGTCAGATGATTGTAGCTGGTTAGCAGGACCTGCTCCTTCAGCATCTCTTAAATATCTAGTGTAGCGGGTCAGCACGCAAACACAGCTGACCATGGGCTCCGATGCGTCGCTGCCTCCTTTGTTTGGACACTAAAAACTCATGAACATCCCACATTGAACAGCCTTTTCCAAACGACCCCCCTCACCGCGATTTTCCGGGCCCGTAGAAACAGGAAGAGTCTCCTGTGGTCATTTTATTGATGCCACTACGGGGGGGGGGGGGGATGTCTTCTGGCTTAAAAGCATGTTACCGGAATCTAACTCGCAACCTCACCTACTGCGTTCCCGACAGGCAAATAGTCAATTAACCCTGGGAAATGAACCGAATACAACGATTTTAAAGCACCAGACTGAATCACTGTAATAATACAGTACAAAATACAAACAGAAATGCTTCAGTTACAGCCCACTGTAGAATAATAATAATAATAATAATCCCGCATAAGATATCTGATGGTGCACAAAGGGCATGAACTCCAACCAGATCACCGAAGTGTTTCGGCAGCAATCGGCAATGACACCGGCGCGTTTCTGCCTGCGATCCTAAACAAAACAGCGTTTTATCAAAAAGGTCCGAAATCTATATAAGCGCCGATAATGACAGGAAGGCTGGCCGGCCTAAAGCGTCGCGCCGGAACCAGGAGGCTCGGTTAAAAGTCGCCTGAAGTCGGAGCACCGCGATCAGGAAGCGCCGGTACTGCATGCATGCAATCACTATACCGATCATTAAAAACAAACTGAATAAAAGAATCACTTTTAAATATGACAGGGCTAGGGATCAGCGCGGCAGACAGGCACTGGTGCTTCGTTACCTCTCTTTGGGACGCTCTTTCTTCCTTATAAAAGCCATTGCACGCAGCCCGGCGCATTTGGGGAGGTAAAGGCAGCACTTTCCGGGTAAACAAGGAAATGGACGAGAGCTGGCGCTGAAGGGCAGGCGTGGCGGCGCAATCCGCCCCGGGCAGCTGTGAGGATCGGGGCACCGCTTTGGGTCAGAAAGAAATATATTTAAGAAAAAGCGTTTGGACTCTGCGCAGTGAATTACATCATTCTTATTATGATGCTATTATTCCGAAAAGGGGAAACCACGTGTTCAGCTTCATACCAAAATATATTATCATAGTCTTTTTAATATTGTACTTCTATATATGTTTTTATATGAAAACCTAATGGACATTGCACAGATCAAATACGACATTTATAGCGGTGAACCAGTTTTATAATTTTAAAATTTAATAATCAAATTTTAAATAGTCTTGCAGTTTAAAATTATTGTACTGATTTCAGTTTATACTACAGTTTAGCGTACACTAACTTAAAGCTTTTATTTATAGTATACTGTAAGGAATAAAGTACTGTATAAATAAGTACAGTACTACAGGGAGATGGTGTTCTGACGTGCACCAGCTACTTTATTACACTAGGGGGCAGCAGTGGAACAGTAATTGTTGGCCATCGACAGCCAAAATATGTATCTTGTCCGTATTTACATTTTAGATTTCTTGTACTATTTTCATTCCTCTTGAAATGAATTATATTCCTCTGTTTTGCAATACATGCCGTATTATCCTTGCATACTGTTATAATTATTATATAATTATGAAGACGTTATCTTTTTAAAAATATAATTTATTTTACGTTTATCACAGAGCTGGCAGGATGTTTTCCAAAAACACATAAAATGTATGAAAGTGTATCTGCTTTAGTCTCGCCATGCTCCCTCATATTCAGAAATGAAACGTACCACTTGACACCTTAGAGACCAATCTAGATTAAGCTCTCACTTCTTATAAATTACCCAAAACTTTAGCTGTGATATTGCCTGTGGTTTTGCTTGCGGAACATGAGCCCCCTTGTCACGTGACTAACGTTTTCTGTCTTTCTTTCTTCGATGTCATAGTTCACTGGCTTTGGGCGCGCGGGCGGGGCGGGGAGGGGAGGGGGTCATTTGGGAAAAGCAAGATCAGAGCATTTCCTGAAAACCTCCACTGCCATAATCAATAGCACATTTAGGTCCCGGTTTGGCAGCCCCAGCCTGGTGACTTGCTGATCCTCCAGGTTTGCCTTCAGGTTTTCACTGTTTAAAAGTTGTAAAAATTCGTGATCTGCCAATGAACTAGGAGTTTGACCAGATTGGAAATGCATAAGACTGCGGACCTGATCGCCAAGTCATAGGCATGATTCTAGTCACGTGCATGGACAGTATAACGAATTATTCTTGCTATTGTTATTATAGGCTACTAAGTTACAAGTCAACTGTGACATCGGGGGGAAAAAAGCATGAAGTGACAGTTAATCCTTCCTGTAAGTTTGCAGTGTCCCGCGCCTAAGCTTCGCTCCGGTGGGTTTTAATAAAGGGCGCTCTGTCCGGACCATCAATGACAGCTTTGTAACAAGGAAGCAAACTCCACCCAGCCACATGCTTAATCCTGGCCAGTAACGCCAGCAGGACGGCTAATGGATGCTGCAGCGGAGAAGGCTCCGTCAGCAAACGCGATCAGCCACAGGGACACAAATGAACAATCTAGCAAAGTTAAATCACGTATCATTTCATCCATCAATTGTATGCATGCATACCGTAGTAAAATACCTATGTAAAGCGATTATTACGCACAAATATCAACCCGAGACCAAGAATCATCTGAAAGTTCAGGGTTAAAAACGGTACAAGGGTTTGGTTTTTTATTTTTTTCCCCCTCTCTTTTGGCAGTTTTCTTTTGTTTAACCACCTGCTGTTCAACATGATTACTCACAAGCCCTTGACAGAGGCTTCCTGCATCTACACCGAGGCCGACGTCGGGGGTGTCGTCAGAGCCGACAGCCTAATCTCAAAGTCCATCAGCCCACACTAATGGTGAAGCTGTGGTCAGTAAATAAGCACTTTGTGCATCATGTGGAGCACAAATGAGGTATTAGAGCAGATCGAGGTGGTAAGACAGGATGTGCGGGGAAGAGTTAGAGTCGGATCATTCAGTGATCAGTAGGTGGCAGTAGTAAGCAACATTTGTAACATTGGAGGTAGATCTGTTTTAAAATAATGAAATAGGTTGATTTTCACCTACTCTTTGGTCATACCCGTCATTATTATTATTATTATTATTATTATTATGATAATGCGCCCAGAATTGCGACATTACAACATTGTAATTACAAAGTAAATTCAAGTTTTAACTAGTTAAAATATTTTGGGATATTGAACGGTAAATTATGAAGCAATGTAGGCCTGTTTCCAGATCTGTCAGTGTTGCTTCTTCTTACTGGTGGATAACAGCCTGAATGCATTTATTAAGCTAAATTAGGTGCCCTAACTCTGAACGTTGTGACATCGCGCTGTCGTTTGCCACAGTATTCATCGCTGCTATTTGTAGTAACCTTAAAATGAAAGACACAATCATTCATAGTTCAGGTAGCAGACATATCTTTTCTTGTGACATTTTATGAAAGAACATTTTACATTTTATTTTATTAAACCGTAATGGCCAACAACAAATATCGTTTTATTTCCGAAGAATGTCCTTAGGACTGGTTACTTTTCTCCTTGTTAGAATCATATTTCAAAAAGATGACAACTATTCTCGATAACGAAATTTTGCTAGGTGTGAGAAAATGGCTTCATATATAATGTTAAGTGACACACTCAGCAGAATTTGCTGTCTAAAATTTATGCTTTTCAATTCACCTCGGGTTGATTAAACAATTTCGCCAGTTGAAAGCACACTGTAAATTCTCCATTAGTATCAAGCTTTGCGACACCGTTACCGTTCCACACAATTGTCGCTTTTTCCTACACATCTTCTAGCTATATTTTGTCAGCAGAGACCTCTCTTGCCAATATCACATTTTTATAAATACTACAATCAACACAATTTACAAGCTTAAATGCAATATCTTCAGGAACGTAAGGGAAGACAAAGGCAGTATTTTGTCATTTTGAAAGCACACATTTATGTCAGGATGACTGTATTTATTAGGCCTATGTATACGGGTACTTTTTCAAATAACAGTTTACAGACGATTCAAACCTTATATATATCGATCCATCTTCCAGCCGTTTATCCCGGTCAGGGATACTGGGTTGAACATTGGGGATTGAGGTCTCCGCCTATTCTGTGGGGAATATGATTAGTGGCGGGGGCGGTTATATTAATAGGTTTTGATTAATAATAATTTATAATAATTTGTTTATAATAATTTATGCGCATGTATACATGCATGCATTATTTACAATAAGCTCACATTTATTTACAATGATTATTTATGGCATAAAAATTTCACATCATTCTCTTTATAAAACTTTTATATTCATATATGTTAATTTGTGCAGACTAACCTATTCTCATACATTTAAAATAAGTGTGACCATAGTTTTCAAAAACATGTATACAACTATAAGGAATTCTTAATTTTATAATTGAAACTCAAAGCTGAAAGTCTTTGTTTACATCCCGTCAGTATTGGTGCCTCACACAAGCTTCCCCGCTGGCATCTCCAGACGGACACAAAGTGCAATTGGCTGGCAGCTCAGCACCCTATCAGAAGATGATGCCCTAGGCGGCTGCCTTTGTCAGCTTATGGATTGACACAGTGCTGCATTTTGTAAGTAATACTACATAAAGCAACTAGACACAGGTTTTTTGTTCAGGCAAGGATTAAGGCAGTTGATGTTAAAAATGGCCACTAGGCTTTAAAATCGCTCTTCGAAGTCACCAGCGCTAGACGGCCGCTCGGACATTCCAGGAAACTTGACAGTCTTTCGGCTTCACCTTGGGAGGTCTACACCCCCTTCAGCATGGGACAGAGGGTGGAGCAAGAGTATCAGTTAAGGTGTCATTTAGTCTATGATCTGTCAGGGTCGGTCTGCTGATAACCCTGAGGACCAGTTGCAACGATCACGACCCACGTAACGGAGATCTACTTCGTGCCTTGGCCCTCCTTAGCACTGACCAAGAAGAATGTAAAATCATCCCCCTTCTAAATTTACGACTAACAAGCATATTCAGGTTTCCGCTACAGCGTTACCATAGACTGTTCGCTCATTTGGGACCTCATGCTCCTAACATCAAAATGATGACTTGATGGATATATCCTTAGGTTATATCAGCAAAAGCTGGAATCATATAAAGTCTTTTTTAAAAGTCTGGCAGGCTGGCTTCAAGGCAGGAGATGAAAAGGCATCCCAAGGAGACCGGAGCTCATTGTCGGAGCCCATTCGGCTGGTCCCCCAACACCGGAACGTGTCTTAGATCGACGGATCTTGTCTCGAGTGACTTTGCTGTCATCTGCCAGCTACCTCGGCCCCCTAAATGCATCAGTGAGCAGGGAGATGATTCTGTCTTCCTTCACGGCCTGCCAAAGGGCTCGGATGATCCACAAACACACTATTCGCTGTGTTCCAATTCACACTGGGATTGGGGGGGGGGGGGAGAGACAGAAAATTAATGCACCAGCGCATATGCCTTCAGGAATGGCAGTAAGAAAAGGAACCTATTTCATTTTTTTTTTTAGGATGGAAAGTTTCTCTTTTTTGTGAATTTACACAGTTACCACCTACGCTCGTTAATCCTGTTTGTGAAGAATTGTTGTGTAAGTCATTGTGTTTTTTCGGTAATATGTAAGGTCATGCCGATTATGGCTGGGAAAGAGAAGTATTTCCAGCCAGAGTTAAGTTTCATTACTCGGTAATCGCGAAGAGGACCCGGCCACTGTCGCGTGCCCGAAGCAAGCTGAGCAGCCGTCTCTTGTTTTCTGGAAGATTCTGTCGCCCCTCTTGGTTGCCGGTGGGTGTGAAGTTTATGGGAGCGCTGCCATCTCTGAGCCCCGCGAGTCGCCTTTTCCGACGTTAAAAAAAAAAAAACACACCAGTATGGTACAAACAGGAAGGAAAAAAAACCCAGTGACCCATCTGCTACATTTCGTAAGAATACTGTGGATTGCGGCCCACTTTGTGTTTGTTGGGCCTAACTGATGCTCTGGCGTGTTCTGTCCCTGAAACTTTCAGGTGTGCTGGTTTGGTACGTGACTTTCCAGTTGGCACAGCGTTACTCTACCACATGATTTCACTCCCGTCCGACCTTTACGGCGAGGTCATATTAAAGTCATAGCTACAATGTATCATTTTACATTGGTGGAGCAGATGTGTGGGTTAGCCCACTGTTCCTGAGATTGGCAGGGAGTAGGTTAAAATCCCATGATCAGCCATGTGATGTCACCATTGGGCCCCTAAGCAAGGCCCTTAGCCCTGCAATTGTTTTCTTAATTGTACCTCACTTTGGATAAAAGCATCTGGAAATAAAATATACAATACCAGTCAAAAGTCAGGATACACCTGCTTTTAATATGTGTGTGTGTGTGTGTGTGTGTGTGTGAGTGTGTATACATTCACCTTCTGGTTCTGAAAGGATAAAATTTGTGACTTATGCTCTGTTGGATTCTTCATAAACATAATTAGTTTTCCCCATTCCCACAAATCCCATATGTTTTTATATTTGAATAAGAGTGGAAGACGTAAAATCACAGAAATGTAGCGTTATGTGAAATAATAAGTAATCACTGCTCTTTCAAGGAGTGAACATAAGTTATAAGGCACCATTACATCCAGTTTAATTAAAATGTGTTATAGTACATAGGATGTGACAAACACAGTGAGGATAGAATGAAGGAATTAAAAATGATAATTATGAAGCAAAATTTGTTCTAAAAAAATGACATCAGGCAAAAAAATCTGGTTTGGTGGTGTATGAAATTCTATCATCTGTACCTGGAGTCATATGATCCATCCATCCATCCATGCTGGGTAGGGTCACAACCAAATAGACAAACAAATAATAATGACAACCACAAAAATAAGAGGAACAATAACAACAATATACATTATTGTTAGGAGTAGTAGTAGTACTGATATTCAGAATGTCGGTGAATTCTTGCAGCCTTCTTTGCACTGATTACAGCCACCAACATTATGAACTTCATTAGCTGTCTGTTGGGGTTTGATTGTAGTTATGTTATGCCTATGGGTGTCCACAGGTTATATTTCTAAGTCATGCTGGGTGGTGTGGATAATGTTCTCACTGGCTCACTGGCCCAGTTCGTTCACGCTCTCCTGTAGCGGAAACCTCTGGGACGGGAAATGTAAGCCTTTACAGTATCTAGCGCAGTAGCAGTAAGAGCCATCATCACTGAGAAGTTACCGCAGATTGGATTTCCAGAACATACTATTTACAATAAAAATTTACTATATTCAGTACAAAACATTCTCAAATAACGGAGTCCTTCATCGGACGCCCCTTAGTTAGGTTTCTTTTTCCTGCCCGCTTTCTGTTTCTCCGTTTGTCTCGACGCCCACTACGAGGTCCCCGCTGTGTCAGAGGTGCGCTCTGGGTGTTTTCCCAATCTGCCCTCCGACAACCCGCGAAAGACACCAGACAGAAGCGTGTTCATAACTGAGTGAATGAATGATTAAACAAACAAATGAAAGTACATATAGTTCTCATAAAAATTGGCACCTTCATTGATTCTATTTTTGCACCTCTAAGAAGCAAAAACAACAAGTAAATCCTTTGCATTTATACAAATATATTTATTAAATCACATCTGATTGTTGTAAGATGTGAAACCATTGACCCCTGTCACATTGGTCAAAACTCAGGGTATTTTGTCAATAAATCACGCATCTGCAAACATGTAATGCCCATAATGATATTTGTCAACAAAGACAGGGGAACAGATCAGCTATTCATAATGTAAATCTCAGAATGACAGAGGACAAACCACTGCTTAGTTCAGAGTAAGACTGAGGGAGAAAAAACTGCATTAATAAGAGTGGGGCTGGTTTTGTTTTTGGTTAAGGATTCTCTTACTAGTCTGATCGTTGGTATTTAATCATGTACACCTACCCGCTATAATCTATAGCCCGGCCAAACCATCAGGTGCAATCTATTTTCTCCTAATAATTGTGTTTGGCTCAGTGGGTTAGGATGCAAGGGTCAGAAGGTGGCTGGTTTAAATCCCTTGGTGATTTCATTGTTGGACCCTTGAGCGAGGCCCTTAATCCCCAGTCGCTCCAGGGACCGGCTGACCCTGCGTTCTGAAATGTACCTCACTTTGGATAAAAGAGTCCGTTACGTAAATAAAATGAATGTTGACAAGTGATGGGCCTCACCTTACATACTAATAACACCACTGACAGGCTCAAAGCCAAAAATGATTTTCGAGGGGGGGTATGAACTCGTTATTTTACTAGCTGGCTATGTGCCAGGTTGGGAGCAAACAAATTTCACGGTGCCCGAGGGGGGAGGTCAAACCTGTAATTTTTCTACGTGGCTACATGCCCGACCACTAATAAGAATTCATTAATACATTTACTCATGGTATTAATTATGGGGTAAAGTGGCTCATTACCTAAATTATTAACTTGTGTTTACTTATAACTCCCGATAGTAAGTGCACTGCCAAGGTTTATTTAATTATGTTTTCACATGATTCTTACTTATTGCCAGTTGGTACGTTGGAGCAGAGGATCTCTGCCTTCCATGCGGTCAACTGGGTTCACCTTGGTTAATTTGAATAGCGTTTTTCCAAGGCATCATTGCAGGTCTATTGCTACATGATTAGCCCGTCATCTCGATAAACAGACACATTTGTAGAGGGAGAGATTTTCCGGAGGCTGGAGAACAATTGCCGCTCTCTATCGCGTGCCTCTTTTTGGAAACGAATATGCAAACGGCTCTCTGCGTGACTTATCTGTGACTGCATGATTACCCTAAATGTGTAGCCGTGGAATGGAAAATTTGCTGAAGGCGCAATTATTTCATCTTGTGAAAGAGAAGAGCGGTGTTTGCAAGGAGAGCGAAGACGTGACCGATATTTGATCATGCTAATCGTACCGCATCTCGTGAGAATTAATCCGCAATTTGCTGTAGTCTCCACTGAGTAATTATGTTGTGCATTGTGTTTTCCGCTGGAAACACAAACTGCATTCACAGTGAGGTATGACATTGTGTTTGGCCTGTTCAGCAATCAATTTATTAATCAGAAGAAATATACCTATATTAAAACTTGTTCAGTTCATTGGACTGAATATGATTTTGCCCCATTCATATGCACTCAGACATTAAACAACCAGACCAACTCCCACAAAACACACTCAGACCCTAAACACCAAGACCAACCCCCACAAAACACACTCAGACCCTGAACACCAAGACCAACCCCCACAAAACACACGCCCAGACCCCGATGTCCAAGACTAACCCCTACAGGTTCACTTGGCAGAATATCCACATCCCCATTGGGCCCTTGAGCAAGGCCCTTAAAGATGAGCCCCGAAAATTGGTCCAGGGGCCCTGGATGAATGGCTGGCCACGTGCTCTGATCCTAAGCTTTGCTCTCATCTCTATGTACATGTCTATCTTAAAAAGGAGAGCATGATGGGATATGCGAAAGCTAACATTCTAATGGAGGCCTACCTACACAAATGGTAAATAAAGCTACATTTGCCCATGGGTCACTCTCTCAATAGGCCTACTCACCTACCTCACCGTCATCTCCCTTCTGCTCAAAACAAAGTCCTAAGAACCAAAATCTAATTCATTAAGAATCCCCTAAGCAATTTTTATTGAAGTAAAAAGTTGAAATCCAAGTCAAAAGAGCTGGAAGAGTACATATCACACTGTTTCCTTTAAAGTGTGCTTTGCGTTTTTTGCAAGTTCCCGTAGGCCTATATTTGAATGTATTTGAAAGTCTTTGCCCAAATAAAATATTTTATTTTTCATTCTTAATGTGCCTGTGAGTGAAATTAAGTAAATGGGATTAGCATCTTTTGCTAAATAAAATACACTGAATTGTTTTGGGCGATAACATTACTCAGTTAGAATCAACTAATTTATTTTATAGCTGAAATATTTGCACGAATAAGAATTTGTAAGTATTTGATTAGTTACATTTCAAGCCCATGCATAGCCTTGCGGTGCTACGTGTGTTTTTTTATATTTTTTTCGCTCTGGTGTGAGAAAGTAATATTAGAACTGTGAAACATATTATTTTAGCGCCTAAACAGCCACCTACCAGCTTCCAGGTACTGGAACCGCACGGTCGCCGTCATGACATTTCACGCTCGCATATGTAGTCGTGCCAGCAAGAGACTGTTATCGTCTGGGGTGCATTCCGGGGGTTAAAGACCTCCCAAAGGGCAAAACACGTTCTCATTATTAGTAATTTCATTATTAATGAAATGCTACATTAATTAATTGTAATGTTTAATTGATTAATTTTAATGTACGGTAATGCTATATAGTTTATAGCCATAACAGTTAAGAACTTCAGTTTTTTGGTAAGGCCTGTTCTTAGTTATGCTACAGTATTTAACAGCCATTTTGCACTGCATGTACCAGAGCAGTACATAGTTTCTACAGTCCTCTTTAAAATTTAGTACAGAAAATGGATGGATGGGTAGTTTAGTTTAAATCCTATTATTTTTTCATCTTTACATATCGATTGGTTATTTTACTCATATTATTCTTTTTGTGTTTATTTCGACCTAAATTATACTTTGTTACATTGATCCCCTTTGTGCTACTGGACAAGGAATGCTCTCCTCATGGAAATCAATAAAGGTCTATTTCATCTTATTTTATACGACCACATGACTTAAAACACATATATATCTTCATTTTCAAAGGTAAATAATGTAATTAATTATGTATTATAAGACAAGAAATGGCACAGGGCTGGAAGATAACGAATGGATGTGATTATCTAATGTAATGAGCAATGCTGCGTTTTGCTGGTAAAGTAGTTTAGCAAACAAGCTTTTCCTCCTGAATCGCTCCTAGAGAATTCAAGCTGAACTAGAAACATGATCAGTGTGCATTATGGGGATTTTCATGCAGGATCAGTGAAATAGACTTTAAGATAATAAATTTTAAATACACCTTCACAAATGTGCTTAACTGACAAGGTCATTTAGGCAACTGAGAGTGAATTCCCTTTTCAATTTCTATGTTATGATTCAGTTTTACACACACACACATATTAGTGCTGTCAAAACGATTAAACGATTAAAAATTTTAATCAGATTAATCACAGTGTTTCTGTGGATTAATTTCGATTAATCACAGTTAAATATCATTCATTTTTAATCTATATTAATCGCATTTCATTTTGCATGAGCAAACAGACTCAAGAAAAAACGGAATATATGTGCACTTAACATGTTTATTGAACATCTTGAACACGAGTCGGATGCATTCCATCTGCCACAGAAATGCAATACCATGGACCCATATCAAAAAGCAAGATTTTTTGCTTAGCCAGACAACTTGTCGTATTTAAAGTACCTCAGTTTAAATGGTCTTTATCTTCATTAATTTACAATTAGCCCGAACTACCATAAATCCGACAAATAATCTTACTAATCATGAAATCCAATTCTAGCCCGGTTAATTGCCATTGTTACCAATATCAGTTGATAACACATTACGCGCGGTGCTTTACGTATAAAACTCCTTAGCAACACGTCCACAGATAAGTTGGACGGTATAGTGTGTGCGACCAGTTTAATGAGCCACAAATGAGAAGTAGTACTTAAACAGTATAAAACTACAACTTCCCCTTCTGTTGATGAAGGGCGCAGCCATCTTGGATTCTGAATTCGATTCCTTTGTGCTGCTCCGAGATATTTCTCAGATCTCCGAGAAACGGGAGTGCGCATGTCGTCACTTCTGGCTTCAAAACTCGGAATTCGACTTGGCATATGAGTTCCGAGGGCAAATGGAACGCACCAAAACTGCCCAAAATGGGTTGACAGAGACATTTCAGGGATTTTGAG
>JAOYFF010000081.1:15158989-15180629 GCA_025773925.1 Cryptomyrus ogoouensis
ACATTAAGTGCAGGTGTGAGGTGCACTGCTAGGACAGTTCATATCAGGCTCCTAGAAGCAGGACTGAAGTCCCATAAGGAAGAAGCCCTTCATCAGTGAGAAGCAGAGCAGAACTAGGCTGCAGTTTGCACAAAAAAGATATATTATTCACAGAAGCGCACCCATAAATTGAGAAATGAGTGAAACAAAATGTGCTGTGGTCTCTTCATTTTTTGCATGACTGTGTGTGTGTATTATGTTTATATTCCATTGTGGGGATCAAATGTTCCCCACAATGTCATAAAAACCTGTTATTTTGACTTTGTGGGGACCATTTTTCAAGTCCCCAGAAAGATCTGTGAATAAAACCAAAAAACTAAAAACACTAAAAGTCTCTATTTTGTTTGGTTACTTATGGTTAAGGTTGGGGCTGGGTAGGGGTTAAGGTTGCCAGGTTGTGATTAAAGTTTTCCCCATAGAAATGAATGGAGAGTCCCCACAAAGATATAATTACAAACCTATGTATGTGTGTATTTAAGAAGGTGCCTTTATCCAAAGTGACATACATCATTGCGAACGCAGGGTCAGACAGTTCCTGGAGCAATTGAGGGTTACAGGCCCAGCTCGTGGACCCAAATCCTGCCAGCCACAGGATTTGTACAATTTCCCAATTATAGACACAGTACCATAACTCACTGAACCACACTGCCCCCAAAAAGGTTTTGTGGCCAAAAATGTTTTTATTCTGTTGTGTAAAATTTCCTCTTTGTAAGATCAAACATCGCTATAACAATGCATTGATTTGTACTGAATCATTGTTAAAAAATTTCAGTACGTGTTGATGGATATTGATATTCAGTTCAATCATTAACATTTAAGTGGATTTTTTTTCCACAAGGAGAGTACCTAAAAATCCTTATATAGACATTCCCCCTTAAATAATGTGATTTATTATTTTTTAAAATTAAAATTACATTGTATTCACACCACTTCACATGACGATCCATTTTAAGTTGCACATTTGACCATCATTAATATAATGGCACCCACAATTTTCAAAACATCTGTTGTACTGTTTGCTCTTAGTGGTTTTTACAGTAGCACCCATCTGTGAAATATGGTGTGGTCAGAAAATGGACACACACACACACACATATATATATATATATATATATATATATATGAATCAGTCACAACATTCATACACTGGAAAATAACCAGACCGCTTTCTAAATAACGTGAAAAATCTGTGATGCCTGCTGCTTCAGCAGAAAACATTCTGCCAGTGTCTTTTTTTTAACTCAGGTTGGCTGGTGCAAAGTTAAAGTTCAGTCAAAGTCGCACCAAACACCACTCGCTGAAACGTGTGTGAAACGAGAGACACGATAGCATATGATGGCTGTGACCAGACCACGATTACAGGTGGATCATCAATGCACTTCTCATTATGTGACAATGTCAAACACTAATGGGCATTCTTGTTTTAAAAATCATAATTTTTAAACATTCTGAGACAGTAATGACTTTATCGGGGATTGACATAACTGGTACGCAACGCATTTGCTGTAAATCCTTAAACATGGCAATTTCTTGTCGTTGGAGTTCAAATACATGCAAAGTAACTGCACATCCGCACCTCACACGCACAGTATACAGGGTGGATTCCGACCCCCAGCCCTGAAGGTGAAAAACAAGCCTGGCGTCGACACACCCTTTGACACCCACGGTCTGTGCTTATATTAAATTAGGCGAGGATTAATGATAACCAATTATCTACTTTTCGGCAAAACTTTCAGAACCCTTGACCTTTGCTAATAATGGCCTTAACAAACTAGCCTCTCAGTTATGTGTTCAGATAACCTCATCCCCATTGGCCAATTTGGCATTGCTCTACACCCCCAGTTTAAGGTAAAAGGGACCGAAACAGTGGCACCGTTAGTCATTCCTAAGCCGAGACACAGATTTCACCCCACAAGTGAAACTAATAACCTTTTAGCAAAATAAAACACAGCCGTTATACTGGCGTGACAAACATTAGACCTTTTTCCGCTATTTCCATATGTAAATCTCTGTCTCTTGTTCATTTTATTATTTTGTATGATCATTTTTAGAATTGTATTAAGAGATGGGAGTGTTGTGAAATTCATAATTCCTGTCTCTTTTCCACTGATAACAACAAATTTTGAAAAACTGTTGAAATTTCCAAAAATTTACATTTTCAAAATTCTGCATTGTGTCATGTTGTATTTTCCCATCAATATGGCTAATTTTTAATAACTGATGCACCAAAACAAAATCTCCCTGGGGAATTTTTCTGAGTAATTTCTCAAATCAGTTCTGTGATCCCTTTTTTCTTATTACGGTGATCTAAAGGTATCCTTGATTCTGCTGTATTAATGACCCGCATGCCTAGTTTACCTTCTGCCTCTGACACGAAAGTTCGTTCTCCATTTTTTCCTGGTGGATCATGACCTCCAGCTTAACCTAACAGAGACTGGGATTCTCCACATTCCAGCCTGTCCACCATCTCACCATCAGCTCATTGCAGCGCCCTCAACGACGGCTCCATTTTGGGCTACACAGCAGCAGTAGCCTGATTCCATATTTTTACATATTTATCAGACGCTTTTATCCAAAATTTTTTTTTTTTTGAGAAGTCAGGGTCAGACAATCTCTGGAACAGCTGGGAGGTTAAGGGTCTTGCTCAGGGGCCCAGCCGTGACATCACTCTACTGACCGTGGGATTTAAACCAATGACCTTCTGATCATATCCTACAACAACCGACACATCTGACAACATTTTACCTTGCTGGCCCACCGAAGGATAAATGCAAAATTTGATCCATAGATGACATGTGAGGAGTACCAACATATCTGTACACTCTCGTCTCACCTTACAGCTCCCTGTGTTCATTTACATCAGGTCATTTGACAGTTCCGTCTTCATCTAAATTCCAGTGTATCTCCTGTGTAGAAAGACCAGGTTTTCCTGAGCCTTACAGCTGAAAAATCCTTCCCTCTCTTCACGAATGGACTCAGAGTCTATACCATCTGTCTGTATTTGGGGAGTCAAACTCCTCACCACGTCCCCGTTGCATGTAAAGGACTTCCACAGTTCCACCTGTGTGGATGTGAGTCCACCTTCAGCTTCTGCTGTTGGCAGGAGCGTATACAAGGGCGGGGGTCACAGGGTCGCATGTGAAAGCTGATCAAAGCTGATCAAAACATCTCATTGGCTAATGTATGCATTGGCTTATGCAACCCACCTTAAAAAATCCTGGCATTGCCCCTGGGCATTGCCTTTATTATGATTATTCTGCACAGCACTGTACTACAGAGTAATATCTCACATTAACTGAGCACAAGACTGCATTTACTGATTATGTGCTTGTGCGTTTACCTTTTATCTGTTCTATGTTTACCCTGTAAATCCCTTTGGAGAAAGAAAGGACCTAATAAATAAATAATGGTGAATAGAAGATTGGAAAAAAGCATGAGCTCATCTGGTGGGTGGACCGGTTTTCATAATATAAACTCGAATGGCCACCCTTGGACAACTTCTTAATGCAAAACTCAGGTTACAGGATTTCTCCGTAGCCGCTGATTACATTTCTGAAAGAATAACAGAGATACCATCTGCATCTCCCCGGAGAGCCCAGATAAATGAAACTGCCGGATCCTTGTCCGGTTGACGTTTTAAGAGCACGAGTGATCTATAGCTCCGGCATTTACTCAAGAGTGATAAGGACCTTTTTACATGCTTTCCCAGACAACTTATAACGTCAGCGCCGATGCTTTGCGAATTTACTGTTTGAATTTGGTTCGATTGCCTAGGTCTAAACTGTGCGTGAACTTTTCTTCAATAATAATGTGTACGCTTGACCAATTGATTGAAAAAATACTAGTATAGTTTGTTATATGACAGAAAGTGGCTGCGTTGTTAAACAACTGCAACTGTGGCATGACAGCAAATGAAAGCTTGTTAGTTTGTTAAATCATTTGTCACCCTGGGCATCCTGTGATTTAATTAATGGGTGTTATGTGAAGCTTGGTGAAGGTAATTTATTATAAGACCATGTGAAAAACAAAGCCATTCACAGGGAAATGGGACTAAAAATCTAAGGGTCCACCACCCTCCATTAAGACAAAAATATGCTTGTTTTAAGGGGGAGGGGGTCCCTTTAAAATTGCCATCTTACAAGATTTAGCTACCTCACCACCTCCCCCAGTCGACAACCTTTACCACTGCTACCCTCCAACTGCCCCCCCCAGCTCTACCCCCCCCTGCCTTTGCCGACCCCCAAGATCTCTGACACAGTTCTAACACTGGCCCTGTCCAAACCTGGAATCCTGGGATCACGTGATTCATGTCACACGTGGTCCATCTGGACGGAACATCAATCTGTCACAGGGCCATTAACTCTGCTCAATTTTAATGCAAACGGCCCAGAAGAAGGACACAGATTTCCAAATACAGGTAAAAATAAAAATAAAAAAGGAAAAATGGCCAGAGTCACAAGCATGAAACCTCTAACCACAGAGGCAGAAAGAAATAAACACAGGCATGTGAAAAAGAAGACTTTCATTAAGAATGCTTTCATCGCTAGGGAAATAAACTGGAGTATCTGAGGAAAAATACTTTCATCCTTTGTACTGGGTAACAAAATGCATCGCTTTCCGCTGATAAGCTTTTAAGGTAATGTTTTTATATTCTTTCAGCTACACGTTTGTTGTTTATACCTTGATATTGACCACATGGTTTTACACATTCTTCAGAACAGCTACAATCTTCCTTTAAACCCATAGAACTTGTTCAGCTTCCATAACCCCTCATCCAGTAGAGAGCTGTTTCTGAACCCAGCCCTGAAGGACCCCCATACATACCGCATTTTAGCTCCCACCCAGTTACCAATGGGCCTGTACCAGGTATTCGGTGTTCTTGATTGGCTGAGAGCTAGGAGGGAGCAAAAATGTGAACTGTCTCAGGGTCCCCAAATACTGGGTTGACAGATATTGCAATAGAGTGTTGCAGTGAACCTTGCACCTAGCCCAGGAATGATGAGGCAGGGGGGCATCCTGAACTAAGCAAACTTGAGAACAAGAATGACATGCAAACTCAACCCACAAAAATGGGATTTTGAGGTTCCAGTTTTAACTCAGTGAAACACCTATCATATAACCCCTGATCCATATGACTGTGGCCTGCAGTCTATTCTAGGTAGCACTGGGTTTGGGACACCCTGGATGGGATGCCAGTCCTTCATATGGTACATGCACTACATGAATGTTTGAGACACCAATTAGCCTAATCGCATGCAGGAGGAATCCCACACGACATGGGGAGGACATGCAAACTCCACACATAAGATGCGGGAGTCAAACTCCCAACCAGCCGAGCTATGCACTGAGCCACTGTGCCACCCAGAGCCAAGATACTCCATGACGACTTTAGTAAAACCGAATGAGGAACACATGTAGGCCGCTTTCAATGGCTCCGTCAAGTAGCAGCATCAGTCAGTAGAAGGTAACATTTCTACAAGTCATGTCTCTACAAAAGCACGTTAAACAAAGTGAAGATTATCGTCAGTCTGTGCAAGATGTCAAAACCCTGCCATTACACACATTAATTTGTAGGCCTTTTGTATTTTGGAAAGAATTCTGTGTATAATTACTGCCGTACAGTAGGTAGTTCGCATGTAATTATCCCCACATGACTTGAGCTTGAATATGGGTATTAATTACCTATTGTACTGGGAAGGGTTATTAATGTGCTAACAGAACTTCAGCTAACAGGATTTATGGGGTTTTAGCGTAATGGCTACTGGAGGTGGTGACGTCCCGTCGTGGGGTTTGAAGGGTAGTGAGTAAAGGACGTAGACAAATTGTAGGACAGGGTAGGTGGGAACACAAAACACAATGTTGTGGGGGGGGGGTGTGCAGAAGATTTGGGGGTGGCTGCCACTCCCAAAAAAGCCCGTCCCGTTTAGTTACGTCAAACATCCTGTGGGACAAATGTAAGCAGCCAGACAGAGTTAGATTACTGCACAAAATGCAGGTTTTACTTATTTATTTATTTTTTTGGAAACACAATAAAAACTAAATAATAATATTCACATGGTTTGCCTGGATCCACTTGTCCAAAAATAAACAGAAAAAAATGTCCTTTTGGTGCTAACATAGTTACTTACAACCACCATTATATCATTATATCGTAAACAAGCGAAAAACGTTTCCTTAAAAAAAGATTAAATATAGCCTTATTATCAAGAAATAATAATAATAATAATAATAATAATAATAATAATAATAATACACAGATGTGCCCAATTTATAATTTAGTAGTTTTCAGTCTGTCACTGTGTCTATTTAACATCACAGAAGCCATTGGTTGTTCCACAAAGAGTTTGAGGGACACTTACTAATTAACACACAACAATTGATACAAAAAGGCTTTTCTATGTAGTACAAAATAAACTTTCTTTCCTTTTGATTCATTCTCCTTTTCCTGCCTCTTCAGATAACTCATGCACCTTTGTGGGTCAACAGATTTTTATAATAATTTTTGAGAACCAAGTTAAATTGTTTTTTTTTTTTGTAAAATATAGTAATTTCTCAGTTGGAATACTTCTTAAAATTAGGCAAAAAATAGGAGGATATTTTTAATTTAACGCCCCTTTTAAAGACGTACTGTATGTAAGCTTGTCTTGATTAAATCGCACCATACTTAAATGTTTTTTATACTCTAAAAGAGTGTAAGGTCAAATATATTTACAGAGATGCTATGTTGGCTATAAAAAGCTGTTAAAAGTCTTCAGAGATACCTTTCAACCCGGACTTTTAAAACAATAACAGAAGACTACAATTTCTTTCCTGAAGAAAAACTACAGAATCTAAGCCCATTTGCTAGGGAAACTCCATAGCAATAACCATCAGAAGTAAGCGTTTTGTTCCACATTTCCCTTCCCGTCCCTGTTTCGTGCAATCAAATTGTTTTCGTATGTTTTTTTTCTGAAAAAGCAAGTCCTTGCATTTCGTTTTTTGAATTACTTTCTTGGCCGATCTGGAAAGATCTTAAATGTAAGATATGAAGTTGTAAGTGCTCGGTGACTGGATTTTCCGCAGAGATGAAGGTCTGCTTCCAACGCGAGAAGGCGATGGGGGGGGGGGGGATTTCCGTGGAAACTCCCATCTCCCGATCAAGTGAGGTACAGGGCTTTGTCTCTCGGCAGGCTTCTGGAAAAGGAAGAAAACAAAAGCTTGTTTAACCAATTTAAATGGTCAGAAATAGTTGCCAATAAAATTCTCCAGCTAGTTTTGACTCTGCATTTTTCTAATAAATAGATTTCCCATCTTTATTTAGCAGAGGCATTAATCTAAAGTAATGTAAAACTGAGAATGCAGAGGAGAAATTGGAGTTACAGGCTTGGCTCAGGGGCCCAACAGCGAAATCACTCTGCTGACTCAAAGGATTTGAACTTGTGATATTCTGATCACAGGCACAGTGTCCTAACCAGTAAATGGTCTGGGTGTTGATGTAATGTCAAGGGAAACAGACCATCATGTCTCCATTTTATAAAGTTCAGCATTTTATCGGGGGCAGCATGCTAATGAGGGCCCAGGGCAGGTCACTGACCCATTACTGCAGTACTCGCTGCTCCACTCCACACTCTGTGCCGGGGGGTTCCTACAACCGGACCGCATGTAATCCATCACCGGGGACGGCGCCTGGCCACCGGGAGAGTTGCAGCCCAGGATGTTCTGGAACTCTCCTTGTAGGGGAAATCCCTGCTTTGGAAAAGCACAAAAAAAATCACAGTTAATACAGGAACAAACAACAGCCGATGGCTTGAAGAAAGACACAGGGGAAATCAATCAACGAAGTTTCAGCATGCCGCTCATGCAAAAACACCTTGTTTATTACTCCTACTGCGGTAAAACCACGTTTGCAGCGTGCATGTAAACATGTTTATGCCAGATCCGCCGCTCAGATTTTGTTTGCGTCATCCTTTGGTGTAAATTCATTTTATTATCGCAGTAACCCAGGTGTGCCGCACGAGTGCGAATTTTCAGCACATCTCTGGGTTGCTTTCTTATGTTTTTTTGCTTACAGTTATGCTAGTTCATGACTACAGGCTCATCTAATTATGAATCTAATCAGCCTATTTTGCTTACAAATATCAAATCATAATTAATTAACCAGATCACTGTGGTAATAGGAGTGCCCCCCTCCCCGGACTCATCTGCGATCATTTACAGCAGCAGAGATCGCCTCCTTCAGGGGAGAAGGGGAGAATACAGGATGTCGTAAAGCGGTCAGATCCATTGTCGGCCAAAGGTGACAAATGGCCATTATCACCAACCGTGAGGTATTTGGGGTTCTCTGGAGTGTCACAGAGTCTTGGTTAAACAGACCAACCCACAAGTCTTATGTGGTCCCTATTAATTTAAGTTCTGTCCTCCCCATCAGAGGGTGTGTGACCCCCACAGACTGAGTGTAACATTCATGTGTAGACCTGCCTCCCTTTTCATCGGTTATAATTTTTTTTTTAACGAGTGACATGACAGCCACATGAAATTGTTAGCCATAGGCAATAGGAAGTTGTTAGCAAATTTCTCAGCTGGTGAGGAAATAAATGCGCATCCATTCTACAAGCTAGCTGGTCACATCACAAGGCGGAGTGGTCACCCCCTCACCTACTGATACAACAGGTGGTTTAAGGAATGCGACAAACAAGTCATTAAAAAAACACACATATATGACTTACAAACTGCTGTCGACACATAAATAGAGCGAGATGCAGAGTCATTATAAATACTTTATAATTATCGTTATGCGATTACGCAGAAAGGCGAACCGGAGTGGAGCGGATCTTTTAATTTCGAGACCTTTTCCCCGCACTCATCCAAAGAAAAGGAACGTGGAAAGGAAGTAAATCCTGGAGGTGCAGAAGAACGGCATCCAGAAAAGCTGCGACAGCAGGTGGCTCCCATGTTCCCAGCCCCTCCCCCTACTTTACCTATTCACTCATTGTCCCCCCCCCAAATACTTCTCCTTCACTCGATCACAAAAGGACCATCTGTCTTTTTGTACAGCCCCCCCCGTCCGCCCCACTGCTACAGCAAACCAAAGTTGAGCCACATGCACCTCCCTCTCCCGAATTTATTTGTGCTTCACAAATATGCAAAACGCGAGAGGATTATTATGCTGGCGAGGTTTATAACCGATATAAAGGAGAGATCTAAAGGGATGAAGCTTATGACTCCCCGACGGAATAAGAAAAGTATAGCTTAAGTATTTCCTCTCTTTATAAAGACTGACTCACCCATACAAGGAGTAACAGGCTAATCTAAAATTGGCCTTCAGACAATTTCAGCCCCTAATCCGTGTGATTACGAAGACGGGCACTCCGGCTCTCATTTGTATTCCGAGGAGTGATAAATTAGAGTTTGGTTCATTCAGGTAGCTACTCTGTGTATGAATACAGTGTTCTGTCAAATCCCCACGGCCCTGCTTCGTACAATAAAGCCTTTCACATTCAAATGAGGGACGTTTAACTTTTTCGAAGTGATTTACATTGAATGTGCTTGTTTTTTTTTTTTTTTGCAAATCTCCACTGCGTTAAAAAAACCCCAACAATCAGGTAATGAAATCATTTTGGGCCGTAATTGAAATGTCATATCTACTTCATAACCCTCTATTGTTATTATTATTATTATTAGTAGTAGTAGTAGCAACAGTTAAAGTAGTTGCATGAAAACATGCTTTATTATATAAAAAATAAATAAATTGTGATGACTTATTTTGGCTTAAGTAAATCTAGGGAAGATTTACAGCAAGATTTCTTGTTGTACCAGTGTGACATGCAAGCACCACAGTTAGCTTTCAGTTATTGATTTATGATTTACCCAGTTAATTAGTTGTTGTTTTTGCACTAATATGTAGGTCAGTGTAATTCATATAATGGTATGTGAATGAAAAATATGCAGCAAAAAACAAAAAGACTGTAAGCATGTTCAAATTAGCCTGAATGCCTAGTCCGTTTGATTTCTCCTCAATCATTCTGTCAGGGGAAATGTTATTTATGGAACAGCCAAAATACATTAAGTAATCATTTTGAAAAAGGGGGATAAGCAGAATCTGTAGCACAATCAGGTACTTTTCATCAGAAAATTGACAATTGTTTGACAATCTGTCACCTTCTGAGTACAAGAAAACAGGAGCGACTTTGCCATTAGCGGTAACACTAGAAAGTTGATGCTTGGCTTGTATTTTACAGCTAATCCACAGAATTCAGAAACGAATGGATGAAAGAAGGAACACTGGATCTTCTGAATCTTCCCACCGTGCCGAGTTAAGCACATACCATCAAACAGCTAGCTGTCGTACATGCGAGTGATTTATAACAATTCTGAAACGTCCAGTAAAATCACAGGCCACACAAATCTTCAATTAACTATATTAAAAACATCTGCATCTTGTGTCCATTGTTAAGGAACAAATTTAGCTTTGAGTATTAGGAGCATAAACATCTAATCTGAACTTCATAATAACCTCATTGGTTTCTACATGAGCCTTGGGTGAAACCTACAGGTTATTTCGAGGTGAGGCTGGCAAGGTAATATCTGTACGCTGGGAAGCACTGATAAAGATTAATTTGATGTCGAAAGGGTCATTCGTTCCTTAATTAGATTTCTGCAGCCTTATCGGTTCCTGTAGAACACAGCATCCAGCCGTAAAGGGCCAGTGGCCAGGTAAGCTGCCATCACCATCTCGGAGATTTACTTGGGAACTAATTTCATTTCCTGTCCGCGCGGAGAGGGATTTTCATCAGATACCGAGATATTTTTGTCTCTGCAACTGATGTATTCATCAATCTCAATGTTGTTGTTGTTTTTTTTTTCCTTCCATTTTTTTGCAACCTTAAATTACATCCAAATCCTAATGCATCTGTTTATTACGAGGGAAAATTGAAAACCAGTCTGTGCCATAGACACGAAGCATAGGGTTATGAAGCAATATGACAGATATTAATGCTTTATTTTTGACTGCTTTCATATTGTGGGGCACAGGATGGAAAGCTGGAAATGATGAAAAGAACGAAAGCAAGAAAGAAAGGAAGCATAGAGATGACACACAGGGCATAAACAGCCTCTTCACACTAAAAGCAATCTGTTCGTGTGGGCAGGTTGTGATCTCTGTGGGATTACATCCACTGACCACTGATAAGCAAACTCACATGTTATATAAAAAAGCATACTGTTATGTCATGGATAAAAGTAGGTTAGAACACAAGCCACATCTTGCTGAAATAAATGAATCGATATGACCTTTTTGCTATAAATGTGCTGTACTTCCTTGTCCGCATGTTACTTTCTGCTCATTTGTGTAAAAATATTAGAGTTGTATCACTATTACTTATTTATACATTTACATTTAACTTTATTTAGTGGACGCTTTTGTCCAAAGTGACGTACAAGTGAGGCAAACGGCACATCAAAGACATACGGCTGTCGACTGGGCATAAGTGCAGCTATGCTGAGCTTCCAGTGAATGTACAGGTACAAGTGTAAGCAGCACTGGAGCAAGAGATACACAGTGTCTTCCAAACAAGGCAAGAAGCTAATATTTACAGAGCTGGAAATTAGCCTGACATGGTATCTGACATGGTTGCATAATGGTCAATACAGAGTGACACCACTAACAGTTTCAAGCTTTGGAAGGTAATGCTTCTAAACCTCATTCATCAGTAAACCCAGCTGATCCTGAAGTCTGTCACTGGCGATCTGCCTTCTTGTTACATCTAATATTCCACCTGTTGCTCATCTCTCCCTCCGTCATCCATATTTTGGAAAGGCCGACCTCAAACCACCCCTTAAATCCATGACGAATTCATGGTATTAAGTCAAGAAATGTAGCTGAAACGCACCTGGTTTTGAGGGAAATCAGAAAGCCACCCACAGATGATAGCTGTAACAGTTATGAGCATTTGAAGCACAAAGCTAGTCTGCTTGAATCCCAGGGCAAGGTATACTATTGCACATTTAAGGGAGACACCCACATTTCCTAGGTCTGCATGATATGACCAAAATGTAAAACTGTAAGATGTTTTGTTTCGCTTTGTGTGTGTGTGTGTGTGTGACTTGGCGGGTTAGGATGCAGTGCCTGTGACCGGAAGGTTGATGGCTCAAATCCCAGGATTGGCAGACAGGTTTGAATGTTAACCCCAAAATGCTCCAGGGACCACCCTGCTGTCTCATTTGCTCATTGCTTTAGATTAAAGCATCTGCTGAGAAAATGAATGTAAATACACACAACTGAATATAATGTGGAATGTCATGCTTTGTTGGGAGCTAACCATAGTGGGGGGGGGGGGGGGTTCACACCAACCTGTGGCATAGATGGAGAGTGCAGCGCCATCTGGTGGCCGGTCAGCTGCGGCTGCTGTTGCTGCTGCATGGCAATAGACTGGTGTGTTGGAGGGAGGCCCAGGTGCTGGTGTAGGGGGGGGCTGATCTGGAGCTGCGGGGGTGGCGACGCCGCCATCCTGGCCATGGACACGGGCATGGGGGCACTGGCCTTGGGGGCGATGCTGCGGGGCAGGCCGGGGTGCAGACCTGGCAGGTGGGAGGGGTTCATGGAGGCCTGCGGGTGGTACGGGGGACCCAAGTAAAGCCCTGAGTGGACGGGGGGGGGTCCTGGGAAGAGTGAAGGCTTGGGGCCCAGCATCTGCGATGCCTGGGACGTCTTCACCTCCACAGGCTCGCTGTAACTCTGCCAGAGGTTCAAGGAAAGCGAAACATGTCAGCACATCATGTGACTCATCATGTGACTCAAACGCTCGCTGCTGCTTAGCTGAGAGTCGAACCTCATTATGTTCAGGGTTGCGGGGGATGGATCAACATGCAACGGAAACCGATTGGCCAGTTTTCCCCAAAACTTTTAAATGCAGCAGCAAAACTGGCTCAGATTATCAGTACTTGACTATTTCTTAGAAAAGTGATAATATGTCATCTTCTGAGGTGTTTCAAATCCATCCTAAGTCCAACGCACAAAGCAGACTGAAATTCCAGCTTGTGCCAGTCACCTTCTGAAATCTTCATCATCTACATCTTAATACTCCCTTCTAACACTGCTGTTCACACATGTGGCAGGGGGACAATAAAATTATAATCAACGAGACTGCGAATCAGAGCCAGTTAATTACTCTTTTTACAGCGACATGCTTTGGCACGGGATTAATGAACCAAACCCGGCCTTTCTTTAAGAGTAAAAAGCTAGATGAATATTGAAGCATGTGTGCATTAGCAATACACGCGCTATTAGAGCACACAGCGGGGCTGGGGGTAGCGCTTACAATAGGGGGTGCTGTATTCAACCATGGAAACCTGAGCATCCATTAATCAAACACACACACACCCCCATAATACACACACATACACCCAGCTGCACGTCCTTCACGGTCCAGTAGGGTCACGTCTGCATGCAGATTTCCCATGTAGCATCAGAGGGCGACGCCAAGCCTCACCTTGGACACCAAGCTAGCTCTGTACGCCGCCAGCTGCTTCAGGTACTCCTTCTTGGCCGCTTCGGTCTTCTTCTTGTACAGCTGCCAACGATGGACAAGTCAAGTCAAGCCGAGTGGGTTTTAATTGTCATATCATCCAAATGCAGTTACACAGTGGCACAAAACAAAGATGACATCCAGACACCAAGCAACAGTGATGAAGAGGATGATGATAATGATAATAATAATACGAAACAAGAAAAATAATAACAATAATAGTGTGAAAGAGGGAGGCTGGACACAAGGATGTATATACAAGCGATGTATGTCAACAATAAGAGTGCCTTTATTGTCATTGTAACAAGTCACAATTAAACTCAATAGAAAACTCAATAGAGAAGACTAAGTAACAGCAGCAGCATAACAGGAAGGAATAAATACAGTGAAGCTTTGTCAAGAAAAGCCAGAAATGGATTTACAGTTGGCCAAGACACAACCAGTACAGGGAAGTGACACATCGTGATTTATCACGCAGGGGGGCATTTAATAAAGAAGTGTGTGACTCTGATTAATGACACCAATGATGGCTTTATCACCCATAGAAAAATGGGCTACTGCACTGCTCATATCAGTAACATTTTGGTGACCCCATAAAGCTTTAGCCTTGTCCTAAACAGGTAGCTGTTTATATACAAACACAATGATGGGCCATTTTCCTAAACTATCCTCATACCAATCAGCTGATATGGAATTTTTAATAAAATAAAATTGAAATGTCCCTCTGACTGGCATAGGGGTATGACTTTTTAAATGTTTTATATGTGACAGACAATGGAGAATATTATTAAATATTGCCTTTCTGGTGTGATTAAATTTCTCTTTGTTCTTTCAAGCAGACAGGTCTACTGTTTTTTTTTGCATGGATGATTATTATCTTGTCATATTGTCATTTGAAAACACGATTTTCAAAGACTTAATTAGGACAGCATATTAAAAGAGACAGGCACACACACGCATATTCATATCTTTGTGGGGACCATCCATTCATTTCTATGGGAAAAACTCTAATCCCAACATGACGACCTTAATCCCTACTCAGCCCTAACCTTAACCATAAGTAAACAAAATACGAGACTTTTGGCATTTTTAGTTTTTTGATTGCAGTCATTGAATTTTATAAAATTGAGTTTCCCCTTGTGGGGACCGAAAAATTGTCTCACAATGGCAAAATAACAGGTTTTCCTCACATTGTAATGTGGACCCAACAACACCTCAACTGTCCTCACCATTGAATGTTTCAATGTCACCATTGAATGTTTCAATATCATCCTGTCATGACAATTTTTTCTCCACAAGTCAAATGGTCCATAGAACATGAAACACATTAATGAGACTTGTATTATTTGTACATATGATTTATGCTTTATGAATTAAATTAATAATCTTGAAATTAGTTGACAGGTATGTTACATCATAATGACAGTTCAGACACTCAATCCATACTGATGATGACCACTGTGCCATCAGGACAAATTCTTATTTAATGAATTATTATTATTATAAATCTACTTTATTATCACAAGTGACTTTTCTCAAAAAGTTGTTCAGAATTAAGCATCCTTACTTACTATTGGCCATTTAATTATTAAAAACCGTCATGGCTGATGACATCATGGTAGTCAGGTGTCATCATTCAATTAGATGTTACAGTAGCTAGAAGGGATTATGGGGGAAAATTTGGTCTTATTTGTGCTGGTTCATTTCCAACATTTAGGAAGAACACAGCTCTGGCTGATGGGGAGAGAGGAGAGATGTGATTTGATGGACTCGACAGGGAACATAATTAATGGGATCAGTCTGGACCCTGACAAGGCAGTGTTTGGGGGGGGGGGGAGAGCAGGCCACTTCGGAAGCTTGATTTGGCCTCATTGTCTCCCAGATTCTTTTAATTCAGGGGGGCAGGCTCAAAATTGCAGCGAATTAAATCTGCGAGCGGTGAAAAATATCATTTTCCCATTTTGCGATGTTCATTACACAGCAGTAGGACAGATAAACACATTTGCGCATTTTTATTTTATTTTTTCCCCACCCCTGACATCATAAAACAGTGTATTTCAATGAAGAGAATTCAGATGCCTATTTGTAACGAAATAAAATAAAAAAAAGAATGAAATCCTGGCAAACTGGCGGTTTTGGCCTGGAGCGTGTGTGTGAGGCAGCTCCAAAATTCTCACACTGGCGTGCGAATTCTGGCCCGTCCCCCCGGGACAGGCCAATATGCTGGACACGCCCAAACACTCTTCTCTGGGCCTGTGTAAATGAGGACTGCTTTAAGCATTGACTGCAGGGTCGTATTGCTGGCCTTCCCGCGAGCCGTCGTCTCCGAAAATCACTGGCAGTGCTTTTTCCGCTCACAGCAACTGCGCTATTCCGCCATATTACATAACAGCACAAAGTCATGGCTCCCTGGGACTTTTTAGATAGTTTTAAGTGCCAGTTCTGCTGGGGAGGAGGAACGGCGACCCACACGCTTAAAGGACTTATGGATGTTTAAACAATTTGTGAATCTGAGTATACAGCGTTTGGTTTGTAGAAAAGCACACGGATTGAGCTGAAAACACAGCAGACTTGCGAGTTACTCTGCCAAGGGTCCCATCTTGCTATCTTCTATTCTTTATAGCTTACTGTGCGATGTTACTTACTGGTCCCTTTCAATACTCCCGGGTAGCAGTGCTGAGGGGTGTATATTTGCGACCGCGCTTGATGAGATTGCATCGCGCTGATTTACAGCTTGTGTTCCGGCCTTTTTGCCCTCCTTTTCTCTGAGGAAGCGTTTGACTCCACGGAGAGAGTATTAGACAGCACATGTGAGAGTATCTGACACTGAGCATGGGTATGACGGAGTATGAGAGAATATATGTGAGTTTGTGTGAATGTATGTGTATGTATAGAAGTATGAGTGTGCACGAGTATGGGAGAGTATGTGTGTGACAGTATTAGACAGTGAATTAGAAAGTATGAGTATGTGTGTTTTTAGACAGTATGGGCATGTGTGAGAATACATCACAGTATGAGAATGTGTGGGTGTATGACAGAATATGTGTGAGAGTATGTGTAAAAATATGCATATGTATGAGTATGACAGTATGTTTGTCAAAGTATCATGTATGTATGAGAGTATGTGTGAGAGTGTTGTTACACAGTATGCGTGTGACGGGCTTGGCACTGTAAATAAGGCTGAGGGAATGCCAGGCAATGGTTCATGACCCCATTACTCAGTCCATTATGGATTTTATTTCTCTTCTGGATGTTGGCAGGGAGTGTGAAAAGGGGTCACTGTGAAGCTCAGTCGAAGAGTGACAATGTAGCCGTCCTCCGTCCAGGAGAGGAGGCCGAGCCAACTGCCGGCCTGCCTGAGATTTCAGACCGAGCGGTAGAGCGCGACATGCAGATTTATCAGCGTTATAAAGGTCCTTGTCTATATAATCATCACCTTACTTGTCTAAAAGAATTTCAATTTGTAGCTCGCATGCTGCTGTAATAGCCAGACACCTTCGCATGTGCATTACAATGAAGTACTTGTCGGGGTGCAGAGGATTTCCTGCATGTAGCTGGAGAGTGAGCCTCACCACTACCTGTGTATTGGGGGGGGGGGTGGGTGGTGGCGGAAAGTACCTGCTTCTGTTCTTCACCCAGACCATCCCACATAGAGGCCACAATCTTGGAAACTTCGCCGAAGGTGGCGTTAGGGTTCTGGCCTTTGATGGCCGCCTGCGTGTCGCGGAAGAAGAGGGCGTAGGCCGACACCGGCTTCTGCGGCTCGTTAGGGTCCTTCTTCTTCTTCTTCTTGGGCGTCTTCGGCTTCTTTCCCATGTCCGCCGCTGGCCTCTTCTCCGCGCCGTTGCTCTAAAAACACACCGCTAATATCAGTAAAGTCTGACGCAACTGTGAAAATCGGAATCCCCAAAAACAGATGATCTCGTACAGTGATGCGACGACGGCTGTCGTCTGGATGACCCGGAATTTCCACAAAACGATTCCTGACTTAATGTCTTAAATTTGTTAGAGAGCGATGTACATATATGAGATATAAAGCGGAAATATACACAAATACGGCAATCAAATATCTAACATGTAAAAAGAGTCACACAGACATAGGTAAACACCTTCAGCCACATGTAAAATACTTTAATACCAAGTGTATACTGGCATGTACCAAACAAAAAAAATCATGTAAATATTACAGTTCTTAAATAAATAATTCACAGATACCTGCTGCTATTTTGGCAATGTTTACCGAGAAACTTTAAATTGCAAAAAAAAAACACAAGCGGGAAATATATGTGACATATCAGACAAGATTATATGAAGCAGTGTATCCAATCTCCACACACCAAGAACACGCCACTGAAAGTTGCATTGATGCAAAACTTCATTTCGTAGCTTCCAGAAACATTATCTTCTTTCTTTCTTTCTTTCTTTCTATCTATCTATCTATCTATCTAATCTATCTATCTATCTATCTATCTATCTATCTATCTAACATTCTAATAACACGACCTGAGGCAGAAACTGTTGTACAAATTGTTGATTTTTCATATCTGTATTACGTTTTTAATGCTGGAAATACATATTAAAATGAACCTCAAAATAGCATAGTATTGGTTAGCTGGCTTTTTGGAAATAACAGTGATTTGATAAATACCAAAAAGGTCAAAAATGACTCACAACTATGAACACGTCATATTGTGTTTTGTCCTTGGGTAGGGTTACGGTAGTGTAACATTTAACAATAAAACTTACTGTTACTTTTCACCATTTCATGTAAATTTTGTAAAGGCTGAATGTAAGGTAAAAAAATTCACAATTATACCCAGCTATTCTCACGGAAACAAAATTGAGGATCGTTCCCAGAACTGCTCGTGGAAGAAAACATAATAAACTTTTGAGAAAATCACCTTGAACAACAGTTTCCGAAAAAAATAAAGTAATAATAATAATAATAATAATAATAATAATAAATGTGTAAAGGATATACCTTTAATGACTCATCAGTTTCATCTTCATGTACTGAACTAGATGGTGAAGGGGTTGCTGACTTGCTTCCAGGGGGTGATGGGGAATTGTGGGTAATGTTGTTCCCACTCAAGCCGAGCTGTGCGCTGAGCTGTGATTGGTTGATCGTGGATAGCTGACCGTGTTGCATCACGACTGACTGGATCCTGGGTCTGGGGGTCTCCATCTGAGCATGACTGTTGTATCGGGGCGAGTCTGAATTTGCCATTTCCTGCATCTTCGTGGGAGATAAAACATGCTCAGTTTCACCAGAATTTACTTTTATTAATTTAATCCCACATGCATCATTAACAAGAATAAATACAACAAAAACCCGAGTTATAGAGATACACCCCCATTTTGTTTGAGCAGGGAGGAATCTAAAGAGGGTGGTGCGATATTCTTGGGAACTCCAACTGTTTCAGCAGAGAGCCGGCCATGGGACTGCTGTGAGGTCAGAAATGCAGGTGGTCCCCTGGGTTTTAAAGCCTGCCCTCCTTCAGCTGGCACTTAGCAGAAGCAGCGGGATCTGGATTCAGGCCAGAAAACCACCACCGAGGAACGCGAGGCAAGAGACACCCTCCGACCCCTTCCCTCATAACCCCGCCCCCTGTCATCTGACACCCAGCACCTCATTTGCTGGCCCACTGCTGGAGTCCTGTCTCTACGCGTGTTACAGTCAATAGGAAGGCCTGTCGCAGGCTACCATGGCAACACACGTGCATGGGCCACAGAACCAGAAATAACCATATAAAAAAGGCAAAATAACAAAAAGGGTTATATCTGAGGCACGTGAAAACTCATGGGGATAATTAAGACCTGGATCGTCTGTTTACATAAAAAATAACTTGACGTCATCAGAAAAGTTCACACGTCTCTGTGAAGCTGTGAGAAGCGCGATCTGAAGAGTTTCTGAACCGCAGAAACGGGACAGGCCTAGATTACCACACCTCAGTCCTATCTCTACCGAGGCATGACATCCTCTTTGGAATGCAGGTCTTCTCAAACTGTGCCAGGTGGCGTTGCACAGCTATCGTTTTGCACTGGATCTTGCACGGTTGTGCACAAACAGCAACTGCATTTATGGTTTCAGGTTTGCTCAGTTTACACAGATAATAACAATATGAGTCTTTCGTAAGTCACAACTGCACCAAGACGGACAATTTCACTTCTGATTTAAAGTGTTAGCGTTATTAAGACTCATATATAAAACGAGTTGATAAAAAGAGAGGTAAATGTTTAAAGCCATTTCCATGGAAGGAGAGATATACTATAACATAATAAACAATTGAACTAGCCTGTGTATTTTCCTGGAGAGATACTTCATTTGTGTTCATTTGTTCCTCAGAGGAAACAGAAATGGCTCTGTACTTGTGTTTTAATCTCCCACTAAAGTGAACCTTCCCCAGCACTGGGCCCGGGACTTGGCATCTTCCTATGAACAAGCTTGTCAGGCATGTGACTATACTTGCTGGCATATTTCAGGAATCTCAACTGGGTCAAAAGATCACACTGACCATACTTTTTTTTTACATATGTGTAAAACTAGCAGCTATGCAAGTCAATTAACAAAAGAAATCCATAATAAATAAATAAATACATAATCTGATATTTCTGCACAAGCAAATGAATGTCAACTAAAACTATGCACAGTGGGCTAATTGGGGTGTCCTTGACGGACTGACACACTGTTTACATACAACATCAGCTCTTTTAAAATTGGTGACCTTTATTGCTTAGATAATATGCATATTACATTTTTGAATTATACAGGGCCACTCTATGAAAGGGGTCCCAGCAGGAATTTGACACACAGCTGTCACTTTGCCAGAGTCCTGGTCGTCCACGCTGCCATATGACAATGTGCTGAATATTACTAATCTGTCCATATTATGATGTGATTAGGATTCAGAAGACAAGCCATGTTTCAACACATACAGAAGGTCATTGATTCAAAGCCCATGGCCGACAGAGAGATTTCACAGTAGGACCCCTGAGCAGGACCCTTAACCCGCAATTGCCTGGTACATCAATTTTATCCAAAGTGTACATCACTTTGGATAAAAGTCAGGTAAACAAATAGAATGAAGTGAAGCGCTCAGAGATTTAATGGATTAATGAGTCTTTCCCCAGAGTGTCCCACAGAACAGTCGCTTTACATGAGCCAGAAAACATCAGCGGTGAACAGAATAAAAAACGCGATGCCTCTGGAGAGCATCAGCGGCTCCTTTAGGGGGATAGTTGTTTGGTTCTAAACTGTGTATTTACCTTTTTTCGCTTACTGGTATCATTTCAAAAGTATAGCTCTGACTTGCATCGCCAAGTTCAAACGCACTGGGTTCTTATCACAGTGCATATCTGTATATAAAAGGTGTTATTTTGTAATAACACAACTCTAATTTTATTCTTTTGGGAAAGGTGTTGAATTTGCAGCGGCAGCTGGCTAATTTACAGGGCACCCAATAAAATCCCAAAGCTAATCTGAGTCTGAATAATTTAGATCTTTATTGGAAGTGCTATTAAACCCACAATAAAAAAAAACCTGTTAGCTTCTATAATAAATGTAAAAAAGTGATTATTCAAATCAGCTTCTGGTTGCGGGTGATTCGTCTGGTCTACGTACAACAAGCTTTAACTTCAACAAACGCGTTTCCCATAAAATTAATGACCGTGGTAAATTCTGCGAATGAATTCACCTGAAAACAGTCGGTGAAACAAAGAACATGTGTAGGTGTTTCTCTTTAACAACTGAGGGTCGATCTCTTTTTTACTGCAGGCAATATTGAATAATCTGGGTGTCCTGAATGTAGCTGGTTAAGGAGCACCAGCCAAATTTAAAGTTCACGAATACAACAATAAACCCAGGTGACTCACTACATCTATCTGCAGCATTACAGGGAAGATGCTCTAATCTGCAGCTTATACATACTATTGCAGCTTTTCTTACCTAAAATAAGGATAATACACTAATTTTATACAATAAAATACATTTTATCCAGCAAATTCTTAATTGGCCACAACTGTGATAGATAGATAGATAGATAGATAGATACATAGATAGATAGATAGATAGATAGATAGATAGATAGATAGATAGATAG
>JAOYFF010000081.1:15180729-15197121 GCA_025773925.1 Cryptomyrus ogoouensis
ATAGATAGATAGATAGATAGATAGATAGATAGATACATAGATAGATAGATAGATAGATAGATAGATAGATAGATAGAAATCACCTAATTTTAAAACAGATTAAATTAATTTATTTACATTATTTTCATTGATTTTTATTGTTTTCATAATTCTATTTTTTTTTGCCAATTGTTGCAACAAACAAGTTAGCTGAGAAAAACTGAAGTTTAAGGGATATTATTTGAATTTAATGTAATTAATTCCAGTAAGACATTACACAGGCCCCACATGACTAGCACAGATCCAGAATGCAGCTAAATAATTCTGTGACAAAATTGAAGCCACTGCTTAACTGCAATACTTAATTAGAAAGTTGATATTTGAGATCTTTAGTACAAGAAGAAGAAATTTGCATATATATAAGGGGTTTACCCGACTTCATATATACGAAGCACATATGACTAACCTGATTATATATGCATAACACATGCAGTGTATTTGTGTGCCTATCCCAATTCTAAACACACACACACGATATATATAATTGTGTTATGTGCAGTAACAATATCTAATTAAAACATATGAATATTCGCATAAGTATATTTATATATTGTGCTTAGTAAATATGCTAGTATACAAATTTATGCTACACAGCTAAAATACGAACTGCAATTTATACATAGTGAGTAACAAAGCAGGCCACACTGATTTTGTGGGAAACTATACACATTTCTGTTTAATATTAATTACCAAAAAGTGACTCACGGAATTACTCATTTTTTTTTTTTTGGCTGATTTTGACGGAAAATGCCTCAAAACCTTTTCCAGGCTCTCTATAAATACAAAAATTTCACCCCTAAAATTTTAGCGTGTAATGTGTTTTATTCTCAGGGTCTGCAGATTTTCTGCTTATTTCAGCTTCTGTATGTTTCTCCTTTTCATTTTAGCTAATTGAAATATTTTTAGCTATAAGATTACTCAGCAAACACCAGAATTCCCGCAGCAGGGTCATGGTGAATAATTTGTTTTGTCTCTCTCACTATAACAGTCTTTTTCTCTATGCAAACGGTGATTTCTAGGCCTCATTGAACTCATCCAACGGACACTTTGTATCCCAGCATGCTCTGCTTTTTCACGTCTCAAGCTATGGAGGTGTTGCCATGAAGGCAGAACCCTGCATTTTTTTCACCTTTCTCCTTTCTGCACATGAGCCAGACAAATAAATACATGCGAAGGATACGTATACATCCTTAACCCTCAACCTCAGAGAAACGGCAAAATTGTGCCTTTCAAGCGAAATGCATGCATGATTGGACAGGATGTGGTCAACGGCGAGCTCTTCGTCTGAATCGTTCTCACAGAATCTTTCGGTTCATATGAACAAAACCCATGTTTGGCTCACCTAATGTATTCCTTTGGGTTCTACAATCTAAAATCCTAACGTGCATTGAACAAGCTTATACTTCTCCTTAAATAAAGCCCACAAATCACAGTTCAATGAGTCTACTCCTTTCCACTTTCTCTCCAATGTATTTTAGCAAAACACATTAAAATCAAATATCTTTCTGTGGTGAAGCAATTCAAGGCCCTGGAACTGAAATAATTTTCTACTAAAAAATGCATGAGACAAATAAAAGCACTTTATGTTCCACAAGAAAAGGCAGTTTCAACAGCCTAATGCTTGGAGAAAATTTCATTCTATCAAACAGCTATTTCATTCTATGCTGAAGCTTGAGCTCTCCTCTGTTGCCTGGCAACCATAATTCATAGGCGCTCCTAATGGATATCCTTCCAGCACTGAGAACATTAAGGTAAAAAGAATAAATGCCTTGGGTGATTCTCGAGATCTTTCATTATGCATGGATTCTATTTTGTGTGTGTGTTTGTGTGTGTGTATGTTTCTATTTATTTATGCATTTATTCTTCTGACACGACCCTGCAACATTTTTGCAATGCTAGTTTTTAATTCCCACAATCGTCTGTGGCACAAGGGATTCGCAAACGCTCTCAGACCACGCCAAAAATGCGATTAGGATTAACGGCCCACTGCGTCGATGCTTAGGTGAACACGGAGGAACACAGGAATTGCAAATTGGCCATTGGCCAAATTACAAATGACTCATATCATTAAGCTGTTACTTCATAATTACATAATTCTTTAGACTGTTTTTGCCACAGGCTAATGAGCAATTGAGCTGAGCTGCATATTGTAACATATTAATATTAATATCCAGCATGATAATTCAATTTCAGGTCCATCATGCAACAGATTAAGTCTAGCACTCACTCATGTGAGCAAAAACATTAGGAGTTTGGAAACCAAAGGTCATGTGAAAGGCACTTAGTCATGTTAAAATGTTACAATTGGGTTTATGTCTGAATTTGTCACAGACCTATTCGAGATGCCTGGTTAGCCACAATTACTCAGTGTGACATTCAGTAGCACTATGTGCAAGCGATCAACACAGCGATGAGCCATCCAGACCCAAAACTTAGGTTTCATTTCTCTGTTCTCAGATCAGTTATGAAGCCACAAACCATTATATTTCCAGTTGGAACAACTGAACTGTTCTAAAAAGTATTCCTCAACCAGACCTGGGTGTTACCTTTTTATGTTTTTATTTAAATACTGACAAAAATTCATTTGTCACTCAGTTAGCAGAGAGCTTTTATGCAACGGAAATTGCAGAGCTGATATTTTCCACTTTGTCTATCAACCCCCCAGCCCCCCCCACCACAAACCAAGGCCACTTAGCTAAAATGCTTCACTCAAAGTTTCAACAGCCATAAAATGATGGTAAATGATGGTTTGTAAATTTTTTTCCAGTTCTGGCATAGCATAATGTCAAAAGTCTCATATATGTATTTGGATCAATAAAAACCATTCCTTCAGAATCTGCCTATGCCTTTTTAATATCTGTGGTATAGGATTATTTCCATTAAGCATCTACATATTGGTCAATGTATATGAGACAGTATTGTTTTAATTGTTGTATTTCCTATAGATGACTGCCTTTGTTTGGGTTAGGTTGTGGCATTTATTTAAAGACCGTCTAGTGCTATCAATCAAGTATCATCCTCCACCTAAAGGCTCCGGCTGTGCACCCAGTTACAGGTTTGTAGATGCTCCGCTACCCCCTTGTAGAATATAAATTTTTTTTTTCTTAAAAAAAAGAAAAGGAAAACGGACGAGCAACAGAATATATATGTTAAGAAAGTCAGTCTTCATTCTTAAATACCATAACTATTAGACACTTCCTCCATGTTTGTTCCATAAACTTTTTTTTTTTTAATAACTTTAAATGATAAAAATGGAGAGCTCTCAGGGACATGAATGGGGGGGGTGGTCACAGAGACCCCAGTCAAAAGCTGATTGGCCCCCAGAGGGCCCCCTCCCCTGTCACGCACTGATTCAAAACATATCATTGGTTAATAATGAGATTAGCCTTTCCGTATGAATTATGGCCCCATCTTGAATGACCAAGAAACAGCCTTGAGTGGTTACAAATGCAAAGAGTGAGAAAGACCTACCATAGATAATGAATTGGAAAGCAGGGGCCCATCCTGGCTCAGCATGTTGGACACGGTGATTGCAGGAAGGTCCATGTTCTGGGGGTGGAAGGGGTTGAGTCCATTTTGAGAAACAGGGGGGCACAGGAGGTGGTAGCCTCCGGGCTCCGACTCTGGCATGTGGACTAAAGCGTGCTCTGGCAGGGTTGGGGGGGTGATGGGGGGGATATTGAGGCCATCGTCGCTGAGGCTTGGTACAGGATAACACTGTTTGGGACAAAACAAATGAGAATAAAGTTCACCATACAGACAGACATATCCCAGCCCCACCATCAATGCATTTGATGAATTAATCACTTCTCCTGTTCATGATGTTCACCAAGCGAAAAAAAAAGATTTTACATATCAAAAAGAAATTTAAATGACCTACACCTGACAAAACCCGACTCCTGGAAAATATGCTATATTGACAAGTATTGGGACACACATCTTCCAAGTGTATAAAATCAACTAGCACCCAACCATGCAGTCAGGCTTAGAAACATTTGTGAAAGAATGGGTTGTTCTGAAGAGCTCAGTGAATTCAAGTGTGGTTCTGTCACAGGATGCCACCTTTGCAATAAGTCAGTTTGTAAAATTTCCTCCCTGCTAGATATTTTACAGTCAACTGTAAGTGGTATTATTCCAAAGTGGAAGCAGAGTGCTGAGGCACGTGGTGTGTAAAAGTCGCCAATGCTGTGTTGACTCAAACTTCCTCTGGCATTAATCCCAGCACAAAATCTGTGCGCCGAGAGCTTCATGGAATGGGCTTCCATGGCCGAGGAGCTGCATGCAAGCCTCGCATCACCAATCGCAATGCCAAGCATTGGATGGAATGGTGTAAAGCACGCTGCCACTGGGCTCTGGAGCAGTGGAAACGTGTTCTGTGGAGTGACGAATCACGCTTCTGTCTGGAAGTCAGATGGACGAGTCTGGGTTTGGCAGACACCAGGAGAACATTACCTCCCTGACTGCACTGTGCCAACTGTAAAGTTTGGTGGAGGAGGGATAATGGTTCGCGGTTGTTTTTTAGGGGTTGGGCTCTGCCCCTTAGTTCCAGTGAAGGGAACTCTTAATGCTTCAGTATACAAAGACATTTTGGACAATTCTATGCTTCCACCTTTATGGGGACAGTTTGGAGAAGCCCTTTTCCATCCCAGCATGATAGTGACCCAGTGCACAAAGCAAGGTCCATAAAGACATGGTTGGGTGAGTTTGCTGTGGAAGAACTTGACTGGCCCAGACCTCAACCCCATCAAACACCTGTGGGATGAAGTAGAGTAGAATTTGTGAGCCAGACCTCACAAATACTCTTCTGGATGAATGGGCAAAAATTCCCATAGACATACTCCAGAATCTTGCAGAAGCCTTCCCAGAAGAGTGGCAGCTCTTATAGCTGCAAAGAGGGAACCAACTCCATATTGATGCCTATGGATTTAGAATGGGACGTCATAAAATTTCCTGTAGGTGTAATGGCCAGCATCCCAATACTTTTGTCCATATAGTGTATGTCATGGACTTTGCCGTACTGGTATACTGATAATTCATGCAAACATTGTAGTGCATATGTAGGAAAAAAATTCAAAATATCTCACATTATACAGTCGTTTATATAACGATATACACAAAAGGTCCAACCTGGACAACATAACAGGTCACACTTTTGCACGACACAAGGTCAGAGAACGATTACAGCAAAATAAAAACACAGCTACAGAAAACAACTGATACAATATGTGCACAATTAATTAATTATGAGCTTATTTTTAATGCCCTGGATTTAAAAGTGATTCCAATAAAGTTTTATTCACTGGCAAGATGAATTCGAATTTTAAAACAGGGCGTTAAATCATCGGCATCACCATCTGTGCATGAAACATCACTTTATTTTACTAACAAAGGCTACTTGTGGTTATAAGCCAGGAAGATAAACACAACTCCTTTAAACAGAGCTAAATCACTTTGATTCAAGGTAACAGCCAGTGACTTGTTAGAAGGGATCAAATTATAAATTCTTTTAGCTCTTGAAATAATCCAACAAAACAAATTCATTAAATCGACTGTAATACATTTGGATGGTACAGACGTAGTCGTATATAAATTAATTACTGCTCTGACACCTCCTACATAACTTTTTAATCAGGGGGAAAAAAATCTGTAAGACGGCCAGTTAAGCAATTATCAAAAAAAATTACATCCAAAACCGTAGCCCAACTGTTCCCTCCACAGATGACTCCAATAGATCTCATATTAATTTCTTCCTTTTTTAACCACAAACAAATCTCATTATTAATTTCCTTGTCTGTTATTAGGGACGGTACCCTGGCATCATTAGTGATTCTACAAACACATTTTGCATATAAATAGCCATAGTTTTGAAATGGCTAATGCTAAGCTAAACAGCGAATTTTGTGTTTTGTAAATCTGAAGCTTTCTATGCTCTGCCCTCCATCTTGGAGCATGAAGCCACAAAAACAGACTGTTTAGCTGCCTGAAAGAAGCTTTCATCCCAGGACTCTAGTTTAGGTGGTGACAAAGGCTCCTCCACAACCAGAACATATGACCATAATGGATTAGCATAGCTCACTGTATCAGGTCTGGTGCCGAATTTACAGGGTTATCGCAGCATGACATTAATACCTTACTCTTAATACGTGTTTTAACTTTATCTTTCGGCAGCACTTAATACTTACTTTAGGAGGTAACATAGTTGATCTTTGAGGAACATTTCATAAATGGGAATTAAACATCTATATAAATAAAAACTTTGACTTTAATCAATTCCTTGTTGGGTCCTTCCAAGCGTCATCTGTAGGATTCCAGTGACAGACTGCGAGTGTGATTTGCAACCATGTTCTGCCTTGTTTTAGCATTAAAGTTCAACACTGATTGTAACAAATCCCATTTTACTCAATGAAACAACTTTTTCCAACGTCGCACCTCATGTCAAAGTAGGTCCACTGTTGACCTCAGAAAGGCTTTAGATATTAAAAAAAAACATGTGAAAAGAAGCAATAACGGCTGAGATTGAATGGAGAAATGAATAAATAAACCATACGGTACAAAACAATTCGACTGTAATCACTCTCATCTCCCTCAATGACAAACGGCCAAAGATTCTCACCAGGGTATTGCAGAGATAACGGGAAATGCATGGATATGTCTGTTAGAGTGAACCAGCTGCATCAGAGGCCGGATGTAAATAGCCACGGCAACACCTTGCTGTCCTCGGAAGACAATTAAAAACAATGCATCTGTGAAAGATCAAGGCCAGCAATCGATCAAAAACACACACGCTGCTGAAAAGGAGTCAAGACAGGAAGCAGGGTCCTAAACACATTAGCTATGCTGGTAACTTACATTAACTTACATACTTGTACTTTAGCATGTAGCAAGCTAGCAGCATTAATAAGGAATGTCCCAGGGGTTTATTAGGACTCAGCTTTGTAACCAGACAGTTGCTAGTTCAAGATCCAGTGGATGGTCGAGCCACCTGAACACACTTCCAGGGACGTTGATTTATGCTTAAATAATTTCGATAGCTTATGCTCAATAAATAAATGAAAAAAGCCAGCTTTGCATTTGCTCTGCATTCAGCAACCGTGATAATGTGGGTTAACAGAAGATGAGTCTGGGATACAATGACACTGTTTATCCATCAACAGAGGGGCTCCTTGTCTTCAAAGTACATCTGGGGGGGAGGTGCTCATTAAGATTATTCTTTTACATGATAATATAATAATAAAATAATAATATGGGGGAAGAGCTGTTTTAATTTACATCGCAGAATATCCGATGAGGACACTCTCAAGTTACCGGCTCATTAAGGGGATACATTACCACTACACCGGCAGCCTATTGCTTGTTCAAAGTAAACAAATACACAACCGTTACTTTAGGCTGCATATATCTTCTGTTTATTATACTTTAGTGTCTTTGAAGAACAATAAAAATAGCTAAAGAAACCACTGAAATAAAAAGTCAGCATTGACCTTCTCGGACACTATAAAAAAATCAGTTTCTTTTTTTTCTTTCAGTGTGGTTATAGAGGTTTGATTACATTACAGTTTGTCGGCTGGTAACCGATATCAACAGTAATTCAGGGGGAAACCCGGCATGTTCGGGAAAAAAATGCTGTCAGTGTCCTAGACTGCTTTGGATGATTTGTTCGAGAATTGTTGGAAAATAATTTTTTAAAAATCATTAAAACAAAACAAAATGCAGTGAAGGATAACCACCAAAGACCAACAAAGTACATCGTTAATTCTGAGTAATGAAGATGCTGAGTGAAAGCTGAGGTGTGTAACTTAATTAGGAGGCCCACTTTCTCAAAGTACTTTTCATTTCCCGTCAGGCCTTGCAGGGAGATACAGGAGCAATCTTGCCTGTAATGAATACCACAGGGACTGTGAACAGTTTTCATTTGACTGTCACGTTACAAGCCCCCCCCCCAGAACTAGTTTGGACTTGTTGAGTTGCCAGCTTTTGTTTAAAAAAAAAAAAAAAAAAAACCTTGATAAAATTGCGGTGTGAGAGATTTTTGTTTGAGCAGACGGACATTTGATTGATTTGTTTTAGCAGTGAATGTTAAATGAGGCCTACAAACGCACCTCACAGTGAATTAATCACAGAACTGCACATTTAATTTAGAAGTTTATATGTTTTATCCAAGCATCATTTTGTTGGAGCATAACTCATATCTCAAAAAAAATTTAATCGCCATATTTGGGCACGACACCAGCCATACCATTTAAACGACATGGTCGTATGATAGTTACAGCAGGTTGTGCTATTACATTACGTAACTATCAATAATAAATCTGTCATTTTGCATTGAATTATATATGAAGAGCATCTGCTATTGCCGTTGTGTTTATTGAATGTCGCTGAGGATAAAAAAAATGACAAACGAGGTTTGGGTTTATGAGATCGGCTAGGAAGAAGGGATGTTACGGGCCTGGCACGTAAAAAACAAAAAATGACACATAACTTTGGGACACGTATGTTATTTGCATCTTTCATGTCAGAGGCTCTGAGGACACGTGGGTGAGGTGACACCGCCAACGGGGCAGGCGTTAAGGGAGCCGGTTGGAGGAGGTCCCTCAGGGGCCAGATCGAGGACCCAGCAGGGGGAGTCCCGACTGATCAACTCAAAGATTCCACATGCACACTAGACCATAACACCCAAAACCCCAAATGTCATCTGTGAGAACACTCAAGGGTTACTCTATAAAAAAAAAATATGCATATTGATATCTAGACTCCAGAAAGGGAGAGGCATGGTGGCATAGTGGTTAGTACTGCTGCCTGACCCCTCTTGGACCAGGGTTCACGTGTGCGTGTGTGTGTATAAGTAAGAGAGAGAAGATTGCATGTCTTAAAATGTGCTAAGATGATTTGGTGCTACCAAAATCACCTACAGGGAGATGTGTGAGTGAATGGTTTGTTCTGCAGTTGTTTGGTGCCCCATCCTGGGTTGTTTCCTGCATTGCACCTGTAGCTTCTGGGAGAGGCTCTGGATGACATGCAACCCTGATTAGGGTAAGCAGCTACAGAAAGTAGAGGGAATCCAGAATACATCAAAGACAGACACTTCATCACAGCATACAGGGTAATAGCATTTTTGCATAGAGAGCTCAGTGGGGGTATCTTATTTCTTAATAAATATATTTTTTTGTGCAGGTTTCAGTGCAAATCAGAACAGAAGCAGGTATTGTGTACAATATAAGGTCACATGTACCTGAAAGGATTTTTCTAAAGTGGAAACTGTGATGAGCTGGACCTGACTGTTTCTCTGACAGGGCTGGGGGGACCTTTTACCTATACTAGTAGGCACGGCTGCTAGACTGAAGGTTTCTTTCTGAATATGTGGCAAGTTACACCAGCCTCTGGACCTGAGAGACTGAAAGTTTGAGACCTATTCAAAAGATTCAGAAAAGGAGGTGTTCTGGACATGCCAGTGGTCATATATTGGGACTAGATGGAGATGCTATGAACAAATCCCACTCAGTCCATTTTTTGTTATTTTTGAAATGGGATCACCACTGAGCTAAAGTCAGGCTTCCTCGCCTATGTTACAGTATTGAGAACCAATACTCACTAAATCCTCAGGAAGGACTTACATCGTATATTACTTAATTAATACATTTTCAAAACATATCACGTTGACTGAGCCAGTTTTGAAAAAATGCTCTTAAATTGCATCACTACACAGCTACGTCGCGATTGGTGTTCTAGTGAGATAAGATAAGATAAGATAGATCTTTATTGTCACTATTACAGAAATAGTGAAAAACAGTTTAGCAGCTCTGTGTTTAGCAGCATAAGAGTAATAAATAAGAGAAATAAGAACACACAAAAAGAGAGACAGCCATCCCATCATAGAATGAGTGTCTTAGTGCAATGAGCGCAGTGTGTTAGTCCGTATGGAAGACAGTCATTGAGGAGGGTGGATACTGTTTCCCAGAAACAGTCATTCAGGGGGTTAGGGTTAGGGTTAGGGTAGTTACCAGAATCTTGGATTGGTCAGGCAGAGGGTCAAATTGGGTGGAAAGCCCTCTGACGACAAAGCACTACCCAGCAGCAGGCCCTTGATTAAAAGGGGGCGGGGGGGGGAGTCCATTTTACAAAATGTTAAGGTGCACAGCCCCTGGTCAAAGTTCCATCACACTTTTCACCTTCACAACATCCGCGACTGAATGCGTTGCCATCCCAGTCCCGTCCCGGATGCCTTGCCACTTCAGCTAAGGGACGAGGTCACGTGGTCTCTGATGCCACACAACAAAAGGCTGCCAGCGATTTCACCATCAGTCACGCCGGTTCAGACCTCGCCTGATGCTAACAGAGCGCGGTGATGACAGGAAAACAGAAGCATACTATGACGGAAACTAAAGTGAAAATTCAGTTTGAAGATACCCGGGAGTCACAGGGTACTCAGGAAACTGATACGGCTGCACAATTGCTCCTATAAACATACTGTATGAAAGAAGTTTCACTGACAGTTATCAGGATATCATAATCACCTAGCAGGCAATGCTACACCCTTACAACATTATTTGCAGGGCCCAAGCCGACCATATGCTCTTACTTAGCTGTGTCTTTAAGCTCTGAAAGTGTGCGTTGATGTCATAATAAAAGGAAGACTTCCTCATTAGACCTGCAGGGTCCATTTGTACAGAATAAGAGCCCCCGGTTCAGATTACATTCCTTTTTCCTCTTCCAATTTCTGAACATGACAGATAAAATACGTTCTGCAGGTAGATTAGCTTCTCTGAAGGCAGTGGCTGGCTTCCTGCTGCGTGTGTGCCTGGGTGTGTGTGGTTTGGGTGGCGTTTATGTGTTACTTTATCTACAAACCGCTACAAGAGAAGCTAGAGAGGAAACAAAAATTCCTGCTGCACAAAGACGTTTCTGTGAAAATGATCAGATTTCCACTCTGTCTTCAGGTGGTCGAGCGTTTCACCACAAAGACTCGAGCTCTGCGAGGGGTAATAGGAAGCCACACTGGGCTCGTCTCAACGTCCCGTCGTTATGCAGCTCACCCTGTAGGGGGCGAAAGTGCATGCACTGATCTTCACCTACCCTGAATCTGCATTAATTGTTTTGCTTAAGCACACCATATCGTGCTCACTGCCCGGGTCTGCATGACTTTCTCCAAAAATTTAATGGCCTGCAAATTCCCACCCCCTCCCCCGTCCACATTACCCCTGGGGGGCCCAGGTCCATATATATTTGCCTCAATGTGATTATTCGACCCACAGTTCTGTATAATTATAATAATTCTAATATAATTCCCATTGGGTGCAGCACTTTGTAATTGCCTTGGATTACAGAATCAATGGGTCTGAAAGGTCTGACTTCCTCTGGTGGTATCATTATACCCAAAAGCCAAAGGGAAGCTTGTCCTTTACCCTACTTCAGCACGAGACGCACATTGGAATTTACAGGGGCAGTTTCCCTATGTCTACAATATCACCGATCAATGTTTTTAACTGATAAAATGTACAGTTTCATTCATACATTACCTTATTGCAAAAGTCATGTTTTTGGTATCAGTATTCAAATATTTGGCCAAATTTCTCCATCTTCCCTAGTAGTTTGACTGCTGATTTAAGAATTGACTGGTGTATAAAATAATTAATAAATAGAGCTTTATGCCTAGATCAGAAATGGCAAAATTAAAAACTAAGAAATGCTAAATATTCATCAAATTACGCAAAAACAAGTCTGTACTCAGAGCCCACTGTCAGGTGAGTCCATTTCCCACAGATGCAATCTCTGCCTTCCGGATAGCGTGGAAACTGATTCAATCTCCATGTTCACTGATTCAAATAAATGCAATTAAAGCCTGACTCTCCGAGACCCTAAGGCTACCTGCCAGAGCCATGAAAGCTGGGATACCGGAGCCAATCAGACGAGGGGCAGCCCCTGTCTGATCGAGACGTATGTATTATGTATTATATACATTTGAATGAGCTGCAGCCATTGGGTGATATGTAACTCATAGCATAGCAGGTGAAAAATAGCCCCCGACCATAAAGGCTGCCCCCCCCCCATCCTGTCACATAACCACTGGTAGTAGAATTTGAGGGTGTCATGTCTCTAACTTCCTTGTGCCTACTTCTGGGAATCAGTCATAAACTGGGGTTGTTGCTTCTCGGGCCCCATTCAAAAAGTCAACTTGGGGTCTCCTGCCCCCCCCCCCCCCCAAAGTGTAGTGACCAACAGGGGGCATAGTGGTAGGACATGTGAGGTTATTTACCCATGGAGGCCGAGGACAGTCCATGTCCTGTTTCCAGGTGGCTCCAGTCAGTTTCGTGTTTGGCTGTCGCTGGATGGCACTCTCCTGAAGTGAGACGCAGGGGGGGGTGGGGGTCAGTTTCACTGTGTTTTGGACTTGCACCTCACACATTGGGGAGCAGGCAGCTTGCTAAGTAAGCCGTCAATGTAAGATACTGGGTTGAGCAGCACTGCGTGGACCATATGGCCGACGTCACCCGTATCACATAGATGTCACATGACTGAAACGGATGATGAAAGTTGCCACTTCCTGTCTGCTTTGTTATTCATGACCATATATTGTTTTAGCTAACCAAAGGAAATGATGTTTAAAGCCATCTATCAGCGCAGGAAGTGTATATTGTGCAATGGAAGAGCTCTGCGGCATCTAAGACGAGGTATGAACACTGATCTCGTGTGGAGAAAAGCTTCTCAGCTATCAGACTCAGCAAGAGTTTCTTCAGTTCTCCAAAAGGTCACTGATATCTCGCTGGATGGTTAGATGAACACCGCTTCAGTTCCCAAACCTCTCCTCAGGGGCACCTCAGTCATTCCATGTATGCGTGCATGTTGAACTTCTCCATCAGCTCAATTAATTAACTCAGTTAAATAACTCAAAGAGGTATTAGCCAAGCGTAGTATGCTAGTGGTCGAGTCGACAAATGACATGCTTGGGTGAATTGGGTTGTAGCTGTAAATACTGGGGTGATATTACAGGTTTTGAAATGATATAATATTCTAGTTACACCTGGTAACATGCAGATCATCTAAACAATTTCCTCTAGCTGCCTAAGACTTGCACAGTACTGTATGCGGTGCGGTTGGCACAGGAGAGAGCTACTAATCATTTAAATGCTGTTGCACCACCGATCACCTCCTAGTAACTTCACCACCTGCAGCATCTTCCCTGTCCTTATCTGCTGGTTCCAAAAAGAAACGTTGAAACTTGGTCAACCATTGTAACAAAGTCCCACTCAAGCAATTTACATAGCAGGTACTTTTATCTAGAGCGACATACAATTAAGAAAGCTGAGTCAGACAGTCCCTGGAGCGACCGGGGCGGGGGTTAATGGGCCATGCACAAGGGCCCATCGGTGACATCACCCTGCCGATCACAGGATCGGAATCAGCGTCCATTTGACCTCAGACACAGAGCCCTGACCTGCTCAACCACACATCAGACAGTTGACTCTCAATGCAGGCTGTCACAAATAAAGTCTCCTGTATCACTGATTGACTAATTAAATGATCCAATTTGCCAGCGTTTGAGGATATGGCATGTGAACACACAACCACATGGCAGAACCCAGGTGTCCGTTAGTCGTGAGCCGAGGAGGTTGTTGGGTATCTCATGTAACACATTTTATTAGCACGCCGAAGGTGTAAATGTCCAAGGAACTGCGCGTTAGCACCTCACGCATGTGTCACTGCAACTTAGTTGCCAGCCGGGTGCTTTGTAACACATGTAGGTTTGCCATCTCAATTTCTCGCGAGCAGATATTAAGATCGGACACTTGCACGGGCCAGAAACGGCGTAAGACTCCGGCGGAGATCAGAGTCGGCAGTTTACAGTCAGCCTCACTCAAATTGCGGTGGGGATCTCTTAACTTCTACAAGGATCAAACATGCTCCCAAGTTTTGATATGATTGGTCTTTGTATCATACTTCAATCTTATTGCACTTGTAAGGACCGAAGCGCACTCAGATGAAAAGCGTTATTTTTATGTAAACGACCACAGACAGGCATGTGGTTGAGAGCAGGCTCGATTGATGGGTAAAATATTACTGCACGAGTATTTCGCTCAAGTTAATTTAATTCTAGAGATTTTTGAAGCGTTATGAGTAGCTTGGTAATGTAGTATGTAAAAAATGAAAATGTTGGTAAAATAAGCATTAATAAAAGCATAATCTACAGAGTTTTTGATTTTCTATACAGATATATAATATAGTAATAATCTGCTGATATTTTGTTGTAAACCAGTATTTTTTATGGGTAAATGACTTTTTGTGAATAAGAATGCTGCCACAGAATGCAGCGCTGCAACTATCAAAACACTAAAGATAGTCTTCCGCTAACCTGCAAAGCATGACACTTTATCTCCATCTCATTAGCTGAAAGCCCGGGTTTGAAGGCTTTGTTTGCCCTTCATAATTACTCCCGATCGTGGCAGCCTCTGATAGTGCCGCTAATTTGTGATGCAGCCCTTCAAATTTGTTTAATTACAACTCGAGACGGTGGCAGTGAAGATTAATTAACCCACCTGGCCCGACGACGGGAAGTCCTGGCTCGATTCTGATGTGCTCATGTACATGTCTTCAAACTGTAAACAGAGAGAGACGAGACGTTTGAGCAGATCCGAACATCTTGACAAACCGGAGAGAGAGGAGAAGAAAAAAGAGAGAGAGAGAGAGAAAGAGATAGAGAGAATCTAAACAATTGGACATTGTTGGTGTTTTTCATCCAAATGTGTTTTCATTTCAATTGTCTTTAATTGTCCATTCCTGTCCATATTTGTCCTGACATTGGTGTTTTTAGGGTAATTAGCATGCAATTGATTACAGATGAAATGGAACAAGGCTGTGACCCATATGGTATCCAACGCAAGAAGCTAGCCAAGCGATGGCACCGACCTCCAGTGGTTCCCCGCAGGTGCACAGGAAGTGGGCAAAAGTGCAGAACAGAAATCTTAGGTTCCTGCCTCTGGGCCCAATCAGAAAACGGCAGCCACAACAAACCTTGACTAAAGGTAAACATGCTCTGTGGCAGGGTCCTGAGGGCTGTCCGACAAAGTGCCTGCTACCCTTGCCTCACAATAGATTACCAAACTCCTTTCGACTTGATTCCGTGTACAAGTCTGCATTCGAAAAGACCTGAGGGCTGCCTGGTGATGTTGCCTGTACTTTTTTCCAACTCAATTAAGGTAAATCTCATTGTCAGAATAATTGGATATGACTGTAGTTATAGCCCTACAATCAGATGTCGCTTTCATAAATGTTTCAAACTCAATCGATCTGTGCCTGAGTTTGATTCCCACAGTCTTATGTCAGGACAAGATGTTTGATCTCAGGGTTCAACGGGGCAATGGTTCAGCCACGTCACACACCTGGGAAATTAAAACGAGGCCTCGCCTCGCATCGGCTCACCAACGAAGGTGAGACATTCAGCCAGACGATAAAAGAAAAATCCAATTTCTCCAGATGGCAAATCGCTTTCTTGTGAGGTGGTTCTCAAAGGTTTGCCATTTAAAGCAATGAAAGATGACTGATTAATATCAAAGACGAAATCAGTAATGATTCCAATGCCACATGAGGCCTTTGCTACCAGACTTGCATTAGAAACCTGTCAGTCTGTGATTGGACCTTTGGAAAAAATAATTCCAGATACATTATCAGTACGAAAAGCCACAAGAATGGAGCTACAAAACTCACGGATAAATGCTGTCACAAGCTAAGCATGTGCTTGATTCGGTGACGTGTGAACTCGCATTATCAGACCATAACATAATTTTCTGACTGAAAAAAACGAAACACCTTGATTTTTTAACCCCTGAAGATGGTACTGAGAACAGATGTTCTGTCACATCCCAGAAAACTGACAACTCAGCTGTTAAAAGATGGATATTTTTGGTACAACTTGCTTACTGTATTTGTAGTTGAATTTTATCGAACTTCTAACTGCTTATTCTGGTCAGGGTGACCTGGAGCCTATCCCAGAATGCACGGGGCACAAGGCTGGGATAGAATCTGGATGGGAAGCCAGTGCACCACTGGGCACAAGGCAGGACACACCCTGGATGGGATGTCAGCCCATCACAGTACACATAATTTAATTTAATTTGGCTTAATTATGGCTAGACATCTTAAAAGCATTACTGTCTATGATTTTATAAATCCATTTCCTAATCAATTAATATGCTGTTACTGACACATGTTGACTTGTGGTTACTTGTGATATAGTTTGAACGTTTTACTCATAAACGGACTACTTCCATTCAATGAACGCAGATTGTTTATTCCGCCTAAGATCACTACGGCTACTTCGTATGGCTGTATGATTCTGACTAGCTACAACATTGTTACAGTTTC